>BKCH01001831.1:0-327548 GCA_008635985.1 Ficus erecta
TCTCCTCTCCTCCCCTCCCTCTCCCCGAGTGTCAGCTGAGCAAAAGCCCAAAAAACCCCGAAGCGCAGGTTTCGTCCAAAACGTGCGTTTGGGCGAAAACGGGGAAAAAATTTTCTTCTTTTTATATACTGTATGTATAGATACTGTATGTATGTATGTTTATGAAAATCCTGTCGTAAAATATAGTTGTAAGATAATGATAATTCACAAAGACTTAAATAAATCATTTACCTAATAAATCAGACATAAATAAATTATTTATATGATAAATATGTTTTGTATTCTAAATATTTTAAAAGCCTACTATTTAATTATTATTATTATTATTATTTTGTAAACTGTCCTATATTGCCTACTATTTATTATAAATAAATCATTTACTTAGTAAATTAGATGTAAGATATACTTATACATATATAGATACACACACAATGCATATTTATGGACATTAGTTGCTAGGGTTTTGGTGGTTATTCAAGCATGTATTTGTATTAACATTAGTTCCAAGTGTAAGTGTTAGTAACGAAATTGGGTAATTAGCCGTTTAATCCCTTAACTATATACAACTTGTCATTTTGACCACTCAATTTTCAATTTTATTAAATTAGTCCCTAAGCTTTTTTTTTGACAGTTTTGATTCCTAACGTTAAAATTAATAAAAGATTTTTGAAATTTAATGTCGACAATCATGTTTTAATTCCAAAATAATTGCATTGTATATATTTACCTATGTCAATGCTATAATTGTTACAACTTTGAAAATTTACAAAATATAATATTTAAGATTTATAATTATTATTATAGCAAAATACATACTATTTTATTTAGCAAAAAGTATTGTTCATTGAGTATATTTTTACTTTGGTCATCTTCAATAGATTTGTTAATGTTAAGGTAATATTTGTATTTAACCTTTGAGTACCAATGTCATCTTTAATATGTTTGTCAATGTCAATACAAAAGTCAACTCTAATATCTATTTTTAAGTACCAATGTATGTGGTAATGTAAGCTATAAATTTTTTTGAGAGTTAAGTTAATAAAATAGAGCCACATTGTAATAATTTAAATAATTAAGGGATTAATTATTATGAGTAGAATTTTGACAGTTAATTTATCAAAACCGAAAAGTTCAGGGACAATGGTACCACACAAAAATGAGACAGAAATAGTGCCTTCCATTAAAAGTGCCGCATGTAAATGGATTGGCTGAAAAAGAAGATGATACGGACTCAAAAGAAATAAAGAAATTAAAGAGAAAATTCTGATAATTTAAGAAACCAGGACCTCCCAAAATAATTATGGTTTGGTAACCAAAACCTTCCACATAAACACAAAACGTTTGAGAAAAAATATTCAGCACCCTTTTCTCATTAATTCATGGAGTTTAAATACAAAAAGATTATACTTGATCCCACTAGACCACTACACACACTACCCACTAACTAAAGCACGTGCATAATGCATATCTTATAAAATAGGAACAAGTTACAAACTAACACATACTAAAAAAATCTTAGGTTTTATTTGAGCTTTTGTTTAGCTTATATTAAACTGTATTTTTTTATCTTATTTTTTGTCTTTTTTAAATAATCAACAAGATTGATATTAATTTTTGAATAACCAACAAATTTCAATTTAAAAATTTATTTTCAACACCAGCGAAACCAAACGCAAGTTTATTTAATATAAAAAACTAACAAAATATTACAATAAATAAAAATAAAACAAATAAAAATAATAACCTAACTTATAGGTTCGTAACAGAAGGTGCCACATAGGACACCGTAAGCCAATCAGCATAGGCCTTCTCATCATTGGCCACTAATTTTCTAGATTTGCCCATCTTATTTCTGATCACAAAAACCTCTCTCTTTTTGTTGGTTGAAACCCAGTAGACAACAAAATCAAACATCAACAGACAGACAGAGACTCTCTCTCTCTCTCTCTCTCTCTCTCTCTATCTCTCAGTTTCTCTACTCTAGCTTTCTCAGTCATCTGAGTGGTGGCAATTGCAATGATGGCAAGGAGATGGCCATCCGAGCTTCAGCCACCCCAAGACCCTTCACTTGTCTCCTTCTACTTCTCCTTCCATTTCATCATCAACACAGCAAAAAGCTTATCTCAAGCCACAGTTCAGACCCTCTGCCTCTGTTTCCCTCCCTGCCTTCAACCACAATCACTCTCTTGGGACTCTTCACGCATTCCCATGAAGCCAAGGCTCTCACTGTCCCCAAGGACCAGATTGTTTCTTCTCTCACTCAAGTAATGTCCACGTTTTTTAGTTTTTGTCTTGTTTTTTGGTTGAGAAAAATTGTTTGTCCAGTGTTTTCTTGCTAGGTCAACGGTTGTGCTTCCCTTTTGCCCAATTATCAAGGTCCCAAAATGGGGAAAATTTAGGAGACAGAATGGAACTTTTGCCTTTTTTTTTTTTTTTTTTTTAATAAATTTGTGCTGATGCCCATTTCTTGAATTGTTACATTTTTAATGTATGTGTAGGTTTATGGAAGTTTAAGAGTTATCTCTGAATTGTTTTGTTAATTGCACTGTTTTTTAATTACTTCCTTGCTTTTGGGATTAAATCTTTTGCTCAATTTTGAAGGTCTCAAAATAGTAGGGGGGAAAAATATATTTGCTTCAGAAATGCTAGAGCATTATGTTAATTTGTTGGTTTATTCAATTTGGGCGTATACCCATTTCTTGAATTGTTAAATCTTTTTGACGTGTTTTTTGTAGGTGGAGAAAACAATTGACCAAGTTCAGCAAGTGGGATCAAGTGTTTTCGATGCTACACAGCGTGTTCTTGAAGTAGTGATAAATGCATTGAAACCTGCCTTCCCAGTTGCACAGCGGGCCGGAGAGCAGGCGCTGAAGTTGGCTTCTCCAGTTGTTTTCCGAGGCTTCAAAGAAAGCCCAAGAGGCAATCCAAAACGCTGGAGTTGATACCGAGCCTGTTGCAAAGGTTCTTCCGGAATCACCATTTTCAAGTTTTTCATTTTCTGCATTACTAATTTGCACAGCATTTATTTGGGACAAAGGCTAATATGTGGTTTAAGGTTTTTCTTTGGTTTGAGATGGTCATATTGGATTTGGAAGGGTGCAGTGTAAATTGAATTTTTAGCACCTGTTTCAGAATGTTACTAATGAATCCAGTTCTTACCTTCGGAATATGAAGTTGAACCGTAGTTGACTTGAGATTTAGCTTTCTTAATTTTATCGTCTTTGAATCAACATCGGTACACGATTGTCAATTCAGGCATTGCTTCTTAACTAGATCCTTTTTCATTACTGAATGTAAAATTGAGGCAGATGTTCTCAAGATGTTGCTTAAGAGAATCTCCGCCATTATTACAAAGCAAGACCTTGATGTTGTTGTGTTCTTTGCTATATTAAGAAAGAACAGATATTCGCTGTTGGGAAATATGTAATTGCAGTGGATGCTGACTTCATTTATGTTAGACAAAACCAGTTTTTGTAAGGTCTATATTGATTGCAATAAATGGTGAAACTTTGGTCTCAGACTGTAGCTGATGCAGCGCAGCAGACCACTAAGATAATTGAAGCCGTAAAGCCAATTGCCTCATCAACAGTTGAAACCATTTTTTCTGCGGAGCCTCTCACTCTTGCAGGATCCGCCGGAGCACTGTTTGTCGCTTACCTCCTTTTCCCCCCCCATCTGGTCTGTTATTTCTTATAACCTCCGAGGTTATCAAGGTGAGTAGAAGATTATATGTCAATCTATAAAGAATCTGCATAATAATCAGAAAATTTGAGTTCTTAGTTTCGGCTTTAGTAGCATAAATGTTTTCTGTGTCAATTGGGCATGTTTTTCCTGGCTTGTTAGGCTCTATAAATAAGGATTTGGTTAAAAGGCTTTGGTTTTGGTAAACTGTAGGTCAGCTTACTGGCCGCTCAAACGCTTGATCTTGTATCCTCAAAGAACTACGTTTTGATTGATATCCGATCAGAGAAGGACAAGGACAAGGTTGGCATTCCTCGCCTTCCTTCTAGTGCTAAGAGGAAACTGATTTCCATTCCGTAAGTAGCTTCATTTCCTCAACCTCATAACCTTCCATTTTACTTTGTACATTTATTTTTTCCCCTTTAACTTCGGTCTAATATGTAAGATTTTCAGCTTTCTTCTCACAATGTCTTTAAATGTTTTGCCTAATGTCTTTCAGCTTGGAAGAACTACCTAGTAAGCTGCGGGGCATTGTCAAAAGCACGAAGAAACTAGAGGCCGAAATAGCAGCTGTAAAGATTTCCTATCTCAAGAAAGTTAATGAAGGCTCCAACATCATCATCTTGGACTCGTGAGTACTTCCGTCGCTCTCATTGCACATGTTCAACTTTTCCATTTCAACGAAACCGAACTTCGTTTATATGAACTATTTACTTTGTTCTCTAACCCCTTGACATATATGTAGGTACTCGGATTCAGCAAAGATAGTTGCTAGAGCACTAACTAGTCCTCGGCTTCAAAAATTGTTGGGTTGTGGCTGATGGATTCTCCGGCGGCAGAGGGTGGCTGCAGAGTCGTTTAGGGACTGATTCCTACAACTTGTCATTTGCAGAGGTCCTTTCCTCCATCGCGAATCATTCCTGCGGTGAAAACGTTTTGGAACAACCGGTTCCACAGCTCCGTCCGGTCAAAAATTACTTCCCGAATGACATATCTTAATCATGAAAGTAAGGCAAACATTCGCTCTCAATGTGCATAAAATGTTGTCAACTAGGTAGTCTCATCTAGTCATTTTGTTAATTCTTTTGATTAAGTGTAAGCAGTGGTAGTTTTTGTTGTCTACTACTATATTTGCGAAATGGAAACCGGTTAAATTTGCTTTTGTTCCATGGATGAGCTTATTCAAGCTTTTCATTTCATTTTCTTGTTTTTTGCTTTCATTTTATCATACAAAAAAGAAAAATAATTTCCATGTACTTTCTATAACTTACTATCTTCCAACTCCCTAAGCAAAGTTTTCTACCTTTTGGTAGTAACGGTGTTTGAGAAGAGAGAAGTATAACCTCGAGACCCGTGAATTAATTTTTCCTGCATTTTGGGTATTGGGATTTCACGAAGGTAATGGGTTTTAAGACCTTCAAAATGGTTATCAGGAACTTAGGGCTTATTTGGAACACCACGTTCCAACGGGAATTTTATCTATTTAACTCCAAAACTCCCAAGTCTAGATCTCATCTTTTCTCTCTAAAATTTTCATAAAATTCAAACTCTAAAGGTCCATAACTTTCCTTACTATTTCAAGTTGAAATGAGATGATTCTTGTGTGTTACGAGACAAACGAAACAAAGATTGATGTTGTACTTTTTTTTTTTTTCCAAAAACATTTCAATTTTGTACACTATTATTTATATCACAATTCATTTCCAATTTACATTTCAATTAAACACACATTTTAATTCCAACTTATAAATTTTCAACTCTAACTATTGTTTCAAACAAGCTCTTATAAATGATAAATTAGTTGAGGTGGCAACTTTTGCCACCCCTTTAAATGTAGACTAGTTGAAATGTGTGCGTTAATAGACAAACAAAACAAATTAAAACAAAACAAAAAATTAAAATAAAATTATTTGAAATTGTCACGTGACGGGCACGGAATAGATAAATAAAGTAAAGCAAAGTAAAATAAAAACATAAAAAAAAAATCATTAAAATTTAAGTTTTTTAAATTTTTAAAAATTATACCCGTCACGTGACAGCATAAGAGGCAAAGGACGATAATGCATTTTGTCCTTTTAAATAATGGTAATAATATATACATACATATATATACATATATATATGAACATTTCTCTAAAAAGAAAATGGTTGGTAAGTTCTTAAAATAAATGATGTGTTAGATTAATAAATGATTGATCAACAACTTAATCATTGATTGACTGTAAATTATTCATTACCCTTGATCAAACATTTATCGTCATCAATCAATCAATAACGAAAGATTATGCGAAAATGACCCCTTTTAGGATCCTTGTTAGTCAAAGTCCTGAATTTCCTGAAACTAATACACGAGGACATCTATTAGCACGTCTCTATTCACTCTCTATTTCTGAAAGAATGGTATTGCTACCTAAACTTCGCTCGAAGCGGAGACTTCAACATCGAGTTCCATAATCGATCATCTAAAAGACGTGGTGTGTGCTATTCATTGGACTTGAAGCAGTGGCGGAATTAAAAATCTACATGACATCGGTACAATTAGAGTCGACGATATTCGAGAGCTGGAAAAGGAGCTTGGTTGCCTCAAGTCCAAAAGCTATGGGAGTAGCTTCGGCAATTGTGGGGGGAAATTCGTGATGAACTGCCTGAGTAAGACTTCAGAATTTATGGACAAAAATCAAGTGGCAGGCTCTTTTGTTTTAGTTGTCAGTTGTCACAAACAGGTTGCCTTGTTTGTTACCCCCAAAAAATAAAAAATAAAAATAAAATAAAATAAAAAGTGTCCAGTTGTTATGTTTGTCCATTGTTGAAAAAATAAATAAATAAAACTTGTAAGATTATTATCAATGATAAAATATCCACAACTTCCTGAAATTATCTGTAAATAAAGATCCTCGATACAAATACAAGAGATAAGATATTTATTATCGGAATATCTGTGAAATATCGATACTTTCCGAATAATATCTACAACGTATCAATATCCGTTTTTTTTTTTCCTTCACAATTTTACCGAAATATCTAGATACATACGGATATTTCGACGGATGAATATGTTAAATATCTACAAATATTCATGTATATAAAAATGAAAAAAAAAAAGACTTAAAAAAGAAATAAAGAGTTATTGTTTAGTAAATAAAAAAATTCGCATGCTCCTCGAATTTGTGATATTTTATTGTCAACAATAATAACAATAATGGCCTTTAAGTTCAATACAAACGTTTTTTTAACCTTTACGTGAATTATTTCTTGGGAAAAAAATATTACTTATTTCAAGATTGTTGCAAACTTTTATTTGTGAACCTGAAAGGAGTTCATTTTGGTATAAAATTTTAAATGTATGAAGAATACTTTTTATTTAATTATAGATCCTATAAGCTTTTATTGATATGTAAAATATAACGAAATTCTAAAATGTGTACTTAATAAAGTTGTTGTTCTATCAATGTATTTTGTTTCTATACTAAGCCGCTTTAATGTAAATTGTGCTCTACATATATAATTTAATTGTAAAAAATAGATCAAATTATGCCTTATTTAGTTCTTTTTCATTTTTTATAATTTCACTTGAAAATTTCAATTTAATATAAATATCGGTCATTTTTCTTTCATTTTAATTGACATCGACCTGGATATCGGACATTATCCACTAATATTTTTGAAACGAAACTCTTAATATTTTTATCGACACCGATATTTTCATCATCGATTATTATTCATTTCTATTCTCTGACATTTTCAATGAGTTAGGGTGTACACAAAAAAATAAATAAATAAATAAATAAACTTTGATCATGTAAGGAATCAGTACAACAAGCTAAGACGAAATGCGATTTTTCACCCCATATTTTTGAAAAAAGGTAAAAAAGAATTATTTGTTGATATATTAGTTTTATAGTTAAACTGTATATTTTTTTATTTTTATTTTTTTAAAAATCAATAAAAATTTTAATTAATTTTTAAAAAATCAATCAATTTTAATTAAAAAATTTAAACTTCAATTAACTATTTAAACAGAGGCTGAATTATTGCAATAGTCCTTGAACTATTTATGAAGATATCTTTAATCCTCCAACTTTTTGTTATTGATTGGTCTTTAAACTTTCTTAATTTTATTTTAAAATAATTTTTTAAAAATTAATTATAATTTTTATTAATTAAAAAAAAAAAGACAAAAATTGTTAGGAAAAATTTAAGTTGAAACCTATTGGCAGAAGACATGCCAAACAACGATTGTGGTAGATGTAAGTTGTAACCAATCCCAAGGCATACCCAACACCTAACAAAACCACCTTCATCCGGGTGCTTTGCAAATTGACCTTAAAATGGTCATCCAATTGCATCACTAACCTTTAATAAAAAAGTTTTACAAGGATGACCTCCACTGTTAATGAAACTTTGGAATTCTCTAAAATACCCTTTTATAAAATAAAAAATAAATAAATTTGAAAATAAAAGAAAAATATAAACGAAACCTCATATTATTCATTAAAAAATCTTCACTTTCTCTCCACCACCTCACCCTCTCTCCCACCACCATCGCTGCCCCCAACCATCGTCCGACCACCGTCGTCCATACATTCCGGCCGGCGTTTCTTAGGAGTTCATACTTTGGGTGTTGCATGGGAGAAGTAAAGATTCAAAAGCATTGTAAAATCTAAAAAAATTTGAGGAATCAAGTTTTAAATTGTCATTCAAAGTATGGGCATTCATATTTATGCATTTAAACTGAAAAAAAAAAAACAACAAGATTTGACCCTTTTGCACTGTTTTTCAGCCTAAAAAAATCTGAAATTCCGAAGAAGAAAAAGAGACGAACAGTATTGGGAAGACCGTGCAAACCGAGCAGACCGTTTGTATTGGTCAGTACGGTTGGAATAGTCAGGACGGTCATCTCGGTCTGCTTAATAGGAATTTCAAGGTTTTCTTTAGAATATTTGACCCTACTATTAAAACTCTCTGTTCATAATTAAATGTATAAAATTATGGACATTTTACTATTGTCGTACTATTACATTGTAACATAAATTTACAATTTGAAATTTTTAAATGTAATTGAAATCAAAATAATTTACTTAGTTTAGACTTTTCTAATCCAAATAAAAGAACTTGTGGTAGAGTTAATATTTAATAAGTTATAGATCAAGAAGACCGTCTTGAAATAGAACGGTTTGCATGGTCCTGCATAAATGAATCGTGTAATAGTTCGTACAGTTTGCTTAGTTTGCTTATGTGATCGAAGCCACAGTTTGCTTGGAACGGTCTTCTCGGTTGGTAAAACCAGTGAAGACAACAAATCTTGCGGACTGTCCTAACTGTACTGAACGAAGTGATCGACATGGTACAAAATGAAAGTTTTTTCTTGCTTCTTATTTTTAATTTTTGCATATCTCTCTATTTGAATAGTTAATTTCATTGGCATTATAATATTCCACAATGTTTCATTTTCCATGTTAAAAAAAAAAAAAAAAAAACTTCATTTTTCATTTTTTGGACTTTCTCTCCCAACCACCACACGGTTGGAACAGTCTTCTCCGGTTGGTAAAACCATTGGAGACAACAAGTCTTGCGGACCGTCCCAACTGTATTGGAAAAGAAGTGATCGACATGAACAAAATAAAAGTTTTTTCTTGCTTTCTTATTTTTAATTTTTGCATATCTCTCTATTTGAATTGTTAATTTCTTTGACATTATAATATTCCACAGTGTTTCATTTTTCATGTTAAAAAAAATCATATTTTTCATTTTGGACTTTCTTCCAACCGCCAAATGGGTTGGAACGGTCTTCTCGGTTGCTAAAATCAGTGAAGACAACAAGTCTTGCGGACCGTCCCAACTGTACTGATCGACATATACAAAATGAAAGTTTTTTTCTTGTTTTCTTATTTTTAATTTTGCATATCTCTCTATTTCAATAGTTAATTTCATTAACATTAAGATAGTCTACAATGTTTCATTTTCCATATTAAAAAAAAAAAGCTTTATTTTTTATTTTTGGACTTTCTTTCCAACCGCCACACGGTTGGAACGATCTTCTCGGTTGGTAAAACCATTGAAGACAACAAGTTTTGCGAACCGTCTCGACTGTACTGGTCGAAGTGATCGACATGTACAAAAATGAAAGTTTTTTCTTGTTTTCTTATTTTTTAATTTTTACATATCTCTTTATTTGAATAGTTTATTTCATTGATATTAAGATAATCTACAATGTTTCATTTTCCATGTTAAAAACAAAAAGAAAAAAATAAAAAAGGTTTATTTTTCATTTTTGGAATTTCTTCCAACCGCCAAACGGTTTGGAACGGTTTTCTCGGTTGGTAAAAATAGTAACGACAACAAGTCGTGCGGACCGTCCCAACTGTAATCTTGAAAACCAGTTGTAGAACAACTTTGTTAAAATAAAAGAGAAGAAAAGATTTTGATTTTGTCGGTTAGCACGAGAAGACCGTTACGATTGTATGACGGTTGGAAAAGTTTTCAAAAAAATAAAATACAACATTTTTTTAATGTTGTATTTTGAGAATTAAACATTATACAATATATTAATTTCATCAAAACCGACTATTAAAAAAAAGAGAAAATTTTAAATTAAAATAACAGAGAAGAAAAGACTTTGATTTTGTCGGTTAGTACGAGAAGACCGTTCCAATTATATGACGGTTGGAAGAGTTTCCAAAAAATAAAAATACAACATTTTTTTAATGTTGTATTTTGAGAATTAAACATTATATAATATATTAATTTCAACATTAACGGCTATTAAAAGAAAGAGAAAATTCTAAATTAAAATAAAAGAGAAAAAAAGACTTTGATTTTGTCGGTTTAGTACGAGAAGACCGTTCTAATTGTATGACGGTTGGAAGAGTTTCCAAAAAAATAAAAATACAACATTTTTTTAATGTTGTATTTTGATAATTAAACATTATATAATATATTAATTTCAACATTAAAGGCTATTAAAAGAAAGAGAAAATTCTAAATTAAAATAAAAGAGAAGAAAATACTTTGATTTTGTCGGTTAGCATGAGAAGACCGTTCCAATTTTATGACGGTTGGAAGAGTTTCCAAAAAAATAAAAAATACAACATTTTTTTAATGTTGTAATTTGAGAATTAAACATTATGTAACATATTAATTTCAACATTAACGGCTATTAAAAGAAAGAGAAAATTCTAAATTAAAATAAAAGAGAAGAAAAGACTTTGATTTTGTCGGTTAGTACGAGAAGACCGTTCCAATTGTATGACGGTTGGAAGAGTTTCCAAAAATACGAAAAGTACAACATTTTTGTAATGTTGTTTTTTGAGAATTAAACATTATATACAACAAAACCGACTATTAAAAGAAAGATAAAATTCAATTAAATAAAAGAGAAGAAAATACTTTGATTTTGTCGGTTAGTACGAGAGGACCGTTCCAATTGTATGACGGTTGGAAGAGTTTCCAAAAATACGAAAAGTACAACATTTTTGTAATGTTGTTTTTTGAGAACTAAACATTATATACAAACAAAACCGACTATTAAAAGAAAAGAGAAAATTCAAAATTAAAATAAACGAGAAGAAAATACTTTGATTTTGGTCGGTTAGTACGAGAAGACCGTTCCAATTGTATGACGGTTGGAAGAGTTTTCCAAAAATACGAAAAATATAGAATATCTTTAATGTTGTATTTTGATAATTAAACATTATATACAACAAGACCGACTATTAAAAGAAAGAGAAAATTCAAAATTAAAATAAAAGAGAAGAAAAGACTTTGATTTTGTCAGTTAGTACGAGAAGACCGTTTCAATTGTATGATGGTTGGAAGAGTTTCCAAAAATACGAAAAGTACAACATTTTTGTAATGTTGTTTTTTGAGAATTAAACATTATATACAAACAAAACCGATTATTAAAAGAAAGATAAAATTCAAAATTAAAATAAACAAGAAGAAAAGACTTTGATTTTGTCGGTTAGTACGAGAAGACCGTTCCAATTGTATGACAGTTGGAAGAGTTTCCAAAAATACGAAAAATATAGAATATCTTTAATGTTGTATTTGATAATTAAACATTAAATACAACAAGACCGACTATTAAAAGAAAGAGAAAGTTCAAAATTAAAATAAAAGAGAAGAAAAGACTTTGATTTTGTCGGTTAGTACGAGAAAGACCGTTCCAATTGTATGACGGTTGGAAGAGTTTCCAAAAATACGAAAAGTACAACATTTTTGTAATGTTGTTTATTGAGAATTAAACATTATATACAACAAAACCGATTATTAAAAGAAAGATAAAATTCAAAATTAAAATAAACGAGAAGAAAAGACTTTGATTTTGTCGGTTAGTACGAGAAGACCGTTCCAATTGTATGACGGTTGGAAGAGTTTCCTAAAATACGAAAAATATAGAATATCTTTAATGTTGCATTTTGATAATTAAACATTATTTACAACAAGACCCGACTATTAAAAGAAAGAGAAAATTCAAAATTAAAATAAAAGAGAAGAAAAGACTTTGATTTTGTCGGTTAGTACGAGAAAACCGTTCAAATTGTATAACGGTTGGAAGAGTTTCCAAAAATACGAAAAGTATAACATTTTTGTAATGTTGTTTTTTGAGAATTAAACATTATATACAACAAAACCGATTATTAAAAGAAAGATAAAATTCAAAATTAAAATAAACGAGAAGAAAAAACTTTGATTTTATCGGTTAGTACGAGAAGACCGTTCCAATTGTATAACGGTTGGAAGAGTTTCCAAAATACGAAAAATTATAGAATATCTTAATGTCAATAAAATTAACTATTCAAATAAAAAGATATGCAAAAATTAAAAATAAGAACAAAAAAAACTTTATTTTGTACATGTACATCACTTCACTGGTTTTACCAACCGAGAAGACCGTTCCAACCGTTTGGCGGTTGGAATAAATTCCAAAAATGAAAAAAAAAATTTAATATGAAAAATTCTAAATTAAAATAAAAGAGAAGAGAAGAATTTGATTTTGTCGGTTAGTACAGTTTTGGACAATCCCCAAGACTTGTCGTCATCACTAGTTTTACTAATCGAGAAGACCGTTCCAATTGTATGACGGTTGGAAGACTTTCCAAAAAAATGAGAAACAAATTTTTTTTTTTTGACGTGGAAAATGAAAAATTATAGAATATCTTAATGTCAATAAAATTAACTATTCAAATAGAGAGATATGTAAAAATTAAAAATAAGAAAAAAAAAAAACTTTTATTTTGTACATATACATCACTTCACTGGTTTTACCAACCGAGAAGACCGTTCCAACCGTTTGGCGGTTGAAATAAATTCCAAAAATGAAAAAAAAAATTTAATATGAAAAATTCTAAATTAAAATAAAAGAGAAGAGAAGAATTTGATTTTGTCGGTTAGTACAGTTTGGACGGTCCCCAAGACTTGTCGTCATCACTAGTTTTACTAATCGAGAAGACCGTTCCAATTGTATGACGGTTGGAAGACTTTCCAAAAAAATGAGAAATAAATTTTTTTTTTTGACGTGGAAAATGAAAAATTATAGAATATCTTAATGTCAATAAAATTAACTATTCAAATAGAGAGATATGCAAAAATTAAAAATAAGAAAAAAAAAAACTTTTATTTTGTACATGTACATCACTTCACTGGTTTTACCAACCGAGAAGACCGTTCCAACCGTTTGGCGGTTGGAAGAAAGTCCAAAAATGAAAAAAAAAAAATTTTAATATGAAAAATTCTAAATTAAAATAAAAGAGAAGAGAAGACTTTGATTTTTTCGGTTAGTACAGTTTGGACAGTCCCCAAGACTTGTCGTCATCACTAGTTTTACTAATCGAGAAGACCGTTCCAATTGTACGACGGTTGGAAGACTTTTCAAAAAAATGAGAAACAAAATTTTTTTTTTTGACTTGGAAAATGAAAAATTATAGAATATCTTAATGTCAATAAAATTAACTATTCAAATTGAGAGATATGCAAAAATTAAAAATAAGAAAAAAAAACTTTTATTTTGTACATATACATCACTTCACTGGTTTTACCGACCGAGAAGACCGTTCCAACCGTTTGGCGGTTGGAAGAAATTCCAAAAATGAAATTCCAAAAATTCCATAAACTTTTATTTTTTATTTTTTTTGGTTTAGCTGGTAGATATTTGGGGGGGAAGGTCAGGGACGGACTGGGAGGGAGAGCAGAGTGGGAGGGAGTGTTTGGTTTGGCTTCAGCTTTTTGACTTTGTTTTGTTTTTTTTTTTTGGTGGTAGAATTTTGGGGGAATATCGATGCATGAGACTTCCCCTCCTTTTAAGTTTCAGAGCTGGGAGCAAGGGTCTTTTTTTGAAAAGACGGGGGTTTTTAGTCTTTTTACTTAATAATTGAATTAAAAAAAATAAAAAAGAAAATAAATTTTAAAACAAGGTTATATTTGTAGTACCGTTTCATTTGGAGGTTATATATGCAATTGTTCCCCTTCATCCTCATCTTCTTCTCCATCCTCGGTCACACTCTAGTCAAATTATTCTCTCCTGTAAGCATCTTCTCTGTCTCTCTCTCACGCAGAGCACATCCAAGCTCCGAAAATGGCGCACAAGTCCCTCGACGCCGTCACCGCCGCCGACATCGCAGCTCTCGGAGTCGCACCCGAGGTCGCCGAGAAACTCCATGGCAGGATCGCCGAGGTTGTCCGTAATTACGGTCCTGCCACTCCGGACACGTGGCGGGAGATCTCGACCCGCGTTCTCTCACCGGACCTCCCCTTCGCCCTCCACCAGATGATGTTCTACAGCTGCTACACTGACTTCGGACCCGACCCGCCGGCATGGATTCCCGACCCGTAAGACCACATCTCTCTCTCTCTCTGTCGATCGACAATTGCCTTTTTTTTTTTTTTTTTTTTTTTTTTCCCAATCCAATTCTTGGTTTTTCTTGGATTGCTTTAGAGAGACTGTTTGTTTCCTCGGAAAAAGTTTTCTTTTTTTTTTTTTTTTTTTAAAAAAGTACTGAATTGGATGATAGTATTAACGTTAGTTAACTCGAAAAAATGAGTTCTTTCTCTCAACAAAACAAAACTCACCTTTTCAATCCAATTCTTGGTTTTTCTTGGATTGCTTTAGAGAGATTGTTTGTTTCCTTCGAAAAAGAATAATCGTTTTACGGAAATACTGACTAGGATTTAGTGGTATGCATAGGATGATAGTATTAACATTAGTTAACTCGGGGGAAAAAAAAGTTCTTTTCACCTCTTTTGTGTGGGTTTTTAAAAGTTTGAATATTCATTTTTGATAGCCAACCAGCTTAAGGTGATATTATGGATTTGAAATGCTTATGTTCTTGAGAAGGGTCTACTGTTTGAGTTCAAAGTTTTCTCGTGAGAAATCGCAATTGTTTGTTCCTATCATTTGATTTTATTGAAATGAAATGCCTTGTTGTATTGAGTAGGGAGGCTGCAATTTCAACGAATGTTGGCAAGCTATTGCAAAGGAGAGGAAAAGAGTTTTTGGGTTTAACGTATAAGGATCCCATATCGAATTTGCTGATTTGCAGGAATTTTCAGTCGCAGATCCCGAGGTGAGGTAGCATAGTGAATGTTGTATGCTTGTTTTTCAGTTTGGAAATGCGCCTAATGTATAGAGACTTATCTGCTAATAATGGCGTTTCATTTGTCAGGTTTATTGGAAAAACAATATTTGATGAGATGGATGTAAAGTTTTCTAAGCTCCCAGAATGCATTTTCCGTGAGAATTTGCCAGGGGAAGGGCAGGTTCCGCATCCAGGTGGTCAATGGCTTCCAGGAGCATATGTGAATCCTGCAGAAAATTGTTTGAGTATAAACCATAAGAGGAGTCTGGGTGATGCAACGATAGTATGGCGCGATGAAGGGAAGGATGATCTGCCTGTGAACCAAATGACACTTGCGGAATTGCGTTCGGAAGTCTGGTATGATACTCCATTTCCTGTCATCTTTGTTGCGTCATTATTGTATTTTATGTATAGATGAATTATCCATTGCCCAGTTTCTTATGTATTTGGGAACAAATTTTCTTCAAAATCAAGAATTCCTTGAAAAATGTGTCAGATGATTTTATTTGCAATATAATCTCCAGGAAACTTGTTAAAGCCTGATCAGTATTAGTTGGTAACCCTACATTGTCATTTTTTTACCATTAACTCGGGATGCCCCATAACCATATGGTTCTTGTTATATGTTTGGATAAATAATAATTTGCATTTCTTAAACTATAGTTTTGTAGTTTAGTTTCCAACCTGGTACGTTGATACTTAAACAGCAATTTCCACCAGATTTTTCCCGTTTTACATTGATGTGTTCTCATTAAAAAATGTGGACAAAGAAGTTGGTTGAAAGAATTGACAGTTTGACCGGAAGAGGAAAGAATCTGTCGTCTCCTATGAACTGGATAACTGTGATAAAAAATTACTGGCGAGTGGGAGTGGAAAATATTTTACCTGATTTTCTCATCCTTTTTATGTCTCCTCTTCTGTGTTGCCTTGTCCTGTTAGCTAGCTTTTATTGCTGTTGATGGGTTGTGAATCATACGAGGGTAAAGAATTCTTAGTAAGGCCAAATTTAGACCATACGAGTGTCCTATCAGAGCTAAAAAGATGTGTGATATTCGCAAATTCAAGACAATTGCATTTGTGGGATTTACTATTAGGCTACTAGAGGTTCCAGCCTTTATCTTTCTGTTATGAGGCTAGGCATGCTAGTAGATGTTTCTAAAACCAACGAGTATAACTCAATTTAACTTGCTTTGGAGATTTTGATGTGGTATATCTAATTCTAAATGAATTTTCTATTAATAAATATTTTTTTGATGTTTTTTAGAATATTTAGGAAAAAAGAAATTTTTTCAACTGTTTGTATTTTTTTATTTATAACTTGAAGTTCACTTGGTTGTACTTTGAAGGTTAGTAGCTCACGCACTCAAAGAACTGGGTTTGGAGAGAGGATCTGCAATTGCAATTGATATGCCAATGAATGTCCATTCGGTCGTTATCTACCTAGCTATTGTTCTTGCAGGCTATGTTGTGGTATCTATAGCTGATAGTTTTGCTGCTCGTGAGATATCAACAAGACTAACAATATCAAAAGCAAAAGCCATATTTACTCAGGTTGTTACGCTTATAGGGAAGTCCTAAACGTGTCTCTTGATTCCTCAATCTTTTTTCTGGATCCATCTGAAATTTGCTCCATGTGAAGACTTTAGATCCATTTGGTTCTTAAGCTTCCTTCCATGAATTAAAGTTTGTGATATTCAATTCTCCCCTTCCTTCTTGGACAAGGTAAATATTGTGTTTCTAGAATTTATAGGTCATTTTGGGGGAAATACAAAAAAGGGTTAAGGAAAAGACTTGAATTAAAATGTAACTAGATTGATATTGAAAAGTAAAGTGAAAATTTGAAATCACCAATGAACCTTCAATTTCAATTTATGTCCATGAACCTCTGAAAATATAAGTTTGAAAGGGAATCTTACGGTTCTGTTCTCTTAATTTTCTCCAATCCAGTAAAGTTTTTTTGCCCAATTCCTTTTGCTCGTCACTTCTTTCATAGGGCTTCAGCATACCTGTCGTTGTGTGAATCTATTTCCTTTTTTTTTTTTTTTTTAATTTATTTTTCCCTCCATAACTATAATTTTTAATTTTTCATTCCTTTCCTCTTGCGATCAGGATCTGATTATTCGTGGTGAAAAAAGTATACCCCTATATAGGTGAAGTTCTCTTCATTAATGACCATCTAGCAACTTTTTTGTCTTTTCTTGTGCTCCCTTCTCCGTTTTATCTCACATTATTGTTTCAATTGTGCAGTCGAATTGTGGAAGCTCAGTCTCCGATGGCAATTGTAATTCCTACAAAGGGATCTAGCTTTAGCACACAATTACGTCATGGTGATATTTCTTGGCATGATTTTCTAGAAAGCGCAAAAGATTTCAAGTATATCCACTCATTTCCAGCTTGTTATGTGTTTACTTTTAAGTATGCGTTTGATGTCATTTTTTTTACCTACAATTGCTGAATCCTGAGTGATCTTTGCAACTTAAAATAGAAACAGAATCATTCTTCCTCAATTTTTTAAGTTTCATGATATCACATGTCCAAAATTTTGTACTTTGGATAGACTTTGAATGTTGATCATTCATACAGATTAAAGTTAAATATTTGAATGACTTGGGGGAGAAAGTAACAGAAAAATCAACTATGTTGGAGTTTGGATTAAGTATTTGATACTATGGAGAGTTTTCAACATAATTGTTACAAATATCACGATTTATTGAATCAAGCAGTACGTTATATTATGAGAATTTTTTTCCCATCTTCTTTTCACATTTGGAAAACAGTTCTATCCGAATTTTGTTACAGCTGCCATGAGATGCAAACTTGCAGTGCATGTTAAAGGACAAGAGTTTTCATTTCCAAGAGCTATGTTTTTCTGATAATTTCAATCTTATATTTTAATTTTCTGTCATCAAATATGCAGAAAATGTGAATTTGCTGCTGTAGAGCAATCAGTTGACGCATTTACAAATATCCTCTTCTCATCTGGAACTACAGGTAATTTTAAATTTGAAACCTCTTACGTATTTATCTGCAACATGGAAATTCCTATTTTCTTGACAGGAAATTATTAATTATTGTAGTAATGCAAAGGTTTGAAAATTTCTTCTAAGTTTTCATAATGATGGAGCAAAATTTTCTGTAGTTCTGTCTGCGTTCTTGCAGTTAGAGCTTGAGGACAGGTAGTTCTTAAAAGATTGTAACCAGAAATCTGGTTCAGAGATCTGTTGTTAATTTAATTTCCTAGGTTTCTTTCTGAGTGGGGTTTTACAAAATCCATCTCTTGTTGCATTGTTTAAATGTTCTTGTATTCTTCTGATTCAGGTGCTGCTTCTTCCAGTTGTTAAGTTTCATGATACAGACTTCAAAATCGACCAAACACTACACAATCTTAACTGGGTTTAAATCTTGGTTTAGGGGAGCCAAAGGCAATTCCATGGACCCAGGCAACTCCTTTTAAAGCTGCCGCCGATGCATGGTGCCATATGGACATTCAGAAAGGGGATGTAGTTGCCTGGCCCACTAATCTCGGGTGGATGATGGGTCCTTGGCTCGTGTATGCTTCACTGTTAAATGGGGCTTCCATTGCACTGTATAATGGATCTCCACTTGGCTCTGGCTTTGCCAAGTTCATACAGGTAAATGATGATTTAGTTATCGGGATCATTAAATTTTATGGTTTAGTTTGATCTGTGGTTCTTTGTATCTCTTGGGGATACATCTCCTGCAAGTCATGAAGGTCAATCTCATGATTACATGAGACCCATATGTTCAATAACACAAATAAATTATTATCATCGTACCCATTAGGAAATGGGCAATTTTGAATGCTTGCCCCTTGGTATGCACCTAATACCTATGGCGATTCCGCTATTGGCAATTATGGTTGTTTACTGTTGCTTGGTACCATAGAACAAAAAGAATGACACAACCTTCCAATCCTATCACCACAGCCCAATCACTGGGGCACAGATTACCTGCGTTTACCCGCTAAGTAGAAAGTAGCTCCAAACACACACTCATGAAATATGTTTAGAGTTTTTAAATAAGATAAGGGACCTTTTCCAGTTTTTTTGTATCAAATTGCCTTGAATTATTTCAGATACCAATATGTGCACAAAAATAGTTTAACCTAACACAACATGCATTGTCAAAGCAACAAATTTTTAGCTATCAGTTTATCATGCATATGCATACTGATATCTCTCTCTGTTTTGTTGTTTTAGACTTTTTTTTTTTTTTAAAGAAATATAGTTTTTGCTCAATTTACTCTCTTCTAATATATCTAGGATGCTAAAGTAACAATGTTAGGAGTAATCCCAAGTATTGTACGGACATGGAAAAGTTCAAATTCCGTTAGTGGCTATGATTGGTCCACCATCCGGTAAGTATTCACAATATTTTCCCTCGTGGCTTTGGTAAACTAGTTTTATTTGCACACATTTATGTAAATGCAAACTAGTGGATTTTTTACCAAACCTAATTCTTTCAAGCTTCGTATTCTTTCGCCATGTCTTTTAGTTGTTTTGGCTCTACTGGTGAAGCATCAAATGTAGATGAATACCTGTGGCTGATGGGGAGAGCTTGCTACAAGCCTGTTATCGAGTATTGTGGTGGTACGGAGATTGGTGGCGGATTTGTTACTGGTTCCTTATTACAGGCTCAGTCATTGGCTGCTTTTAGCACACCGGCCATGGGCTGCAGTTTGTTTATTCTTGGCAGTGATGGTTTTCCCATTGTAAGCACCAATCAACTTTACAATTGTAGGAAAAGTGCAAAATAAGTTTAAAGAAATACGTCTTGCATGTTTGGATGTTACAGTGTTGAATTCCACTAGTATATGAAATCCCTGCAGTTATTTATTACAAGTTGCTTGTGATTCATGGTAAAAAGATTTAGAAGGTTTGATCATGCAGTGTAAAGTATAATTCAGGGCATTATCTTGGTAGGATTACAATCATCTACTTATTGTCCTTTATTCTTTGTAACTTCCCATGCTTTGGCTCAATGAATTTTGTACAGCAAAATTTGCTCACATTTGTGATCACCGTTAATCTTCTCAACACAGTCTCTTACAAGTGTCCTCGTACCGCATGCCATAAAATATTTGTTTGGGATTTCTGTTGTATTTTCGCCTGATTCTCAACTTCTCTTGGTCACGATACTCAAACTGATTGCTTTTAACTTTGATGACAGCCAAAGAACAAACCAGGGATTGGTGAATTAGCGCTTGGTCCTATCATGTTTGGATCTTCCATGACTTTGCTGAATGCTGATCACTACGATGTCTATTTCAAGGGAATGCCATTGTGGAATGGAACGGTAATAAGATTTCCTCTCACCTTCATCCTATTGGGTATCTTTTGAATTATAAACGAGTTCCTTAATGCAGGTTCTAAGAAGGCACGGAGACATGTTTGAGCTTACATCTAGGGGTTACTATCGTGCACACGGTCGTGCAGATGATACAATGAATCTTGGAGGCATCAAGGTATGCATTCTGTACTAAAAGCTTGTATATCTTATGGGAAGTCATGTTGAGATTTATGCTTGCATGTGTATAAAGTGAACTTCCCACAGATCATCTAGAGTAGGTAATTGATTTCTCAATCTCTTCTGTAAATTTTCCTCATCATTTTGAACTATCAGAATAACCTCATCACACTTGAAATGTCGGAGATAGTTCGCTTAGTGCACTTACTGAGTCCGAGAAAGAAAAAAGTCACATTCTCATTGGCATGATCAGTATGAACTGATGCATTTTATGTATGAGCAGGTGAGTTCTGTCGAAATTGAACGCATCTGCAATGAAGTCGACAACAACATCCTTGAGACAGCTGCCATCGGAGTGCCGCCTCCTGCTGGTGGACCCGAGCAGTTGGTGATTGCCGCTGTATTCAAGGACCCAGATTACCACACAACCGCGGACTTGAATCAACTAAGGATGTCTTTCAACTCCGCCGTGCAGAAGAAACTAAATCCTTTATTCAGGGTACTGATTTTCGCTTGCTGCTCATGGTTTCAATTCTATTACATCGCATTCAACCAATAAATGTAATGAAGTACTTGCTGTTTGTACAGGTTTCTCGGGTTGTGCCTCTCCAATCTCTTCCAAGAACAGCAAGTAATAAGGTCATGAGAAGGATTTTGCGCCAGCAATTTGCCCAGTTTGACCAATCTTCTAAGATTTGATTTACTTGGCTTTTTTTTTTCCTTTTCTTTTTCGTTTTTTTAATACAGAGGAATGATTCCTTTTTTAGTCAAATGTAGAATAACAAATTGTTACAAACTGAAATAAGTGTATTTTCACTCATCACACATTCTAATAGAAAGGGTCAGTAGTTGTCTTTTTGCCTGTTTCCTTGTGTTCTCTTTATTGTTTATTTACCTAATTTTTCCTAATAAAGAATGAGGTATAACATTTAAGAAAAGGGAAATCGAAACAAATAACATATTTCATATGTATTTTTTTACTTGGTAATATGCTTTTTAAAAGATAATAAATTATAATATATATGTTTTAGAAAATCTAAAATTTTTGGGAAAATCCTTGGATTTCCTTAAAAATAATATATTTTCGGTAAATTTTTTAATAATAAATTTATGTACATAGTTTCGTGTTAAAGAGAGAATGAGTGATAGAAAGAAAGATAAGGGGTTTTATTTTATATTATGTGATCATAATTTGATTATGTTATTTTTTACTATGTTTAAAATTTTATATTATAATTTATTATTATTCTATTTAAAAATGTTATTTTGCTATTTCTCCCAATAAACTATTAGCATGTACAAAAGATAACACTATATCAATACTATTTTTTTTTTGGACCAAATTTTTGTCTTGAAGCATTTAATAATGATGATGAATTTAATTCTAAAAATTTTGCAAGACATTACTACATAGAGCGTAATTACGTAAATCAAAACAAGAAAAAAAAAATGGAGCTTTTGGAATAAATGTCCAAATTTATTTTGGCTGAATTTTTATCTTTTTTTTTTTTTGAAAATTAATAAAAAATTATAACTATTTTTTAAAAAATCAATTAACTCCAATATTAAAATTTTATTTCAAATATTTATTCTAAAGGCATGCAAAATAAAACATTATTTGAAATCCTTAACAAATAAATAAAAGAATACATTGTTTTACGTGGTTAACAAAGGGAGAATTTGTGATAAAGCCTATTCTATATACCATACCGGTAGAACTTTATCTAAAACCATCGAAATTTAATCGAAATGATAAATTTTAAAGGGTGTACAAGAACTAAAATAAACACTGATCTATAGGATTGTAACTAAAAAATAAAAAATTGAATTCCTTATTTTAATATATTTTTTTTATTTAAAATGAAAATTCAAAAAAATAAAAATAAAAATTGATCTGTAATCAAGGTCATTGATGGAAGTTCAGCACCGCGGGGGGGGGGGGGGGGGGGGAGCGACGGCCGATAGGGGCTCGGGGGAGGGAGGGTGGGGGGATTTCACCGTTTAGCAATTTCACGGGCAGGACGGAGGCGACGGCTCATGGGGGCTCAAGCGCGGGGGGGGGGGGGGGGGGGGGGGGGGGGGGGGGGGTGTTTACTGTGAGTCTAGCGATTTCGCAAGTGGTCGCAAGTCTATGTCGCCGCCAGTGGGGGGGACGATTTCACTGTCGCTGGAAGTGGATGTCGCCACCATAGGAGACACCGATAGAAGGGTTAAGTGGTTTTTTTTTATTTTTGCTTTCATTTTTAATTTTTAATTTCTCAGTTTTGATACTATGAGCTAACGTGCGTAATAGTTATCTTACACAAGTAAAATCTCAACTATAAAAATGCATCGAATGATCTATAAATAGGCTTTATTGATAGGGTATATAAAAAGGGTTGTGTGACAATTTTTTCCTGGTTAACAAAAGGTAAGACTGTGGTAAATATCATTTTATATACCCTATCGGTAGAGTTCCTTTTTATGTAATCAAATAGCTAAGATTTTACTTGTATATGATAGTTATAATACACCTTATCTCGTAATAGTATAGGACTAAGAAATTAAAAATAATAAAAATGAATTAAAAAAAAACACCCACCTTCATCCCTTGGGGGGGGGGGCGTTTTCCGTCGCTGGGTCGAGGGGACCCGACAACTCGAAGTCAGTTGGAGATCTCATGGGATGGTGGGGGCTTCTCTCCGGAGGTCGCGTTCGCTAGAGATCGCAGGGGAGGGGGCTTCTTGCCGGAGGTTGCGAGTGAGGAGAGCTTCTCGCCGGAGGTCGCGCGTCGGGCGGGGGACGATTCATCGGCGGGGGCGATTCGCGAGTGGGTGATCGTAGGGGTGGCCAAACCCATATCACGAATGGGTGAAGGGTAATCGGGGGGGGGGGGGGGGGGGGGGGGGGGGGGGGGTTGAACCTAGATTGAAAACAACGCCGGTAAGGGGGGGAGGGGGTGGTGGGTAGCCTGGGAGAAGGCGATTTCTGACGGGGATGTTGTGGGTTAGGGGTCAGTGGGTGCTGGGAGGTCGCTGGGGGGGGGGGAGGGGCGGGGATGACAGTGGAAGGTCAGCAGGGTGGCTGCCTTCTCCAATTTTTTTTTTCACTTACTCTATAATATTACGTGTTAGTACATACATTAATTCATATACATTCATAATTTATATGTCATCCGATAAAATCTCAATCATCTAAAAAAAACTCTATCATGATGACTGATGGTGTCTCCCTAAGAGCCTCTACTACAGCTCTTCCCGTTAACAAAATGCCATGTCCTTTTGTCTTTTTCTTTTTTAAAGAAAAATGGTGGAAAAATATGTTTAAATTGGTGCAGGAAAAAACAAAGTTTAATACCCTAAAACGAATGAATAAATAAATAAATAAAAGGCAGTCAGAAAAAGGGTATGCTTCCTTCCATTAAAATAAAAGAAAAGAAAAGGAAAAAGAATATTAAAAAAAGGTGCGCTATGCGCATCCTTGCGTACTGTAGCAGGACGGTGCTGTATTAGAAAAACACAAGGCGTCTGGATTATCTCCTTCCTCTCTCCCTCTCCAGCTGCCTTGCCTGCGAGGGACAACCAACCGAACCGCCTTGGTTTCAGAGCTCCCTCTCTCTTCTTTCATGGTGTCCTCATCTCATCCCAATTAGGGCTTTTCTTCCTCCCTATTAGGGATTCTGACTCCTCCCAACAATGGCCTCCCTTTGCCTCTCCAAACCCAATTTCTCTACCCCTTTTCTCGGCCACAAACTGTATACTCTCTCTCTCTCTCTATATATATATGTGTGTGTGTGTGTTTTTTTATTATGTATGTATTAGAGTATATGTATTCTTTTAACTCAAAAATTTTAAGTGATTAATAAAGAGAGAATATGTGGTAAAACCCCTTCTATATACCCTATTAGTAGAGCTCTATCTAAGACCTTTAAAATTTAATCCAATTGATAAAATTTAAAGAATGTACAAGAACTAAAATAAACAATGATCTATAGGATTGTAGCTAAAAAATAAAAAATGAATTCCTCATTTTTAATAAATTTTTTAATTAAAAATGAAAATTCAAAAAAAAAAATTTTTGATATGTAATCAGGTCTATTGGTTGGCGCGGGGAGGGGGGGGGGGGGGGGGGCAACAGCCGATAGGGGCTCGGGGGAGGGAGGGTGGGGGGATTTCACCGTTTGGCAATTTCGCGTGCGAAAAGGGGGCAACGGCTCATGGGGACTCAGGAGGGGAGGGGGGGGGGGGGGGGGGTTCACGATTTTACAAGTAGGGGGTCACAGGTCTAGGCTGCTGCCAATAGGGGGATGATTTTGCCGTCATTAAAAGTGAAAGTCGCTGCCATAGGAGACGCCAATGGAAGGGTTAGGGTTTTTTTTTTTTTTTTTTTGCATTGATTTTTAATTTTTAATTTCTCAGTTTTGAGACTATGAGCTAAGGTGCGTAATAATTATTGTACATAAGTAAAATCTCAACCGTTAAAATGTATCGAACGGTCTATAAAATAGGCTTTATCAATAGGGTATATAAAAAGGGTTGTACTGCAGTTTTTCCTTATTAACAAAGGGTAAGACTACGGTAAATACCCTTTTACATACCCTATCAGTAGAGTTCCTTTTTAAACCATTAAAAAGTAATCAAATAGCTAAGATTTTGCTTGTGTACAATAGTTATAATGCACCTTAACTCATAGTAGGATATGACCAAGAAATTAAAAATAATTAAAAAAAACCCACCTCATCAATATAGGGGGGGTTTCCGTCGCCGGGTCGAGGGGGGCCGATGGCTCGAAGTCAGCTGGAGATCACATAGGATTGAGGGGGCTTCTAGCCGGAGGTCGCATTCATTGGAGATCGCAGGGGAGGGGGCTTCTCGCTAGAGGTTTGTGGGCGAAGGGGGCTTCTTGCTAGAGGTTGCGCGTTGGGCAGGGGACGATTTCGTTGGCGAGGGCGATTTGCGAGTGGGTGATCGTAGGGGGGTGGCCAAACCTAGATCACGAATGGTTAAAGGGTGATCAGGGGGGTGAACCCAGATCGAAAACAACGTCGGTAGGGAGGAGAGGGGGTGGTGGGCAGCTTGGGAGAAGGCGATTTCCGACCATGGGAGGTTGTAGGTCCGAGGCCAGTGTTGCTGGGAGGTCGCCGGAGGCGGGGTGGCAGGGATGACGATGGAAGGTCAGCAGGGGTGGGTGCCTTTTCCATTTTTTTTTTTTTTTTTTTGTTTCACTTACTCTATAATGCTATGTGGTAGTACATGCAATAACTCATATACACTCATAATTTCTATGTCATCCGATAAAATCTCAACGGTCTAAAAAAGAGCTCTATCATAATGATTAGTAACAAAACGCCATGTCATTTTGTCTTTTTCTTTTCAAAGAAAAATGGTGAAAAATATGTTTAAATTGGCGCAGGAAAAAACCAAAGTTTAATACCCTAAAATGAATGAATAAATAAATAAAAATAAATAAATAAAAGGCAGTCAGAAAAAGGGTGCGCTTCCTTTCAATAAAATAAAAGGAAAAAAAAGGAAAAAGAATAATTTAAAAAAAAAAAAAAGGGTGCGCTATGCGCATCCCTGCGTAGTGTAGCAGGACGGTTCTGTATTAGAAAAACACAAGGCGTCTGGATTATCGTCTTCCTCTCTCCCTCTCTAGCTGCCTTGCCTGCAAGGGATAACCAACCGAACCGCCTTGGTTTCAGAGCTCCCTCTCTCTTCTTTTCATGGTGTCCTCATCTCATCCCAATTAGGGCTTTTCTTCCTCCCTATTAGGGATTCTGACTCCTCCCAACAATGGCCTCCCTTTGCCTCTCCAAACCCAATTTCTCTACCCCTTTTCTCGGCCACAAACTGTATACTCTCTCTCTCTCTCTATATATATATGTGTGTGTGTGTGTTTTTTTATTATGTATGTATTAGAGTATATGTATTCTTTTAACTCAAAAATTTTACTCAAACTTCTGAGATTTTGATTTTCTTCTTGCAGTTCGTTTCCTGGGATTACAAGGAAGAATTGCATCGTTTTGGCTGGCCCTCGGTGTGCTGTGGATACACCTTATGGTGGTATTATTCTTCAATTTCTTTCTTAAATTTATTTTTCCAGTTACTATTTTTACGTAGTATATATATTTATATGTATATATATGTATGAATATACACAGAAATGATTTTTATTCATTTGTGTATTATTAACCTGAAATTCAGGTTATAGCTTTGATTCCTTTCTCTAATGCCATTGTTTCAGAGATAAATTCAGTTATATGTATATGAATTCACTATTTTATTAATTTATTTTTTTGTTTTTTTTTTGTTTTTTTTTTGTTTTTTTTTTGCCCTTTTTCCCTCAACTGTTGGTAAATTGCTCTACGAAAAATAATTAATTGATTACCTAGTCTTTGTTATCCCTTCTGGGTTAGAATATGGCTGTCATTTTGAATATCTGGTTAATTGTTTTATCAAAGTGGAAATCTTGAAGATCATTGTGAACTCCTCTACCAAATTGTAACACTTATGAACGATCTTCTAATTCCGTAATATTTCCTTGATTCTTCGGTAATATTTTGGGACAACTGCTGATTCTTTTGAAAGATTTACATGTGTATCTTTGATTTATCTGAATCACCACGTTATTAGTTGAATGCACAGTTGCTATAAGTATAACCTTGTTTCGATCGTTAAATGTGTTTGCTTCACCTTCTTGGTCCGGCTGTGTTTATCATATTCACTATGAGCATAAACATTCAATGATAACAGTCATGAAATATCATGATTGTGAATTGTGATACCTTATTTTTCTATCATACTATTTGATCAGTTTTGGTGCAACTACTGAATCCTTTATAAGATTAGTTATTTATATTACTGTATATATTCACTTTGTCCACAGGTAAGATCCCGAAATTCCCTAGAGTAAGAGTTTGGGATCCGTATAAACGTCTTGGTATACCCCGTGATGCTTCTGAGGAAGAGATTTGGGGATCTCGCAATTTTCTCTTGCAGCAGTACGCCGGACATGAAAGAAGTGAAGAGTCGATAGAAGCTGCCTTTGAGAAATTACTGATGGCCAGCTTCCAGCACAGGAAGAAAACGAAAATTAATTTGAAGACCAGGTTGAAGAAGCAAGTGGAGGAGTCTCCACCGTGGGTTAAGAACTTGCTGAGCTTTGTGGAACTCCCTCCTGCTGATATAATTTTAAGAAGATTGTTCCTCTTTGCCTTCATGGGTGGCTGGAGTATTATGAACTCGGCGGAAAGTGGACCTGCATTTCAGGTTTGTTGCAACTTTTGTGCCATGGTTCAGTCTTAATAATAGAATTGCTGTTATGTCTACACCCGTGCTTTCCTTTCCAAATGCGACATCCTTTCATCATGAGATGGATATGAAAGATATTTGGCAATTCAATTTCAATTTTTTGATAGATGAAATCTTTGTTGGAAAGGATAAGATGTATGGAATATGACAGTGTTTTGAGTTTCAGATTTCTTTTCTTGTGAATATGACTAACCTGTACATGGACGAAAAACGGCATAAATATGATTCACAAATGCCAAGGGTTTGTTCTTGGCTGAATTCTGTTTTAGAAATTGTCTCTAGTCTTCTGTTGTTCCCAGCACTGAAATCCATCTTCCCAGGCACGGTAAAAATTGATTTTTCGGCGTGATCATCCCTCCAAGCTTTTTATAGGGGGTACTTGATAATCCGTTTCTTTTAATAATTAACACAATTATTCAGGTGATTTATATAACTATCATACATTTCCTTGTTTCTCTAATAAATGAAATATGCCTTAAATGCAGGTGGCAATCTCCTTGGCAGCTTGCATATATTTCCTCAATGAGAAGACAAAAAGCTTGGGCAGAGCATTCGTTATTGGGTATGTTAGCGAGTGAATCTAGTGATCGTTTTCCTGAATTTCTCTTTTTTGTTGCTCCCATTTCTTATCAATTAATTGGATATGGTGGTTTGCACTCTTTGCTAAGTGTTTGGTTTTCTCTCCTTGCAGTTTTGGAGCTCTAGTAACCGGTTGGGTGTGTGGCTCTTTGTTGGTCCCAAATATTCCGTCGGTTCTCTTACACCCGACTTGGACCCTTGAACTCGTGACATCTCTAGTAGTTTATGTCTTCTTGTTTCTTAGTTGCACTTTTCTCAAATAAAACTCAAACCTTTATCATGACTTAGGATTTCTCTGTTTTCTGAAAATCCAAATCGGGTAAAGCTTAGCTTTACATTTTTCCATTGCAAATTGAATTATGACGTCTCCAGTTTTATAGTTATGAATGAGAAGAAAGACAACTTATCCATTACTTGGAGGCCAAATTTCTTTTCATGCGAGCTTTGTACTTGCGTATAATGGAAATGCCAAATCAATGTATTCTCTCTCTCTCTCTCTCTCTCTTGGTAATTTGCACTGGTGCAACCCAAGCTTTTCATCATTTACAAGTTGCACATGAATTTTAAAATTTTGGTATTTGGGCCCCTAAATTGACAATCCTTGACAATTTAGTCCAAATCGGTATCTGAAGCAAAGAGAATTTGTCCACAGTTTTAACCTTGTGATAGAAATTATAAGAGAAAGGGGTTGAAAATCTCCAAAAGCAAAGTTATTTGTTACTCTCATTTCGCAAAAGTGGTGCTTGACCAGCTTTCTCACATGGATTTTTTTTATTTTAGACTTGATTTTGTTTGTGTTTTTCTCTTTTCTTTTCTCATTATGAAGGTTATATATATATATATATATATATATATATATATTTTTTTTTTTTGTTAAACACTTTCGCCTAAATTCTTGAACTACAAGGATTAACAATCATAAAATACTTGTCTGAGAAATGCAAATTCCACTACAAAATACCCCAAAATTCACCTACAACAAATAAATAAAATCAACATTACTAAATAATTACCCAAATCCGGTAATTAAGACAATCTAATCACTTCTACTAGCAATACTAATATAAGGAGTCATGTGATATTATGGCAAATCGAATTAGTCATAATCATCATGGCTGGCCTCTGTAGTACTTGGGGCTTGACCTATTGTTCCTAGTAGCGCAGCAGCCAATGCAGTAGATCACGGTGAGGACGACGAGGACGCAGCCGTTGAAGATGGCCAAATGCCGCCACCCCTTCCTTATGTTGGACAGCACCCCCGCCTTGCACGACTTGCAGTCGAAGCACAGCGTCCTCTGCTCATTGCTCCACGTCTTGCAGTCGGTATCTGGCACTGCTGGCCCCGTCTTCGGGACCACCCAGTAGGTGGCGTTTTTGTACTCAAAGCCGCAGTAGGATGGCGGCTTGCAACAGCCCGACTGTGTTCGCACGTATATGCATGGAAAATATTAGTGAACATGAAAAGTATACACATCTAATTAAAGATTACTTACGACACACAAAACAAATATTAAAAGACCACTTCAGAAATCCACTCTAAAAAAAAAAAATCTGAAATTCACAACTTTATAGTATTTCATAACAACAGCAAATGAATTTATAGCACCCGTTTGGATTATAAGTTCAAAAACCCATAATTTAAACAGTAAATCAAATATTTGTTGAAAAAAACAGGGTGGAAAAAATTTTGAAAAATGGATTGAAAACGGTTTGCGGAACTCACAAGAGTAAATGTGTCCATATATATACACACAATATATACATCAATATCTTTCAGGTTACGTACACAAGAAAGTGAATCTAGACGTGCCATAATAAAAAGAGTACAAATAAGAACAAAATCCAAGACTATGCACAAATAAAATCTGATAATTGAATACTTCAAAAAGAAAAGAAATCTGAAAAATGAACACTGAAAAGGACTATAAATTAAAACCTGTAATATCCATTTACGTGCATACATACATATAAATAGAAAAATATACGTGTAAATACATAAAAATATAGATATATATATATGTGTGTGTGTGTAACGAATATATGCATGTATAGTTAAATAATGATTGATTAACCTGCGTAGGAGAGAGATTATTCTTGTAAAATTGAGCCTGAGTCTGTCCAACAAAACTGCCATTCCCCAAAGACCTGCAAACCCGGGCATCAACCAAACAGCTACGAATCCCGACCCAATTCTTCTCATTGACAACGTAATTCTGGAGCCAGTGCGAGAAATCAGCGAGCCGGTACTCCTTATACCCGCGTCCAGACACGGCCTGTCCCAGCCCCTTGTTGGTGATGAGCAAGGCGAAAACCGTGAAGGCGATCAGCCCCAAGATCATCACAAACATCACGGTCAAGTAGATGTAGAGCACGGCATTGATCCGGCAGCAGGACCCGACGATGCCGAGGAGCGACACGACGATGAAGAAAACGCCGAGGGAGAGGAGCGGGGCCTGGATGGCCCTCTGGCAGTCCGAGGAGGGGTGGACGTGGAGGAAGATGGCCGAGGCCACCGCCGCGATCCCCGCCACGAGCGTGCACCCGTTTAGGAGACCGACGACGGTGTTGCTCAACCGGAACATGGCTGCGGAGGACGAAGGAAGAAAAATTGAGAGAGACAGAGAGAGAGGGGAATTGGAGAAGAAGGGTGCTTTTTTTTTTTTTTTTTTTGGGTGTTCAAAATATGAGTCGCTCCTCTGGAATGGTAACTGATTTATAGTTTGTGTTTTTTCCATACAAACGGTTAATTTGGGGGGTTTGTAAAATGGGGCATGGATTTGTGGGTTATTTACGAGTCTGCCATTGTGAGCGGTTTTTTTGGATCCGGTTTCGGGTTGATTTGTGCAGGTTTCGGTTGCGGTTGACGGGTTTTCAGCTTTTATTGGTCCACGTAAGCCTTGACGGTTGTTTGGGCGTGGTGGAATTACGGGAATGACCCTGGAGTGATTTGGTAACGGTGGGGCCCGTGCGGGTGATGGCCAACTGCGGAAACGAGTCTCGTCGCCCACGTAGTACGGTTTTTGTTTTTAGTGGGGGTGTGGGGAACAGTTTTTTTTTTTTTTTTTTTTTTGACGTAAATCAACTGCATGAGGTATTTATTTTTTAAAATAAAAATCCTTAGAAAAAGTATTAGGATTATTTTTATTTATACCTATAAAAAATCCTTAGTCATTTTCATTTTAGTTTCTGAATTTTAAAACTCACATTTTATCTTTTGAAGTTTGAATTTAACCAGACTTTATCCTTTATATGTTAGAATTTGAGTTAAAAATTGATGGAAATAAGTGAAATTAGTATTATTAAGCTCATTCTGTTAGAATTTTTATTAAAACAAATGAAAAAAAAGACAACTAAACTTACCTTTTTTTGTCTGTCTAGTTTTTTAATTGAAATTTGATAAAGCCATGAAGTATGATTTTAAATTCAAAATTCAGGAGGTAAAGTGAGAGTTTTTAAAATTCAACTAGTAAAGTGTGAGAGACTCTAAAGTTTAAAGTGCATAAATAATAATAATTCAAAAAAAAAAATCAAGGCATAAGCCATTTAGGAGATCGAAGGGTGTTTTTTTTTTTTTTTTTGAGGCGTTTGAATTGTTTGAGTTAAAATGTGAAAAAACTTGAGATGTGTTAAGAACTAAATATCAACAAGATTTTATATAATTTAAAAAAAAAATAATTTCATTTGGACTTGTATATGCAAAGTTATGAACTTTTAAAGTTTGAGTAATAAAATTGTGTAAATAATAAAACCGAGGTCAACTTTTTAGAAAAAGATAAAAATTAAAATTGTAAATTGTGATCCAAAGTTTGCACCAAACACCCCTTAAATTTTGTAATTCTACTTTTTTGTTGTTTTTAGATAAATTATAAATTTTAATTGAAACTATGTTATTTATAAAATTACTTTTAAAGATAATATTATTTTTTAAAGAAACTTTTTGAAAGTCGTACTTGTGTGGAAAAAACCATGCAAAACCCATCCAAAAGTATTTCTAAAGGTGTTCTCTTAAACAGTCCGACATTTAACCACATAAATAATTTAGGATTAAGAATTAGTATTTGTGTGCCATGTTCGGGTTGACACATTTAAGACAGGATAAAAAAAACGCGAATATTACACGATCAATAAATGTGTTAATGAAACCTAACACAAAAACATAAAAATATTTATTACACGGATGCATGGGTTAGGCTTTTATTAATAGATGATCAATTTTTGAATTGAGTTCAATCTTGAGTGATTAGTAAACTCGCATTCATATGTTATGTCTTTTGATATTCGAATGTGTGGGATTATTTCGTAAATAAATTTGGTATTTTGGAGATATAATACTATAAATAGTTGAGAAAGTTATCTCATAAATATGAAATTCACAACTTCATTTATAAAGGTGAATGATATCCCCAAGAAGTATATAGAATAAGTTTTAAAAAAAAAAATAAAAATTCGGTTTCAATAAAGAATTTACATTTTATAATTAATAGATGACCAATATATGAATTGAGCTTAATATTGAGTGATTAGTAAACTCGCATTCGTATGTTATGTCTTTTGATATTCGAATGTGTGAGATTATTTCATAAATAAAATTTGGTATTTTGGAGATATAATACTATAAATAGTTAGGAAAGTTATATATCTCATAAATATGTAATTCACAACTTTGTTATAAAGATTAGTGATATCCCCAAGAAGTATTAAGTCGGGATCTTGTGTCAATGAGTCTTGACCCTATTCGATATAAGATACTGAATATATTAAAACTTAAATCCTTATTTGTAATCTGTTCATCAAACCAATCATAATAATATAATCACCAATCACTCGGGATTATGTAGAAATCGCCTCGTACAGACTTTTTTTTATCGGATGTGGCTCAAACTTATTGTGCCTGTGATACTAGGTGAGATGTTTACATACAATACTAGCATATTTGTGTCATGTATACTTTATGTGACAATATGGACATCAGCTACGCATAAAAATATTCATTTTAATTGCTACAATTAATAATATGTAGGAAGTATTTATTTTAATTGCTTAAATAAATGAGTAATTGTAACAAATACGAAAAAAAAGAGAGAGACTATAGTAAAGTTCAATTAAGGAGCATTATCAATAGAAACCCATTAAACGGTTAAAAATGATTGTGTGACTAAATGAATGATAATAATATAAGTTGCATGTAATGTACTATAATCTCGTATACACATAATCCTTTATATTAGATTTACTTTTTTTTTTTTAATTTTTTTCCTTCCACAAATCAGATCTGATAAAAAAAAATTGCTATGATCGGCGCCAGCCTACCGCCGGAGATGGAGAGAAGCAACTCTGATTTGACACCATCGTCAGAAACTTTCTTTCACTGGCCTTGTTCTCTCTCTTGGGTTGGAGGGAGTCATCGTTGGTGAGGGGCCGCCGAAGGTCAGGGGTGTGGGGGCCTAGGTCGCACGGATCTGGCAAGGGCTGGGTTGGTTGGGGTTGGGGGGGGGGGGGGGGGGGGGGGGGGGTGTCCATCGTCAGTGAGGGGGCTACCGAAGGCGAGGGGGTTGTATGGGGGCCTGGTTTGCGCTGATCTGGCGAGGGGTAGGGGGCTCGTCGCCGAGAAGGTGGGCGGGGGGGGGGGGGGGGGGGGGGCAAGGAGTTGACGTGGCAGGTGGATGGAGATCGTGGATCTCGCGATGAAGATCGAAGACCCAGACAGTGATGGCCAAGAGGAGAGAGAGAGAGAAAAGGGCGGTCGACGCCCAATCTTCTCCATGGTCACCGGCGGCCGATTGTGGGTGACGGCAGGGTTTTGGTTGAATTTTGTTTTTTTTTTTCTAATTTTTTTTTCTTGTTTTTTTTTTTCCACATTTTAGAAAAAAAAAAGGTTTTGTATTTAAAATATTTACAAAAATGCGTATCGAAAGTTATGTATTCCTCTATATTTTTAACCGTTTTAATTTCGTATTAACGACGCACAAAATAATAACTATTGATAGTACTCGTCCATGGAGCACTATCACAATCATTCCCTAAAAATAAATATTTATTTTAACTCTTAAAATAAATATCTTGCATTCAAAATATATATATATCTTTATTGTTCAAGTGTAGTATTGTTATCCAAGGGAATAACACTTATCAATTAGGAGCTAACATTCAAAAAATTTCTTTAATTTTTTATTTCAAAAATAAAATTATCTATTTTTTTTCACTTTTTTTGAAATTCACACCACACTCTTTTTTTTCATATAATTCTTTATTTTATATACTCATTTTAAAAATGATTTAAAAAAAATTAATGTTACATTTAAAAGACACATTTACTCTATATTATATAACAATATTAATGTGTATTTGAGTACATCATTTTACTATTTATCTATTTTTTTAATATAATTTTATCGATCATATCACATACTCTCTCTTTCACCAATATATGTTAGAACAACTACTCAAATATAAATACCTCAAACACATATTATATGTAAATATAATTTATAAAAAAAATTCAAACACATATTATATTATATTTATTACAATTGAATATAATATAAAGTAAACGTGTAATCCAAGCAAACCATGAAAATGTGTTTCAAACGGGAAATTGCAAGGAAAAGCATTTAAAAAAAAAACAAAAAAACAAAATTCAAAGGACACAAGCTGTACTTAATAGACCTCCCCTTTTGGAGGAAGATGCAAATAATTAATTAAAAACAAATATGCAAATGATATTTACAAACAAAATTAAAAAAAAATCAAATAAAAAAAGGAGAGGCTATGGTAGAGCCTCTCTCGAAGTAACTACTAGTAGAGCTCTTTTTTGAACTGTTATATTTAATCGAATAGTTGATATATTGTTGGTGTATCATAATTACATACACCTTACCTCATCTTATCCCTTCCCACCCCAATCTTCTCCGTCGCCGGTGACCTACGCCGGCGAACACCCCGATGCATGCGACCCAACCCCGGCCCCCCGCCCACCCCAGGCCCCAGCCCCAGCCGCCCCCCACCCAACCCCGGCCCCCCACACCCCGGCACCCCCCTAGGCCCCCCCCCCCCCCCTCGCCGGCCCTCAGCCAACCCAGCGCCCCCCACCCTAAGGCCCCCCCCCCCTCCCCTCAACACCCCCACCCCAGGCCCCCCCTCCCCCAGCCCACCCTGGCCCACCCCGGCTCCCCCCCCCCCCCCCCCCCCCCCCCGACGGGGACCCCCCCCCACCCCCCTCTCTCTATTCCCGGCCCGCGCCCCCCACACCCCCGATGCAACCAACTCCCTTCGGCGAGAGAAGAGAGAGAGGGGGGGGGGGGGGGGGGGCGCCGGGGGCGGGGAGAGAGGAGAGAGGAGAAGAAAGAGAGGGGAAGAGAGAGAGAATGAAAGAAAGAGAGAGGGGGCGTCGGACAGGGGGGAAGAGGGGGTGCCGGGGAATTGGGGGGTCGAGACTGGGTGGGGGCCGGCCCGATGAGGGGCGTGGCCGAGGGAGGGGGGGACCTGGGGTGGGAGTGGGGGTCGGGGGGGTTGCCGGGGATGGGGTGGGGGGCCGGTCGGGGAGGGGGAAGGTGTCGGGGATGGGGGTGGGTGGTCGACCGAGCCTGGGGTGGGGGGGCTGGGGGTGTGGTCGCCAACGTCGGGGGGTCACCGGCGACGGAGAAGATTGGGATGGGAAGGGGTAAGATGAGATAAGATATATGATAATTATGATACACTAATAATATAACAACTGTTCGATTAAATCTAACAGTTTAAAAAAGAACTCTAACGGTAATTACTCTGAGAGAGACTCTACTACACCTTCTCTCAACAAAAAAAGAAAACAAAATAAAAAGGTCCCACAACCGAACAAGACACCACTGTCCACAGTACCACACTACACAACTAACAAATGTTATACATGCACTTCCCAAAAAAAAAACAAACAAAAAAACAAAAAAAAACAAAACAAAAACAAAACAAAAAAAAGACAAAACAAAACAAAACAAAAACAAAAAATAGTAGATATATACGTGCACTCCACCTAACTCAATTTTTTAGCTAGCTCCGTCTCCAACGTCTCTCTCCAAGTACACACTACTCCCAACAACCACCAAAAGCCCGCTGTCTCTTCTCTTCGCTTTGATCGCCTCCTTGGCGGACTTTCCCACACTCTCTCTCCTATAACTTTCCCTCTCTCCAAACACCCCTTCATCTCTCTCTCTCTCTCCGATCATTTCTACATGGCCATGGCTTCCCAATCCTCCACCTCCTCCACTCTCCTCCAAAGCTCCTTCCTCTCCTCCTTGAAACCTTCGCCCAATCCCCGGCTCTCCGCCTCCGTCGCTTCTCCTCTCAATTCCCGCCGCCGATCCCCCTCCGTCAGGTGCTCCGTTGCCGCCGCGCCATCGCCGGCCACCACCAAGGCGGCGAAGGAGTACGCCGTCAAGTCCGTCAAGGCGCGCCAGATCATTGACAGCAGAGGCAATCCGACGGTCGAGGTTGATCTGATCACCGACGCCCTCCACCGATCCGCGGTCCCGAGTGGGGCCTCCACGGGGATCTACGAGGCTTTGGAGCTGAGAGATGGGGACAAGAGCGTCTATGGAGGGAAAGGAGTGCTCTTCGCTGTCAAGAACATCAATGAGGTTCTTGGTCCCAAGCTTATCGGCGTCGATGTCAGGTTGGTTTTGGTTCTTCTTTTTATTACTATCTTATTTTTATTTTATTTACTGTATTTATGTTAGTTTTCATATTCGATATGGTGTTATAAAAATAAGGGACGATTGCCTCGTAGCTCTCTCATTCGTCATAGGTTTGATTATTTGAATAATCCGATATTTACGGATCTCTGAAAATGGTTGAAGAGAGTGTGGATTGGTTCCTTTTCGTTTCACTATCGTGAACTGGCGTGAGCAGGCGCGGAGTCATCCATGATCGAGTGAAGGCAAAAAAGCTCGTGATGAACTTTTCTTATTTTTCAATTTAACCTTTAAAAAAAATTACATTTTCTTCATTTTGTCCCCTACTAATAATTGATATCTCTATATAAATTCCTTAAAAACTTTGTTCTTTAGTGAAGACCCACTAAAACCAATAGACCGGCTTGGACGTGAGGACACCACCGATTGTCTTTATTTCTTTTATTTTATTTTATTTATTTTTTAATTAGCGAAAGGCAAAATTGGATTAGGATCAATGCAATACGCAAAACCGGTGTCGTCCTGTAATGAAAATGTTGATGTTGATAGAGAAAGATTTCGAGGTCTAAATTCAGGAAAAATGTCAACATTTCCTTGAAAACGCTGCCTGTTAAGTGGACGTTAACATGGAAGATTGATAGTATTTCGTTCATATGAATCATATGATGGAGAACAAGATTAGGATACTAGAAATTTGAATGGATGTTAATCTATTTGGATAATGCTTTAATTTTAGAATTTAAGATTGTATTTATCTCTTAGGATTATTTAGAATTTAGTTAAATTTACCACATTGTTAGTTCATTTCTCTACAAATACTTTAGTGATTGAGATTCTAATTTAGAGTTGGAAGATTTTAAAACTCCAATTTTTTTTTATCCCGATTATGATTATTTTTTAATGTCTCTCATGTCCTTATTTTATAAGAAAAACTATAATTGTGGCCCTCTCAATAAGTGAAATATAACTATTTCCCAATTAAATAAAAAATTGTTATTTTGAGAAAAAATTGTTATTTTGTGAAAAATTTTGGCTCTGGCACTGCAGAGTTATGCTGATGAATGGTCATTTAGCTTATTGGCTTTATTTCTGTTGAGTTCTTTCCATCTCTAGAATCCTCTGTTTCTCTTCTTTGATTCTATTTCTCTCTGTGGAGATTCTACTTCTCCATCTTGGTTCTGTTATACTACTAGATTTTTTTTAGTCTTTTGTATTGATCCTACATCACTATGTTTGAAAGAATTTTTATCTTTTCTCCATGGTTATGTAGATAATTGAGGTATATCAAGATTAGTATCCTTGGCTACGGCTATGCAGTTTTACTAGCTTGGTTGGAATCCATCATAAGTGAACCATATAAGCGTTAGGCCGCTTGTTCTTATTTGTACCACATTTTTTATCATCATTAACCTTCATGCTTATTTTATTTACGATCGGGATGTTTATGCATGCAGATGTTTGCTTTTGTTTGTTGGCCATTTAATTCTGACATTTTTGCATTTTTTGTTTACCAGAAATCAAGCTGATGTGGATGCCATTATGCTTGAAATTGATGGCACACCAAATAAGTCAAAGCTGGGGGCTAATGCCATTCTCGGAGTATCTCTGAGTGTGTGCAGAGCTGGTGCAGGAGCGAAGGGAATTCCCTTGTACAAGCACATTCAAGAACTGTCGGGGACAAAAGAGCTTGTCATGCCAGTTCCAGCATTTAACGTGATTAATGGAGGTAGCCATGCTGGAAATAATCTGGCCATGCAAGAATTCATGATATTGCCAGTAGGTGCAACCTCGTTTGCCGAGGCCCTTCGCATGGGCAGTGAAGGTTAGAAGACTAATTGCATTTATGACAATTTGTTTGTTCTTCTCATTGGTATATGCGTTCCCTCTGTTACGAGCTTGCTTTGTTATAGAGTACTAATATTTTTGTCTTGTTAAAACAGTATATCATACACTGAAGGGCATTATCAAGGCAAAATATGGACAAGACGCTTGTAACGTCGGAGATGAAGGCGGGTTTGCTCCAAATGTTCAGGACAATAGGGAGGGACTTGTTTTGCTCATAGATGCAATTGAAAAAGCTGGTTACACGGGCAAGGTAGGCAGCATCAGTTTCTTTAGTATTCTCTACTGCCATTTGGTTAGCACTTTAGAATGTGCATTGACTCAAAACAAATAATCTATGCAGATCAAAATAGGAATGGATGTTGCTGCGTCAGAGTTTTTCACTAAAGATGGGAGATATGATCTTAACTTTAAGAAACAACCAAATGATGGAGCTCATGTACGCTCGGCTCAGAGTCTGGGTGATCTCTACAAGGAGTTTGTTAAAGATTTCCCTATAGTGTCCATTGAAGATCCGTTCGACCAAGACGATTGGAGCTCATGGGCTTCGCTACAGTCTTCTGTTGATATTCAGCTTGTTGGGGATGATTTGTTGGTTACTAACCCAAAGAGAATTGCTGAAGCAATTGATAAGAAGTCATGCAATGCTTTACTTTTAAAGGCAAGTATCTAGAGCCCCGAATCGAGTCTTTTTATCATTTAATATGAATCTTATGATTTACGTACTTTTAGTTCCATTTGCATTGCAGTTGTCATCTGTTAATAGTGGTTTAGCTCATTTCATACGTTCTCAATTGCAGGTTAATCAGATTGGCTCCGTTACTGAATCTATTCAAGCAGCTCTTGACTCGAAAGCTGCAGGCTGGGGGGTTATGGTTAGCCATCGCAGTGGAGAAACTGAGGATAACTTTATCGCTGATCTTTCCGTTGGCTTGGCTAGTGGACAGGTTTATTGATTGTTTCTTCTTACTTGGTATTATTTTTTCCCGGTGTTAATCAATGTCAATGTAGTTAATCGTTGCATATTATGTGTTCACAGATCAAGACAGGTGCACCCTGCCGAAGTGAGCGGTTGGCGAAGTACAATCAGGTAAACCGAAATTCTCATTCATTCGTATCATCCTCACCTCTCCCTTCCTGACTCTTTCTCCATATCTGTGGTTCATGGTTATAACTCGTGTCAAAAATGCAATGCCCATCATTTGCTTGTTAGTTTTTGAATACATGGTCCCGACTCCCAAGTTCCTTGTCTGCTAAAATTTGTTTCTCTCTTTAATAATTAACCCTTGTTCTTTCTCGGGCTTTCAACTTTTCGTTACAGCTTCTGCGCATTGAAGAGGAACTTGGGAATGTGCGTTATGCCGGTGAAGCTTTCAGATCACCCTAAGAAGGTTATCACATTAACGTTGTTTGTTTTGGAGAATGGTAAATCACGTCCAACAAATTATCTGACTAGTTAAAAACCTGTTTGGGGATAACGAGGGAGAGTTTTGTTGTGAGCAGAACAGTTTTAGGTGTAATTTAATGAATAGCATTCGATAAGTTGTGGACATAAGCGGCGTGTATTTGTTCCTCAAGGTCAAATAAACTGTTGGCTATTAAAAGAGTCTTTTAGCTTTCAGTCTGTCTTTGGACTTCCCTGAAATTGATCGAATTCGAGTAATCCAGTGTCGAGATCCAAAGCAGTAGTGATTTTAGTTTTTCAATGTTGTAATGAAATGTCTTCTGTCAAATCTCAACTAGTTTTGCTTACTGATATCTTTTGCACCCTTTTGCTGTGTGATTTTCCATGCTACTCAGCCTTTTAAGTACAATAATAGCAATTCCAATAGCTCTTCCGAATGGGACATTAGTTGGCTACGCCAAACTTAGGCAATGTTTGGTTTCATTTCTGAACACTTTTTTTTTTTTTTTTTAAATAATGTTTTTCAATAATGTTGCCTCTGGAAATGATTCTAAAGTAATGTTGTTTTGCATGAAGTCAAAAAATAGAAACAAAAATGAAAATTTTGTTAAGGAATGAAAAAATGAAATAAAAGTTATTTTTCTATTCTGTTTCATTTTCCCGGGAACAAATATCCAAACACAATTAAACACAAGTTTCAAAAAATTTCTCAATAACATTTGCAAAACATTCTCACTTCTATTTTACATCCAATATCTCCAAAATAAAAACATTATCAAAATGTTCCAAACGGGCTCTAAGCTTCTGACGTACTGTAATCTCTAATTTGGTATTGAATATAAAGAAGATATTTTATTATGTGTTGAATTCATCACGAGTCGAACCAATAAATTTGGTATCATGTTTCGGGGGAAGTTTTTTTTTTTTTTTTTTTTTTTTCCCCTCCTCGAATTGCAAAAACTCTATATGAAAGAACAATAATTAACAAGAACTACAACAAACTCCCCCCAAGAGAATAGAATAATGGCACTCAGTGTAGTGCCTGAAAAGAAAAGGATGGCTCTTGTACAAAGTGGTCAGCTGAACAAGCTTCCCTCTTTCAAGTATCATTCATCGGCGCTTCGAACCAGCACGTGTCTGGTAAAGATTCTCCAAACTGCATCGAAGCTGAAACCAAGATCAATGAGAAGCACCGGTTTCTCAAGCCTAGAACTAACTAAGCCCGGATGGTTGGGCCAACATATTTCCCCGGTCGCATATTAAGGTTATCTGGTGTTCCTATCTCGGCAAGCCATGCATATTCCTCTTCATTTCCATCCCTCATCTCCGCTCCATTTGCTGCGGTTCAAAAATTTACATTCAGATAAAGAAGAAGAGCATAAACTCCAGTGCCGGCTCAAGGGCAAGGCAACGTAGGCACTCGCCTAAGGCCCCTGAGCTATGTAAGGCCCCAATTTCTTTACATAATGTATTTATATATATACATTAAACTTATAAATTAAGGCCTATTTACGTTTTTTGTCTAACCACTAATTATATATATACATTTAACTTACAAATTAACGCTATTTGCGCTTTTTGTATAACCACTAATTTGAACAATATATACATACACTATTGACAAACTTATAAAAATAGGTTTGAAAATCATGCCATGTAGGTACATGTAATGAATAAAATCTCATACTTTCAAGGCCTCTAAATTTGTTACAGAGCATTAACAAAATTTATTCAAGGTCAACTATGTACTAAAAAATTTATTGAATAAGTTTGAATACAAAAATTTATTTTAATACTTTACATCTTAAAAACAAAAGCAATAAGATCTAACTAAATTTCACATAAGCTTTAATTCTCTCTTTTAATGTTTTAGATAATTTTTAAACATCTAATTAATTCTTATCATAAAAATGAGAATTATAGGGTGGGAAGTGAAACAAAAGAAAAAATTCCAATCGATAGGGATATTAACTATTTTGCATACATTTTCATTTTGATGTGGTTTTTGACAAAATTTAATGTGTAAAAATTTACACTACAAATAAGATATTTCTGTTGCAGAAAAGGCCTCCTTAAACTCTTTTGCTATAGGCCCCAAAATTGCTTGAGCCGGCCCTGATTAACTCTTTGGTAGATCCTTGAACGTATCCCCAAAGTTGCATTTTAGCCCCCGTACCCAATGGCATACTCCATCCGTTTTTACTAAAAAAATGGGCGCCTATGGTAGGTGATACCGCAACTCCTAAACTTTAAAAACTTGTACCTGACTGCCTAATATGTGCTTTCCTTTGAAAGTTTAGGGACCATTCCTAATTGAATTTAAGTTTTGGGGCGTAAAATAAGACTTTTGAGATAGTTTAGGGGACGAAACGATGGGACATTAATGAGAATGCTGAGTTTACTTACAGAATGAAGCATAAGGGTAATCATGATAGTAAGTACATCTTCTGCCTGCATCTTCTCTGTAAGGAGGTGTGAGAATGTCGAGAACAGCACAAGGGGTGGCTGCTGTGAAACAATGCAGATTACCCCTGTTCTTTGGGTACAAAACCGATGTGCCACAAGGTGCGGTTAAAACTTCATCAGCTACCAGTTTTGCCAATCTGACTGCAGAAAGAAAAACAATATTGTAACAATGCTTTTTCCTCTTAAGCTACCTCATGAAATGTCAAAACTAAAGGCAAATAACTTCATCAAATCTTGCTCATAAAACCAGGCTTCTTATCTTATAGGAAAATAGGTATCGCATAGGTCGTTGTTTATAGCGAGGTTTTAACTAATTTTGAGCCAGTTACCTAGACGGTCAGTACCAATAGCATACTTATCAACCTATATTCGAACTTTATCATCAGGTTTGACAACAGTTTCACTTAAAACACTAACCCAATACCTGAAAGTAATAGGTGGTTTTTGTCTCGTAATGAACTGCTCGGAGGGATTATTGTTCTGCCAGCCAGGGCTACATGATAAAATAGATTCTTCAAGTCTACTACTTTCGTTGAAGAACATTAAGGACGATAGCAGAATTTCATTTCATATATCAGGTTTTTGTTTTTAAAAAGGAAATTCAAATTCTGAACAACTATCCCCGAGCAGTGTAATCCCCATATAAGGAATTGCATACCAAAGCTTGATAGTTAGTCTAGTTCCTCAGCTCCTAGTTTAGGAGGTAACGGGTAGCATTGATGTTAGCTAGCATAGAGTTAATGTTAAATTATGTTGGGAGAAACAGTAAACTAACATTGTATCCAAGTAGGGGTTATGTGTTCAAACCCTTGTGATTGCACTCTCTAAAATTGTCATGTTGGGTTTTTAATATGTTCCGGGCTTACAATTAAATATTCATATGTAAGGCTTGTTCAAGTAATATTTGCCAACAAGATTGCCCAGCGTCCAGCTCACACGTGAGAGATAGTGTTAGGTCGGTCCACCTCCTAATAAATTCGAATACTAACACACTTCTTACAAACACTTTCCATTATCAAACGAGTTTTACAAGTTTGAATGTCACATTCAAAGCGTCTTCGCGAGATAACTGATGATCAGAGAGTTTTAAACACAATCAAGCAAAAGAATTGCCTTTCATTTGTAAAAAGTCCAGCTAAAAACCAACTGTTATTCATCAACCTGAAATGACATAAAAAGAGCAGACCTGGATAGTAATTTGGTCCCTTGCTTTCCCGGATGAGGGCGGGCTCAACCCAATCATAAGCTTTCACATGCAAAGAGCCATAGAGAATTTTGCTAAAAACAGTCATCCCGGGATGGTCATGGAGTGGTATGACTGATGAAGTAGGGAAACAGAATATACACATCTGCATGAAAATCGATCACCTGATTCTAAAATTTGAAATCGTTTCCCAACATCTTTTAAGACAAACAACTAAATTACTTGAAATCATATTTCCCATGAAACTGTTGCTCAACAGGTAACAGTAGACGGTAGAGAGAACTACACAATATATACAAAGAAGAAGCAAAAGATACGTTTAACAAATTGAAAGCGTTTTCACAAACGTGCACAAAGAAGCAGCTTCAAAAAATAATCGAATATAAGGATACACTTAAAGAACTAAATCTGAGTAGGCAAATATGACGTTGTTAAAACACAATGATCGAACAGAACCATAGTTTCTAACCACCACATTTTCAGGTTTCGATGTTTACAATTCTATAACTCAGTAAGAAATTTACTATTTAAAACACCCCAGAGATGTTAGAACTTACTGTGAAACTTTCAGATTCGAATATATCCAGGTATGTTATTGGTTGAGCCCATCGAGCAACCCTGTTTAGCTGGTCGAGACCGAAAATACCATGGCCTCTGTCTCCGTCTGGATTTTCCTCTTTAAGGCCAACATCAGCAGGACCGACCATGTCTGTAAATAATAGAAATGCAATTAGACACAGACAAAGTCAGTACACTCGGCATACTACTAGTTATGATGTTAAATTTAATACATGGTAGTGAAGAGTAAAGCATTTAGATGTTTATTGAATTTATCTTAGAAACACTCAACAACTGCCGATATTAAAAATGCCCAATTTAAAAGTTTTCCTTATAATAGACTAGACTAGTTTGCAAATTATAGGAGAGAATTATTCAACTTGTAAAAAACAAAAAAAATGCAAATGTTGAAAATTTTAATTCTTTTTTCTTCACGGTATAGGGCCTATGGCTCCGATTTATTACACAGAAATGAAAACACTCCAAGATTTACCAAACCCCTTCCCTCCAACCTGCTGATCCAACCACAACAGGATCGATGTTTTAACAATTATTGAAAAAATATACAAATTAACAAATAAGAAACCAAATACCAAATTTGACAAAAGGCTATACTTATAGTTGATAACAATACTAAATTCAACATTAAGAATAACATGGCATTGAAAATGCTTTTCTTACCAAATGCAAAAACTTGGCATTGCCTTAAAAATGCAGTGAATTGAAGATACTCTTATCATGTTTCAAGGACAATAAAATCACTCAATTCTTCAACCCATCATCAAAAAAACACAAAACCCAGAAGAAATCTAACAGGGAAAAAAAAAAAAAAAAAACTACGAAAAGAGAAGAACCCAATTCCAAATTCTGAATTCTGGAAAAAGGGTATGCAGAGAAAAAAGTGTCACAATACCCAGAAGAGAGGAGAGCTTGTGGACAGCATGAGAGGGCGGAGGAGAAGAAGAAGAAGAGAGAGTGAAGGTGTTCTTGCAGAGGTCGTAAAGCTCCTGGATTTTGGGTGGAGAAGAAGAGCTCTTCTTCTTCATTGTTATGCTCGACTGCCTCCCAAAAGCTCTGCAATTTGCTCTCTTTTGTACGAATACGAGTACCTTATCGGTTGCTTTTTGGAATTTTGCAAACATATTTGGTGTTGAATTGATTGAGAAATTAGTGGAGAGAAAGGAAGAGGTTTTTAGAGTTTGTTTGTGGATTGTGGGACACAACATAATGCATACGAGGTTTTTTTTTTTTTCAGTTGGTTCTATAATGTCAGATTTCGGCTTCAGAAGTTTTGGAAGATTAAAATAAGGAAGACATTGTCATAAAATATCTCGGAATATTTCAATTTGTAACTTCTGTTCCTCTCAAGTATTGAGGCTAGTTTAATTGGTGAGGAAAGACGTTAAGGGCCTGTTTGGTGTATAATTTGAGTTAAGATTTTTAAGTTTAAATAGTAAATTGTGTTGACTTTCAGAAAAGATAAAAAACTTTTTGAGAAAAAGACAAAAACTTTTAGGGAAAAAGACAAAAAAAAATTTGAAAATGTTAGTTTGGACTAACATACCAAACAGATCCTAAGAGTTATCCGATAAATCTAAGATTCGAACCTTAATTCGTGTAAAAAAAATATAAATTAGATTAATTTAATAGGGGTGTTGAAAGTTTATTAATAAAAAAATAATAATCCATTCCTATTAATTTTAAAATTTTGTAAGGTTTCTCTTTCTATTAAGTTATTAACAAAAAAATAACATGTGGCATTTATTTACGATAGGAGTTAGGGTGTTGAATGTGCAATTATGAAGATGCCGTTAGAACTAAATTAACAATTTGTCCCCGTAGCAAATATTAGTAGCAAAAAAATTCTACCATATTCGTCGGAAAAAACTTTTTAAAAACTTGCATAATGATATACCTTATTTAAGTATTTTTATTGTTTATTAGACAACTTTAAAGTTATTTTAACTTTAAAAACTCTTTTAAAATAGATTATTTACATATTTGTACCAAGTATTTTACTTTCACTTAGAAAAATATACCTTACATTTTGAACTTTACATTTGTATACTGTTGGGGTTAGACTTCGTCTTCCCATTAAAACGTTAGCTTTAACAGTTTGTCTAACGAACGATGAACTCCCGATCCTAGCATCTTCATAGTTGGGCCGGACCCAATTCATTATACGAGTCAACAAATGTCCATCGCTCGCATTATTGGGCCAGATCCAATAACTCCTAATGCAATCAGTTCAGAGTTGAAAATCGAACATCGAACCAACAGAGTGAACTTGATTTTTATCCATTGACTCTACCTCCAACGAACGACAGATTACAAAAACTAAGTTTGTCAATCTATCCATCGTTCGTTGTTCATGTTCAATACATAAGCATGCCCTTCACCGTTGTTGAGCTCAATGATGACGATGATGTATCGTGCCATTATGATAACTAACTCATAACTGGCAAATAAAAACATATCAACAACCGCAAAAACCCACGATCTGTAGAATACCGTAATAACTGCTGAATTCGTGTCATGACACGTGTCCCCAGAGGGCAACGAAGAGAATAACCGCTCAACAGCAGTTATGGATCCTTCTTCTTTAAATAGTGGAAGACCCTCCCCGCTAAGGGGATCCGGAGAATTTTCTACTTGAACGTACTGTAACTCTGTCAAAATACACCCAGAAATCTCCCTGTACTTGAAAACACTTTCATACAGTAAAAATCTGATACCTACAGAGGACGTAGCATAATTGGCGAACCTCTTTACATCTTGGTGTTGATGATTATTACTCTCTGATATTATTTGATTTGATTATTTCAATTCTGCTTTATTATATGAGTTTCAACACAATGTCCAAGGGCCCAATTACCCCGTTATTACTATTCTCATACTGATTTTTCCGTTAAAATTTTGATTGTAGAATTCCAGCATCTACAGTTTGGCGCCCACCGTGGGGCTCTTGGCCATTTTACATCGGAAACTCTTACAGCAACCATGTCAGCAGAGCGTGAACACCAGAATGAACTTCCCCAGGGAAGTCCAGTTGATCACCAAGAGCCTTCAACCTCTGAAGCGAACTCTCAAGTCACCAATCTGACGCGATTGGTTGAGGAATTGACGAAGAAGCACGACAGTCAGCAAAGACAAATGGAGAGCGTTAGTGCAGAAAAACCAAGCTCTCAAAAACCAGTTGATGGCATTCAACACTCAAGCCGCCTATTCCTACTATTACAACCCCTACGCTGGGTACTCTACAAGGGCAAACACTGGGGGCTGGCAGCAAGCTACTCCCTACCATCCTCAGGGGGCTACGAACGCTGCCTATAGCCCAATTGCTCCCATGCAACCCATTTCCACACCTGGAAACGTACCAGTAGGAAATGAGAGGCGAGCGCAACAACAACAGCAACAACAACAGCAACGGCAACATCACCACCGTCCATCACATGGACTCGATTCAAGGAGAGGCACCACTCCATCGCGGAATTTGATGCCCGACCCCACAATGTCAGGTTTCGCCAGGGACGACGAACGTCGAAGACATGATGAGAAGTTTTGTGTCCGAGGAAATGAGGACATTCGAAGCACAAATGGAGCAACGGTTTTCATCTCAGATACATCGAGCAACAACTTCTACACCAGGGTTCGATGATCTGGCCCGCGGCGTCAGGGAGACTCCTCTTACAAGCCGCATTACCAACACCATAACTCCAAAGTTCGGCAGCATTTCCTTCCCTAGGTTCGATGGAATGTCAGACCCACATGACCGTCTATTACAATACAAACACGTTGTACAGTCAACCAACATTCCAACTGGGATGCTTGATGACATGATGTGCAAGCTGTTCGCACAAAGCTTGAAAGGAGCAGCGTTGAGATGGTTCTGCAATCTCCCTCCTGAGTCTATCGATTCGTTCGACGAACTCTCACTTGAATTTATGAGGAGTTATTCGGTACACATCCAATCGGGGAAAACCACAAAGGATCTATGGGGCGTGGTTCAAGGACCTCATGAGTCGCTTCGCGCTTATGTCAAGCGTTTTAGTAAAGCGATATCTGAAATCTCAGGGCTCGACGATGGGACGGCTAGAGAAGCTTTAAAGAAGGGTTTAAGACACAGATCTTTGTTCAAAAATGAGATCTGTGCCCGTTACCCTCCAACAATCCAAGATGCTCTACGTCGAGCAAAGGGATTCATTGAGCTCGAGGAGGAGAATGAACAAGTAGAGCGAGACCTTGCACGAACACGGGAAGAACTTTCAAAGGCTCGTGACAACCGAGAAAAGACTTTCCGACGTGAACGTCAGTACCCACAACGTCGCACCCAGAATAGAGTTGAACGATCTACCAGGCGTGAACATAAGCGTCCACTCTCTCCACCCAAGTACGCTCTAGGAATTAGTCCCTCGGAGCTCGTCGCTCATTTAAAGCGACAGGATTTTGTCACATGGCCAAAGAAGCTGCCAGAGAACCCGGCCAGAGATACAACAAAATACTGCTAGTTCCACAAAGATCATGGTCATCAGACAATTGATTGCAGGGCACTACGGGCAGAAGTCGCCGAATTACTCAAAAAGGGACACCTTCGAGAATTCCTTACTGAAAAGGGGAGAGAGACATACGGACTTGGCAACGAGACCAAAGAGCGAAGGGTAGTGCAACAGATTGAAGAAACTCCATCACCACCGCCAGTTCGAAAGACGATAGGCGTAATTTGTGGAGGCTCGATTTATAGTGGTGAGACAGTTACAGCCATCAAGTCTTATCGAAGAAAAGCTTCACAGCTAGTTGCAGCGATACTTCATGATGATCCCATCGAACATTCAATAAGCTTTCATAGCAGCGAAGCCACTAGTCTTAGCCGACCACACGATGACGCATTGGTTTTGACGTTAAATGTGTCGAACTGCGAAGTGGGTAGGATTCTTGTTGATAATGAAAGTTCGGCTGATGTCCTTTTTCTTTCAACATTGAAAGAAATGGAGTTGTCTGAATCGGACATCGAGAGTTCGACAACTATTTTGACTGGTTTTAATGGAGAATCGACTTCCGCAGTTGGCAAGATCAAGCTTCCTGTTTTTGCAGCAGGAGAGAATAAATTAACAACCTTTTTGGTTTTGGATTGCCCATCCGCCTACAACATAATTCTTGGTAGGCCATGGATTCACTCCATGAAAGCAGTCCCATCTACATATCACCAGCGTATACGATTCCCTACGAAGAGAGGAGTTAGAGAGATAAAGGGCAGTCAGGAAGTTGCTCGAACTTGCTATCTCCACTCCCTGAAGATGAAGAAGATTGACAGCTTGTAGCAATTAGAGAAGACGGACGAGACGAACGTCGAAGCAAGACCGGACGTGGAGCAGTTAGACGAAGTCCCAATCGATCCAGCACATCCTGATCGAACCATTAATATTGGATCACTGCTCGTTCCTGACATACGTGATCAGCTGTTAAGTTTTTCTTCGTGACAACCAAGACTGCTTTGCATGGTCACACAATGACATGCCAGGTATCGACCCAGAAGTGACAACACATCACCTAAATGTCGATCCAAGCCATAAGCCAGTGAAGCAGAAACGAAGGAAACTTGGAATCGAACGCAATAAGATTATCAACGATGAAGTGCGGAAGCTGATTGAAGCTGGATTCATAAAGGAGGTGCAATATCCAGATTGGCTTGCGAACGTTGTCATAGTCAAGAAAAAGAACGGAAAATGGAGGGTTTGTATCGATTTCACAGACTTAAACAAAGCTTGTCCGAAAGACAGTTTTCCTCTTCCACACATCGATCGATTGGTTGACGTTACAGCAGGACACGAATTGCTTTCCTTCATGGACGCATTCTCTGGGGTACAACTAGATCCTCATGCACCCCGACGATCAGGAGAAGACAGCGTTTATCACGGAAAGGGGAATATATTGTTATAAAGTTATGCCTTTTGGACTGAAGAACGCTGGCGCTACTTACCAAAGGCTTGTCAACGCGATGTTCGCTGATCAACTCGGTCGAACGATGGAGGTATACATTGATGATATGCTGGTCAAATCATTAAAGGCTGCGGACCACATCGCTCATCTGTCAGAGTGTTTCTCAGTACTTAGACAACACAACATGCGTTTGAACCCTTCCAAATGCTCGTTTGGTGTTTCGTCTGGGAAATTCTTGAGCTACATTGTTACGCAGCGGGGTATCGAAGCAAACCCTAACCAGATACGAGCAATAATCAACATGCCTTCGCCGAAAAACAAGCGAGAGATCCAGAAGTTGACTGGAAGAATTGCAGCTTTGAATAGATTCATCGCTCGATCGACCGACAAATGTCAGCCCTTCTTCAAGCTACTCAAAGGAAACAAGAAGTTTGAGTGGAACGAACAGTGCCAACAAGCTTTCGAAGAGTTGAAAAGGTACCTATCAAGCCCTCCGATTCTAGCGAAACCATTAACCGGTGAAAGTCTATTTTTGTATTTATCAGTTACAGAAGAAGCAGTGAGCGCCGTTCTTGTGCGAGAGACAAACGGCAAACAACCAGTATATTACATCAGCAAGACCCTACTTGATGCAGAGACAAGATATCCGGTAATTGAGAAATTGGCCCTAGCCCTAGTAACCGCTGCAAGGAAGTTGAGGCCATATTTCCAATCACACTCGATCATCGTAATGTCAACTTACCCACTGCGAGCCATTCTTCATAGTCCAAACTTGTCTGGACGCTTGACAAAATGAGCGGTTGAGTTGAGCGAATTCGATATCGAGTACCGGGTTCGAACCAGTTTAAAATCTCAAGTACTTGCTGACTTTGTGGCTGAACTCACACCAGATCCTTCCACAACGAACACTGAAGAAGAATGCTGCTGGACGCTCATGGTGGACGGAGCATCAAATGTTAAAGGATCTGGAGTGGGAGTATTTTGTAAATCTCCTGGTGGTGAGATAATCGAGCAATCATTTCGCCTGGGGTTTAATGCTTCGAACAATGAGGCAGAGTATGAAGCCTTGATTGCTGGGCTACGACTAGCGAAGGCACTGGGGGCTCGACGCCTGACAGTAAGAAGTGACTCACAGCTCGTTGTGAACCAGGTACTCGGAGAAATACATAGCCAAGGATACAAGGATGGAGGCATACTTGAACGTTGTTCGTTCGCTTGTACAGCAATTCGAAAGATTCTCGATTGAACAAGTGTCGAGGGATCATAACACACAAGCGGACGCCTTGGCTTCCTTCGGTTCAACTTCGGAGCCACATTCACGTCGAAGCATTCCGGTCGGATTTATTGAAGAACCCAGCATTCAAGTTGAAGCCGCCCACGTGACGAACGAAGTGAAGGAAGATTGGCGAACGCCCATAAGTGCCTATTTGAAAGAAGGAATTGTGCCAGAAGACAAGCAGGAGGCAAGAAAGATCCAAACAAAGGCTGCCAGATTCTCGATGATAAACGACATTCTTTATCGACGTTCCTTCAATGGTCCTTACGTTCGATGTCTAGGCGAACAAGAAGCTTTGTACGTGCTAAAGGAGATTCATGAAGGGGAATGTGGAAATCATTCTGGGGGACGATCTCTTTGCAACAAAGTCAAGCGACAGGGCTACTATTGGTCCACTATGTTCCAAGACTGTGAAGACTTTGTCAAACGATGCGATAAATGCCAACGACATTCCCCAGTATTTCATCAACCCGCACAACGACTGTCGAGCGTTGGATCTCCTTATCCATTTATGAAGTACTCAATGGACATCGTCGGGCCATTTCCAAGAGCGAGCGGTCAGCGTAAATTTCTGCTTATACTCACCGATTATTTTACTAAGTGGGTAGAGGCAGAAGCTTTTGCTGAAATAAAGGATTCGGACGTAGAAAACTTCATTTGGAGGAACATTATTTGCAGATTCGGATTGCCTCGAGAAATTGTAGCGGACAATGGATCCCAATTCATTTCGGGTAACTTCAGAAAGTTCTGTCTGAACTGGAAGATCGAGCTTAGTTTCTCTACCCCGAGATACCCTCAAGGGAATGGACAAGCTGAAGCTACTAACAAAACCATTGTACAGAACTTGAAGAAGAAACTCGAAGCACGAAAGGGCAGATGGGCAGACGAACTCCATGGCGTACTTTGGGCGTACAGAACCACCCCCAGGAGAGCGAACGGTGAGTCTCCATTCTCATTAACCTTCGGAGCAGAAGCTGTAATCCCAGCAGAAATCGGCGTCCCTACACTCCGGCGTCAGTTGGCTTTTGCGAATGAAAGTCAGAATCAGGAGATGCTCAACGACAGTTTGGATATCCTTGACGAACGACGAGATCAAGCATTGATTCGTTTGGCAAAATACCAGCAATCAGTTGCTAAGTACTACAACTCTAAAGTTCGACCGAGAACTTTCAACGAAGGAGATCTCGTGCTTCAGAAAGTATTCCAAAACACTGCCGAGCCAAACGCAGGAAAGTTGGGAGCAAACTGGGAAGGTCCTTACAGGATTTTGAAGGTTGTCCGACCTGGTGTTTACCGTTTGGAGACGAGCGATGGAATTGAAGTTCTTCGAAGTTGGAACGCTCATCACCTTCGCAAGTATTACGTGTAAATTTGAGAAATTTTCTTGAACATATGTAATTTTTCATTTTGTCTTCTCAGACTCTATTTTGTAAAGGCTAGATCCGTTACGTCGAACGTTCGACACAATGTCGAACCCGTAGGTCTATGCCTAAAAGACAATCCTGAACTACGATTGACTTGATCCCTAAACGATGGGTATGTAGGCAGCTCGTATACGATTGTACGAGTTCAGTCAAAAATATCATCCAAATTCAATATTCAATTGAACTACGAATGTCTTGATCCCTAAACTTTGGGTACGTAGGCATCCTATCACATTTGAATAGGTTCAGCTATATTGCATAATTAAAATTCATTGCTCGACGTTCAAAATCAACACAAGTTGTCAGTTGATTAAGACATACTCAAACGATGCTCAAAGATCAAAGCAGTTCGTCACACATGAGCGAACTCAACTATACTAAAGAGTTCACATCAGCACAAACAAGCTTGATCATTGTTCGATTCATCCACAATCAGCAATATATATAAAAAAAAAATATACGAATGGAAATTGAAGTTTATAATTCGAAAAATAAATTATCTTTACAATAAAAACTGTCTTTACAATGAAAAATATATATATATATATATATATTGTATATAATCTAAATCTACTCTTGTGGCTCGCTAGCTTCTGGAGGATTGGCCTGTGCTGGGGGCTGGACGGCTGGATGCTCTGGTTCTGCCGGCCCCAATGAGGGAAGCGAGGAGGAACGTCTGACCATCTCAGGAAAGTCTTCCTCAAACATTTCAATCTCCTCCAAGGCTTTTTCTTCATTAAGAAGGCCATTCTTATAATCCATAAGGATGTCATAACGAGCCCTGAAGGTTGCCTTCTCGGCTGCACCCAATATCTGGGCAGCAAGCGCTGTGTTTTCAGCCTCAAGAGATTTGATTTTGCCTTGGGCTTCATCAAATCTCTTGACCAACACTTCCATAGCAGATGTACCCTCCTTTGCCACATCCATTGATTTCTGAAGCTCAGCCATCAATCCTTCAGCGCCTGCCTTGACATCTACGAACTTACGTTCGATGTCCTGCAACCTCTCCATGCGCGAGCGATCGTTTGCTTCAAGCTCTTTTATTATGTTGCCTTGACTGATAATCTTGCCAGCCAAGCGATGGAAGATCCCCGTCGTCCGAACATGCACCTGCAAAATATGACGATCTTCTTTAGAAGAAGAATTTGAGTTCTAAAATATAAAAAAAAATAAAAGGTGCATGTACGTACCTTCATCGTATCCCATATGATATCATCCATATGGTCTTGAAGTGAGCCTTGAGTTAATGCTTCCAAGTCCACTTCTGACAGTAGCTGGCGTCCGACATCAACGCTCGTCTCCCTGTCTCGCAGAAGACTTTGCCGTGGAGGCAAAGCAACTTCAACTTTCGGACCTTCGACGTTCGGCTCAGGGGATGCAATCTTTGATTTCGCCTTCCTCTTCGCCGGGACTTTCGTCTTAGTTTTTTCCACCACCTTCCTTTTCTTGGCAGGTGGCGAATTCGGCTTCGACGGAGGTTCAGGGGAGGACTCGAGAACGGGAAAAGGCTCAGGATCCTTTCTCTGGCCAGCGTTCGCAGCAGCTGCAGCGGCCGCAGCAGCTGCAGCAGCCCTTTCAGCTTCCTTTTTGGCCTTGCGTTTGGCCATTATGTCCTTCGGAGAAGGTACCTCCATGACTAATGAGTCTAAGGCGAATTCTGCGATCAAAGCCTCCTCGTCAGTAAGGGGGTCGACGAACAATGGAGTAGCAAAAAGCCTCTTTAGTGCTCCCCTGATTACAAAGGGCCAATCTACCCAGGAAGGAACTCGTTTAGGTATACCTGTTGGAAGTTCGACGAAGTCCTTCCACAGGCTCGATGCTCGCAATCTTTTCTGGGACTTGTATTTCGTCCCACTCTCTGTTCGGCAATGAAAGCAAACGTTCGAGCTTCTCTTCGAACAGTAGAGCCTTGGGCGGTGGCTTCTTTAATTCTTTGCCTGCAAAACGCAAATAAATTAACATCAGAAGACTTTAAAATAAAAATAAAAATAAATGACAGTTATTGTTCGACGCTCTTCGTTCGACACTTACGAAGAGTGCCCCATAGAGGATGAAAAAAATAAGCCAGATTTCCTAGTGATTTATCGTTCACATGCATGAAAAAATAGCGATCTTGCCAGTATCTGTCAGCATTCTTCATCTCGCCGACTACTTGCTTTTTCCTCCTAGGGTACATCGAGTACCTTCCATGATCTTTAAAATTTTCTTGAGGATAATAAATAGCAAGTATGTCATCGACTGTCAGTTCGACGCCCGCTTCTTCTGCCAGGACGATCAACCCCAAGAAAACCCTCATTCCGTTCGGCATTAGTTGAGGGATGGCTAACTGGTAGTGATTCATACACTTAATAAGGAGAGGTGGAAGCGGCAGTCGGAGCCCACACTCGAAGTAGATGGTATACATACAAATCCATCCTTCAGATACAGTGTCCGCTCGCTCGTCCTTAAGTGGCAAACGAAGTTGAACGTCATTTGGAAATCCAAATCGACCTCTGATATCGGACAAATCGTCTTCTGTTAACACAGAGCGTGGACTCGACGTTCGCAGAAAAGATTGGAAACTCAAACGACGAAGTGTGGTTAAATGGGCGATAGGAGGAATTGATACAGCTTCTTCCACCGATGTCGTCGCTGGTCGATTCCTTTCCGAAGCTTCAGCGCTCGATTCGGCACCTCTTCTGCTCTGAGCATATTCATGCTCGAGCCGCGAACGACGAAGGGTCGACGTTATCTCGTCATCAAAAATACTATCACTAGAATCACTGGAATCGGTGCTCGTTGATTCGACATTAATTTCCTCTATGGGTTGCTTCTGTTTATCCATGGATTACAAACAGAATTCTGGACGAACGATGAAAGATTTTTGGATCTAACGGATTTTTCTATACTAAAATCCCAAGAAGAATGGTATGAACACGAAGAACATAAAACTCAAAAACCCCAGAGAAAACTCAGAAAAACTAAACTCTCTACCAAATCACTCGTTTCAGTACAAAGAAATGCAGGAGACGTACTAGAAAGATTCGGAAATAGAACAAAAGTACTATTACTAAATCAAAATTACTGAAGAATGGAGGAGAAGAGAAATCTTGCCTGAATACCGAAGGTGTTGAAAGAAAATTCTGGGTTCTGAGGATTTTGAAATGCTTCCTGCGCTGAAATAGAAAGTGAAAAGGGGTATGTGAAGGGTTTTATAACCAAACAGTGCATCTAACGGTCCCGATTTCTCAGGAGATGCTTGATCAAACGGTGTGAATAGCATAACTTTTCGAATTCCTCCTTCAGAAGACCGTACGTCGCAACGGTTCGAATCCCGGAGTTCACGCCTTTTCCAGCTCAAACCTCTGACGTCACAACGTTTCAAATTTCAAAAGAAGACAATGATTCCGTTTCATAACGACCATTCGATGTAAGCCACGTGTATGAGATATCATTTCTCACAAGGCTCGAGATTTCCTAATAATTCGTTTGTCAGTACGTTCGGATTTCCCTTACATCATATAACGATTGATGTTATTTTCTCGCTAGTCATCGAACACTCTATCGAGGATCCATCGCTCGATAGAGTGGGGGGCTATCTGTTGGGGTTAGACTTCGTCTTCCCATTAAAACGTTAGCTTTAACAGTTTGTCTAACGAACGATGAACTCCCGATCCTAGCATCTTCATAGTTGGGCCGGACCCAATTCATTATACGAGTCAACAAATGTCCATCGCTCGCATTATTGGGCCAGATCCAATAACTCCTAATGCAATCAGTTCAGAGTTGAAAATCGAACATCGAACCAACAGAGTGAACTTGATTTTTATCCATTGACTCTACCTCCAATGAACGACAGATTACAAAACTAAGTTTGTCAATCTATCCATCGTTCGTTGTTCATGTTCAATACATAAGCATGCCCTTCACCGCTGTCGAGCTCAATGATGACGATGATGTATCGTGCCATTATGATAACTAACTCATAACTGGCAAATAAAAACATATCAACAACCGCAAAACCCACGATCTGTAGAATACCGTAATAACTGCTGAATTCGTGTCATGACACGTGTCCCCAGAGGGCAACGAAGAGAATAACCGCTCAACAGCAGTTATGGATCCTTCTTCTTTAAATAGTGGAAGACCCTCCCCGCTAAGGGGATCCGGAGAATTTTCTACTTGAACGTACTGTAACTCTGCCAAAATACACCCAGAAATCTCCCTGTACTTGAAAACACTTTCATACAGTAAAAATCCGATACCTACAGAGGACGTAGCATAATTGGCGAACCTCTTTACATCTTGGTGTTGATGATTATTACTCTCTGTTATTATTTGATTTGATTATTTCAATTCTGCTTTATTATATGAGTTTCAACACAATGTCCAAGGGCCCAATTACCCCCGTTATTACTATTCTCATACTGATTTTTCCGTTAAAATTTTGATTGTAGAATTCCAGCATCTACATATACCATCAGATTCCACTTAATATATAAAATTATACACTTTTTCCGTCAACACTTAATTTTGACATTTAAATGCCTAAATTATCGTTAAAAAGAAATATTACAATAATGTATTATTTACATTTTTATATCATGCATTTTGTTTTTATTTATTTTTTAAATAATAATTAGTAATAAGAGAGAAGGATAAGAACACAAGGATATTTAACGTGGATATGTTTGTGTCCACGAACTAAGAACATATAATTTATTAGTCATAGCATTTTCTTTTTATTTAAAAAGTATACAATGTATTTTAAAATTTAATATTTATACATTATTTGATTATAGAAAGTACATAAATCAACATATTCTCCCGATCAATGCTTGATTTTTACATTTAAAATATCAAAAATACCATTGAATTTAAAACTAAAAATAATAAAAGAAATTATAATTGTCAAGGGAGACATTGAGAAATTTAACACTCTTTGCATAGTTTTGTATTAAATGTCAGTGTTGATTTTAATTGTGTAAATAATTTGTCTTAAGATTTAGCAAGCAAAATATTGGTGGTTTGGGCCATGCTAGGTATATTATATAATATAACATTTTATTACTATCATTATTATATCGTATTATGTAATCATTTCTATTATTAGTATATCATATTTCATATCATAATTGATCATACTTTAAAAAATCATTTTTAATTTTATAAATCAATTTATTATATTTTATAAATTTTTATGTATATTAATTAGTATATAATCAATATTCTAAGATATTAAATATTTATATATAAATATTGGTTATTAGTTTACTCAATTCAAAGTTCCTTAATAAATCTGTTGGTTTGAAATTTTGAGATGGGTAAATATCATAAATGATGAATTGATGTCTTGCCTATGTTACTCTATATTTGTTAAGACTGTTGTTTCTAATAATTATTATTATAATAATAAGTAATGATAAAAAATTTTAACTTTCAATTGAACTGATCCTTTTCCTTTCAATTGGTATTTTTGTTTATCGTTGTTTATTTTCTTTCAAAAATTGAAATTTAGGGAAGTGCTTTATAAATATATATATATATATATATATAAATATAAAGGAAGACATTTCATTTAGTCACTTCGTGTATACAATAACTAGTTATTTTGGTTTTCTACTAGCAGCTTTGATTATAACCTTAGCATTATTTGTCAGTCTGAACAAGATACGACTCGGCTTATTTGAAGTTAATTAAATAAACAATTCGTTAAAAAAAAAATTATTCAGTCGTAGTTCATATATTCTATAGTTTCTTGTCGTGTCCATCTCTTGTCCTGATTGGTAATTAGAATTTCTATATTAATTGTAGTTTTAAATTCAAGGATATTTTGACACTTTAAATGTAAAAATTATGCATTGATCAAGAGAATGTATAAATTTATGTACTAATTGTAATCAAATAATGTAAAGATATAAAACTTTCAAATACATTATATACTTTTTAAATAAAAAAAAATGCATGGTATAAAAATATAAATAGTACATAATTGTAGTATTTCTTTTTAAGGGTAATTTGGATATTTAAATATCAAAATTAAATATTGACCGAGAAATAATGTAAATTTGTATATTAGGTGTGATGATATACAAATATAAAAGTTTAAAATGCATGATATATTTTCTAAATAAAAACAAAATACAAGGTAGAAAAACGTAAATAACAGTTTTTAAAAACTCAAAAATTATAATTTTTGATTATCTTCTTCTAGTAATAAAAATTAAATAGAGAAAATTAGGTGAAGAGCCATCTTTTGAGTATCTCGTTATAATTTTGTTTACTCAAATGTTAAAGTTGATAATTTTAACATGTGTTTAGTGCTAAGGTTTGGATTGTAGTATTTGGGTTTGAATTGAATTATGCGTTAGTGAGACATTTGAATTACTGGAGTTAAAAAGTAAAAAAACTTGAAATGTGTTTTTGAAAAAAAAAAAAAATCAATATGGAACTTGTTTCGTTTATCTTGAAATTATATAATTTTTTTTAAAAATTATCTAATTTGGACTTGTATATACAAAGTTATGGACTTTTAAAGTTTAAGTTACAAAATTATATAAATAGTAAAACTGATGTTGACTTTTTCAGAAAAAGATAAAAATTGAGTTGTAAATTGTGATCTAAATTGGAGCATCAAACAAGGGCTTAGCTTGCATTTGGTTGAAGTTGAAAATTTTAAATTGGAATTGGTTGACTTTTTAAAAACTAATTATAATTTTTGTGAACTTAAAAAAAAAAAAAAATCTAACCGTAAAAAATATAATTTAATTGGGGTTTTACTTGAATTTGAAACTAATGTCCGAAGTGACAAAATACAACCTCCATTTTGTGCTAGGTTTGTTTTGAATAAGATCAGTCCAATCGAGGAGGACCTCTATTAAGCCTATTCCACGTCGTGACAAAAAGTCAAAAATAAAAAAAAAATAAAGATAAAGACGAAAGAATTAGAAAATTATTTAAAAGAAAAAGAAAAAGGAAATAGAAAATTGAAACGCTCTCCCATGGAGTTGGCGGGAAAATCGTGTTCTCAGTGTGAGAATTGAAAATCCTTCGTCGCCATCATCATCTCTTTGCTTCTTCTTCATCATTTTCTTCTTGTGTCTCTGAGAAGTTTGTGGCAGTGTGAAAATGGAAGGCAGCGAAAGCGAGGCCGTCTTCGAATCCCTGAATCTCAACCCTCATCTTTTCATCAACGAAGTTCTCAACACCGTCGACGATTTGGTCGACGATGCCTTCGATTACTACCTCCAGTATATCTATATAACTATATCAACATAGTTTACATTCACCAAATGTTTTTTTTTTTTTTTTTTGTCTTGAGTTTTTTCATTTTTCTTTTTTACTTCAGACAAGCTTCGTCCGCTCTGCGAATCGAGGGCACTGCTAGATCTCTGGATCTGAACAAGGTATTTTCACTGTTTTTCATTTTTTTTTCTAATTTTTTTGTTTTTGTTTTTGAAATCTTTGATTTTTAGTATGTTTTTCCTCGTCTCGCCATTTGGGCGTGTTTGTGTTCTGTGCCGCTAATTTCTACATTTGACGTATTTCTGGTGATGTTTTTGTTGGAATTTCAGCTTTTATTTAGTTAGAATAATCGATTTTGTGACTTGTTTTGTTCAAATTGAGTGCCAAATGGAGAGATAGTTAGGGAATTTTGTTCTAATTTTTTCAAATTAGGGTTCGGCGATGGCGTTCCGGTTTTGAACTGAGTTCCGAGGATTATTGGGATTTTTGTGGGGGTATTAAAGAAAAAGAGAAAGAAAAAGTTGTAACAACAAGGCCATTCTTGTTAGTGTGATGGAATATTTTGTTGCTCAATCCTTACAGGGTGTTTGCATTTAGGTAGTTAAGTATATCTCTTTGCAGGGTGTAGCTCTAATCAAGAAAACGATTCAATCGGCGTTGGATAAGCGGCTGGTTATGTGGGAGGAGTACTGTCTTAATCATTGTTTTGAAGTTCCTGAGGGGTTTTCTTTGTCCAAAGGGGTAATGTTCTTTGCTACTGATTCGTTCCTTTGTGTTCATTGGTATTTTGCAAGTGCATTGCATTTTCTGCACTTTGATGTTTTGTATAATAGCACGTCCTTCTAAATGTCATGTTGATTTGACTTGCCGGATATGTGTGTTAGTTTCATGCTTGCTCTTGGATGTAAAAATAAAAAGTGCCATGGTCACTGGGTATAAACCGCTAGGAAGTGGAGGCGATATTCACTTCACCGTCATTGTGATTTGTGATCGTTGAAGCATGGCTACTTTTATTAACCTCTCTCTCTCTCTCTCTATAAACATCCTGGTGTCAGGATCCCTTTTTCCTTATTTTATTTTATTTTATTTTTATTTTATTTCTAAAATTTGTTATATCCCGGTTGTGTAGAATTTGGAGTTGCGGTTTGTCAAGAATTTTCTTTTTCTCCATCTACGTTTGACTAAGTCAAAGGAGAAATTGAATAGGCAGCCTTGGTGACTGTTCTTAGCTCTTATTTAAAAAAGACTAATAAATGAGGAGAAGTCTGTGCTACAATTCTGTTTGGGAACCCATTGGGTAGAACTCACCCTTGCGAAACCGGCTTGTCAGGAGAAGGGACCCAAGGCCTTATAAACCCACAATTATCTTAAAATCTTTCCATGTGGACATTTAGTATCTAACAAATTCCCGCATTATGGTTTGCAAATAGCTTAGCTTGGTAATCAATTTCATAGGACTATTGTATGCTAATGTGGCATCAGTTAGCTTGGGTGCTCATTCTGAAAATACTAAAGATCAGCAATGTCACAAAAATTTCTAGCATTCTCTGTTTCATCCTACTTCCTCTCACCTTCCCCTGTTTCACCTACGGCTGTAAAATGAAGAATTTGTGTGTGCTGTGTGTTTGAATAACTTTGACATTACGTGTTGTTTTCAAAATTTCATGGAAAAGATTGGGAGATGTCACGTATCTTGGACTCTGATTGAAGTAAAAGAGAGTTTGAAGATGTTCCTCTTGCATTCTTTCTTTGTGCATGGAGCAGGACTTTGTTCCTCAGTTTCTCGCTACTTTGTTTAGTCTTATAACACTTGCTCCCCTTGTTGCTTGTTTCTGGAAAAAGAAAAAAGAAAAAGTCTGTTTGCACATCTAATTGTGTGGAAACTCAAAAATGGTGTGGAATTAGTTAGCATTGTTACTTTTAAAATGCACACGAGAGGGTTCCTGGTCTTCCTCTTCTTCTTCTTCTTTTTAATATTTAATTTAATTTTAATTTTTTAATAGAATACGTTTTCTTTTTTGATAATTGTTAATAAATTACGTTAACAAACACAAAAAGCACTCGATGCAAATGTATGCATTTTGCAAATACAGTTTGTATTTTGTTCAATTGCAATCATGGTTATAATGTTGATCTATTGTTAGAAATGATTAGAACTGATAACATAAAATGTCTGAACGACACTGGTTTACATGAAACTTAATACAAAGATTAGATTTCTCCACGCTTGAGGTGCACTGTAGGTCACTATTTTCTAAGATATGCCCGGTTTTTGATTTTGATGCTTTGTATTTTCCTCTATTATTTAAAAAAAGTTGAACTTGCTTTAAACATGTCCTTCCAGGATGAACCACCCCGCAACAATTCAGTATGTCAAGATGGACTCTGTGACCCAGATCTGGATGCTCAGCTGGATTCCCTAAGGAACAAACTTACCACGGTAATCATAATTCTGCTAGTGGTGAACAGTTATTGTTGGCACGCGATTGTGTCTTTTCTCTCATTTCGTTTTTAATCTCATGTTTTGTAATGGAACTGTGACAGGTTGGTAAGGAATCTGCTGTGCTGAACCGAGAGCTCCGAGCATTGGAGCAGCAGTCTGTTGCTAGTGGCAATTTTGCTGGTCTTATCAATGAGGCATTGCAATCATATGAAGGGAACTCTTTTGATAATATGTTTCAGGGTAATCAGATTAACCTTCCGAATCTTTTTTTGTCGACTTTAGATTCCTTGACATTAATTTTCTATGCTAGACACGTTCAATGTCAACGGTCTAGAATGAAGTCATATCTGGATACCACAATTTACCAGATCAGATAACTCATCTTATTAAATTTTTTGTTTTTAAATTTTATAAATTTTTAATTATTTTTTTCTGACAGCTAACTATAATTAAAATCCTTTCTGGCCAAAAAAAAAAAAAAAAAAAAAAAAAAGAAGGGAAAAAGGAAAAAAAAAAAAAAAAAAACTTTCTGACAGCTTACTATATTCAAAATCCCTTCGGGTAAACATGTGTGTGTGTATATATATATATCATTCTCCTCTTGAATGGCAGAAAGAAAATGGGTTCTGTGGTTTCTTATTTTTCTTGGTTAGCTATAAACAATGCCTGAAAAACCCTAAGCCTTATTCATTACCAGTTTTAACTGTTCTTAAAGTTGTCTTATATGCATTTTTCCTTTTAGGATGTCTGTGTGTGTGTGTGTATCATTCTCCTCTTGAGTGGCAGAAGAAAATGGGTTCTGTGGTTTCTTATTTTTCTTGGTTAGCTATAAACAATGTCTGAAAAACCCAAAGCCTTATTCATTACCAGTTTTAATTGTTCTTAAAGTTATCTTACATGCATTTTTCCTTTTAGGATGTCCACCTTTAGTCTTCTACCAAAAAAAATTTCCAGATTTATGTTTTCACAAAATACTGGCCTTCAAAACATGTCGGAAATTAACCGACACGGTGTTATTTCTTCAGATTACCGGTGCTGGTGGGACTTGGGAGTTCATGTTCATTTTTTTAGGTTTAAATTTGTTTTGTTCTGTTTTGTTTTAACACCATATAGTTGTTCTGCAATGACGAACTTGTTTATAGCATATTTTCTACGTGCTCTGCCTTATTATTGAATTTAGCATTTAGGCTTGTTTTTTATACGTGTTATTTACTCCACTCTTGGCTGATAAAATTTTACTCAAGTTAAAGTACAAAACTGAAAATACTCGATTCCTTCCTACAGAGATGGCAAAAACAGCATCTGAATTGAGAATAAAAATGGGAAAGCTGAAGACAAAAACAATGGAAGAAACTGAACAGAGAAGAACAGAAAGGCTTCATACGCTCAGTAGAGACTCATCCCGATTGGAATACAGTAATGGTAACGGTAAATTATATGTTTATATTTATTCAACTTGGCCTTCAAGTTCTCAACTTGATGTTTTATTCTATCCCTTTTTAGTCAAATAAGAGGAAAAGAGCTTCGCCTTCGAGTTTATTCCGTTTGTCCGAGTTTTCTTGGTTCTGTTGTGAGATGCAATTTTCTTTATTGCAGGCCTTGCGGATGCGAAGCTGGAAGACCTTCAAGGATTTTTGGCAAAGATGAAAAACACGTAATTAGACATTTCATTCTATATCAGCTAAAGCTTTATGCGGCCAATTGTTTATTTTTATTTTTATTTTTCTTTTTTTGTTGTAAAATTTCTTGACTAGCTAGTTGTTAGTTTGTAAGTCCTCTTGTGACCTTTTTTCTTAGTAAACAAGAAAGTACTCGTGTGCTGTAGTTTTTTTTTTTAAAAAAAATGAATCGTCGCTCTGAGCCCATGTTTCCCTTTTTGTTTGTTTGTTTGTAATTTTTTTTAATAACAAAAGAGAGTTATAGGGGGTAGAGGATGGTGTAACTAGAAAATTCCATGATAGAGCAAGCATTTTACCATCCAGTTTGATTACTCGGTGGTGAGCCCATGTTTCCTTGGAGCAACAAAATTAGGTCTTAGAACTCAAATCTTGTATAATGTACAATTCTCTCTCTCTCTCTCTCTCTCTCTCTCTCTCTCTCTCTCTCCTCTTTTTTTTTTTTTTTAAACTGAAAATGTGGTGTACTCAGAGGATGAGGCTTATCATAATATAGTCGGACTGATTTGAATGCCTTGAAACCAATCAATCTTATCACATCAAGTGGAATGCTTGATAGGAAAGTATAAAATATGTTCCCACGGCCTTAAAAGGTTATACACAGAAGGGTCAACATGGTAAAGTCACTGTGCATGTTTCTAGTAGAAGCTGTTAAATTTCAGACTTTTAAGAGATTGAATTTCTATTTTAAATGTTAACTTATTAAGTGAAATAATTCAATACTCTTATAGAAAAATTTTACTAGGTGTTTATCAAACTATTGAAATCATTGTGGCTCTTGCAAGAGGACCAAATGAATCTACATAATCAAAACTCTAATAATTAACATTTAATTTTAGCAAACTTTCCATCAATTTAAACGTGATTATTATTCAATTTATTATCATCTTAGGAAATAAAGAGTGATAATATTTCATCTGAATAAAAAACAATTTAACAGTAAGAAAAATATATTACATATATCAGTAGCACAGGTCTTAAAAAAGAATTAGTCGAAAACCAGCATTCTTTTCACATGTTTGAATATTCTTACAAATATTTCAGAGGACTCAGCGTATACACTAAAATATAATTAATGTTGACGACTACATTTATTTTTTCTTAGTCCTTCCATGAAAATGGGTACTTAATTAATAACGAAGTTTATGAGAATTGAAAAATTATGGCACGTGGAGTTTGTTTGAATCATTGATAGTCTTACGAAGCTTACACAATCGTCAGAATCAACAAAACCTAATAGTTGCACCCTGTAACGTCTTCAAAAGGATGTTCTTGCAAGAAGGTATTTTCAAATCGAGTTGACATAGGGACCACCCACGTCGACTAACGGCGGCACTGAGAGCAAAGGCACACTGTAGTGGGCTTGATCACAGGACTGAAAGTACTCGATACGTTTCTTATTGTCTTAAAGAACTTATTAGCCATTATTTGGAAGCAGTAATTGTAACTAGTACTATTCCTTTATTGTTACTTCTGTGGCAGTTGCCAGTCATATGATTGGAGTTCCTTCTTCCTGCGACAAAATTATGTCCTCTAGGCAAGCTAGGGCATAAACTTCTGTAAGGAAGATATAATAGAAAGACAAACTCACAAAGAAAGCATACTGGCCTTTACTGGATCGAATTCCCTCTGCGAGCTACCAGATCTAATGCACCATTCTTTGGCCTCTTATTATGAACAGTTTCAATGTACCAGATCGTCTAGTGTTTAACAAATCTTCGGTATTGTATACAATTATGTGATCTCATAAATATTCCATCATTAACTTGGTAATTTTTCTTTTTCTTCTGACTCATATGCTGTTTTATTTCCCTCCAAAACAATCAAAGGAGTGTTACTCTAATTTATTTTGATCAAAGAGGTCTCAATTATACTCTAAATAGTTTTGATTAAAGACGTCTTATTGTTAGATTACCAAAAGTACGCTTTTCCTCTATTACCGAGCACAAGAAAAAATGATATTTTCCTTTAGTTAGGTTTTGCCTTCATTTCTCTTATTTCTTTATCTTGCCAATTACTACTCCGAATATGATATAGTTAGCTAGTTGTTTACTTTGATCCAGCCCCAAAAGTTTTGCATTTGGGTTTTACCTCAAAGGGCATTATACCGTTGTGGAATAATGGTGTTCTTACTTATGAACATTCGTTTATAGCCTCCAGCTCCAACAAATTCACCAACCCGCAAAACCCGATCTTCGCCTAATCAAATCCATAAGCGCAACATCCACTTTGGTTTCCATCAGGACGACACAATCTGGGTTGAGATTTTCTAATGAGAGCTCTAAGGGAGGGATCAACTATTTTGTGCTAGTGTACGTAGCTTAGGCAGATTTGGCTCAAAAGATTGTGATTGTCACATGCGTAGCTTAAGTCAAGAATAAAATATAATAAGGAAAGTTTACTTTGTCGCAAGGGAATGTAATAAGGAAAGGTATTGGAAAGTAAAAGTTATGATAATGAAAAAATAATGGAAAGATATCATTGATTTTATGTTTATTTGTAGCGTAGGTTTATTTACTTCTTAGAAAGGGGAGTAGAAAAATAATCCAATCCCCCTAGTGTAGGTTTATCGTTGATTTTTATCTTTAACCAAAAAAAAAAAAAAACCCTAGTTAAGTACTAAAATGTATTAATTTATTAGGATTTACAGTGATTTCTCAATTGGATGTTTTATTTTTTTTCTTTATTGTTTTAATTGGGTTGTTTTTCTAGTTTTTGTTTTAGATTTTCAATAATATCTTCTTACTTTGTTTTTCATATAATTTTCCTTATTTTTTTTGCTCTTTTTGTTTTTTTTGCTTTGTATATAATTTTCCTTATTTTTATGATTGTCAGAGTATTTACAACCCAAAACACTAGAATAGTGTAACTTTCATATCACACAGTAAATTCATCCCCAACCTGTTATACCATTTATAACACCAAAAACAATATTCCATATTTACTCAAAAAAAAAAAAACAATATTTCATATATATTCCTTTGTATCTCTCTTTTTATATTCCTTTTTTAAATACTGTTAGCATTTCCACTGTTCATTCCACACCAATTCACACCAAAATGGTGTAAAATTTGGTGTCCGGTTGGAGCTCCAAGCACACGCCATTATTCCCACTTTTGACTCCAAATTGGCATGGGTTGGAGTTGCTCTGATAATTAAAAAACTTGGCAAGTTCACATGCTTTTGGTTTAACTCCGTTGAAAGGGAAATAATACCTTAAGCTAACTTAGAATTGGCTTTAAGTCCACCTGTGGATTTTATATATGTATGTTTGTGGATTTTTTATATGTATGTTCTTTGGTTTCATGTGTCTAAAACGCTAAAAAAAAATAGAGAAAAGAAAAATAACCAAGAATATGACTTTGGTTTTTAGAGATATTAATAAATATTTTTTTGCAAATATAACACGCTACAAGAATAAAATGTAAACTAAAATGATTGGATAATATTCACCTAAAAAAAACCTATTATACACAATTTAAAAAATATCATATATTTTTTTTAAAATAAAGTAAGAATAAATAATTTTTATTTTTCTTAAAATATATTCATGAATCTCTATTTTACTGAAAAACATATGATGTAATGTTTTAGAGAAGTGAATTTGGGAAAGAGAGCAAGGAAAAATAAATAATAAGTTGAAAGAAAAAAAAAGGATTAGATTTAAGGTGAGAGAGAGAGGAAAAAAATGCAAAGGTACTGATGACCAAATTTAATACATGTACATTGGTTTGTAAAAAACATGTAAGGATTGGAATTAGTTCAAACCAAAAACAAAGTGTTGTGAGTTGTAATAGGACTGTGAGGTGTGAGAGAATAAACAAGGTACGTGGATTAAAAATTAACCATTAGATTCATATTAAGTGAAATAGAGTAATAAATAATTTAGATTCAACCAAATAAGGTTGAAGTATTAAAGCTATTTTTCTTATAGATTATAGATAGATATAGATATATATTTTAGAGTCTAGATTCTAGATTCTAGATTTTAGATTTTAGAAATAGATACATGCAAGTATATTGTCAAAAAGGCTATAACAAAGTGTTGAAAAGCTTTGCAAACCTGTATGGGCACTTATGTTATCTTCGAGTTTCAAAATTGTACTGGTCTAGTGATACTTTAAAGAAAAATTTTTACTTAGCTTTTGTTTAGTTCGCTGGTTGGGGATGAAAATTTTAAATTAGAGTTAGTTGATTTTTCAAAAACTAGTTTTAATTTTTGTTGATTTTCATATATAGACAAAAACTGATATATGAAAATTTTGAATTAGAATCTAAGTTCCAAACGCACCCAAATTAAATAAAAAGAACTTTCAACATCTTACAACATTTTTATTTTAATAATATCTTCTCACAACTATATTTTATCAAATGTAATTTTTAATCACAAAGATTTTTAGTTATGGAAATTTTTTTTGATGTATTAATAATCTCGTTGCAAAAACGTTTAGTTGCATCAAGATTGTGACTAAATATGACATTTAGTACTCAAATAAAACTATGGTGACTAAAGTGTTTCGTATGATAACATTTATTTATTTGTTTATTTATTTATAGTGTTCTACTCTGACAAATTCGTACTGGTTAGTACTGGTTACATTTGTATATATGTTTATATATAGCATTTTAAGTAGCTTTGAGGATGCCCTCTAACCTCATCTTGTATGGTTGATTTTTGAGCCTAATCCTGATACAAAACTTGCCTAATTTTAGGCCGACCATCCAATAGGCAAGTGCAAAAATATTCTTACCTCTACCCAAAAAAAGAAAAAAAAAAATTCCTACAGGAAATGATAAAAATATTGGAATCGACGAGAATATTGATATTGATAAAAATACCAGTACTTTGATTTTACAAATTTTGCCGATAAATTATTGAAATCAGTACAAAATTAAACAAAAATAAATGTTATTTTAATCGCAAAGATTTTTTGTTATGAAATTTTTTTTTGGTGTATTAATAACCCCATTGCTAAATGTTTTAGTCGCATCAAGATTGTGACAAAATATAACATTTAGTCAAACAAATCTGTGATGACTCAAAATGTTTGGTATGGGAACTAAAGATTTATTAATGTGTTTGTAGTGACCTACTCCGACAAACTAGTATTGGTTAGTTTTGATTATACATATATATATATATATATGTCTATGTATAGCATTTTAAGTAGCTGCGAGGATACCCATTAACATCATCTGATCTTATGGTTGATTTTTGAGCCCAATTCTACAAAATTTTGCCTAATTTAGTCCGGCCATCCAACTGGCAAATACAAAAGTAAAGACCCTGGTAAATTTTAGGTCGTGTAATTTTGAAGTATTTTTCTCTAATATTAGTATTTACCGATATTTAACAAGATCCACCAATATTTCGTCCATAGTTTGACTGAAACTATTTTACAATATCCAAAAGATACTTCCACACCTCTCCAAAACCGTCAAATTAAATTTCTGAAAAATCAGCCATATATATATATATATATATATATATATATTTAACCATGGTTACAAAAATAAAAAATAAAAAAAGAGAGAAATAACTTTATTCTTAATAGGAAAAAAAAAACTTCTCTTTTTATTGTTTGCTCTCAACATAAAATAAGAGAAGAGAAAAGTCTAATTTATTCATTGCCCGCTTTAAATCCCATAATTTTTTTTTCTTTCATTTGCTTCAAAACTTAAAAGGAGAAACAATGAAATCGTCTGAACTTTCTTTTAGGCGGAAACCGAAGTTTTAAATTTAATATGTAGGTATATAGAAATCGGACGAAGATATATTAAAATTCAATAGAATATGTTGGTTTATTTATTCATTTATTTTTTCCAAACTATTTCTTTTGACCTCTCCCTCTAATCATTGTGCAAAAGTAGTTATTACATCAAATGGAGTTATGGTCTCTCTCTCTCTTAAAAGGATAATTGTATTTTAAGTTAATAAAATACAAACACCAGTATTTTGAATGACCTCATAACACAAGAAAACTTAACCCCAATTACAAATTGATTCCACCAGCAAATTATAATAAAACGTACACTGAAATCCAACAATAGGAAATCGAAGAGGCACATCAATCATTGAGCATACAGATGGCTCTTCAACAATACCGTTACAATGATGGAAAACTTTGATTGATCGGAAACAAGAGACTTATAGCAAAAAGGTAATCCCCAACATTGCATATAATTATTTATAGCGGATTGGACACCCAAACAATATAAGAGTGTAGGGAGACCATCTTCGTTATTACAAAATAAGCACAAAAAATATTAACAAAATGCAAGGTGGAAATACAAACGCCTTTATTTTAAACAAATAATTATAATAAAAATGAGAAAAACCCCAGACAGCATAAATAATACCTTTTGTGACAAGCCAATAAATACGACCAAAGAGACCACAATCATCTCATCTGACCATAAAGCCATCCCTCCCACCAAAACCATCATCATGGAGTCCAAAGTATCTTCTCTAGGGCCGGCAATCCGGTGACCAACCAAGAGACGACACCAGGCTCCGACCCAAAAGAAAAATACAAACGACGCAAACCCTAGCACACAAGAGAAAAGGAGAGAGAGAAAAATAGAGTGATGATCTTTTTCTCTCTCCCTCATTTAAGGATTTTGTTTTGTTTTGTTTTTTTTCTTTTTTTTTTGGCCTTTTTTTTTTTTAACTTCCTCCCTCAATCACATTTTCTTTTTTCTTCCATTTTTCCCCTCAATTTCAAATATTTTTAAAACCTTTCTCCCTTTTCAACTTTTTTAATTTTTCTTCTTACTTTTTACTCTTCACTGTTTCTCACTTTCTCAGTTTTTTTTTTTCGTTTGATTTTTTTTTAATACTTTTCTTTCCAAAAACCATACTTCTAAATACGTATTTGAAATATTTTTTAATTATCAAAATGGTTCCTCAAATATTTTCTTATTTAAGTATTTTTTATTACAATCCCCAATATATTATTTTATGTTAAAGAGATCATCAAAATGAAAATTTATTAAGTACTTCAACAAAATGAATTTCTCAACAATTGTTTGATGAAATTTTAACAATTAACATAACATGATGATTTCCATCAAATTTCATCAGTCTAATTTTATTTATTTATTTTTTCTCACACACAATCAATATTAAAAAAACTTTTTATTATTAATCTAAATAATCTACACAATTAGTTATTATAACATAAAATACCACATGTGCAAAGCAAGAGTTTGCACTAGTATAAAGAAAAGAGAAAAGAAAAAAAGAAAAAAAAAAAAAGAAGAAGCTGGCAGAGCAAGTGTTTTGCACTAATATAAAAGAAAAGAGAAAAAAAAAAAAGAAAAAAGAAGAAGAAGAAGAAGCTGGCCATATAGAGAAGTATTTTATACGTCATCGGTTCCGTTCTTGTATTTTTATTCATCAGCTTGCGGCGATGAGGTTTTGATGATTGTAGGGGGACTTTTTTAATTAATTGTGTTTGAACGCTTTTTTATCCAAAAAAAAAAAAAAAACGTAATCAGTGTTACGTAATAATAAAGGGCCTAATTTCACGTTACAAATGAATGACGATTTTTAAAATTTTAGCATCTTTCTTACGTATGCAATTTATTTCTTAATTTCAAGCATTAAATGTAGGTGAAAATGATGAACTTGTTAATGCCTATAAATAACAGTGACATTTCTTTTGTTTATCCATCGGAGCAATATTTTCACTTAAAAAAAAAAAAAAACAGTAACCATGCTTTTTGCCATTTTCGTTTTGCTCTTCTCTCTTCCCTCTGTAGTTCTTTCGAATTCGGATGAACTAGAACGTTTTGAGAGGTTGGATTTGCCCGGGTCTTCAAGAGGTCCTTATTCCATAGCGTTTGAAAAGTCGCTCAGCCATGAGTTTTTCACGGGTATTTCTGATGGTAGAATTGTCAAATTCAACAAAGATACTAATAGTTTTCAAGACTATGCTACCACCACACCAAGGTAACTATATTATATTTATATTTTGTGTTGAATATCTATAATTTTCTAATTTACTAAGATTATTTTATTGATTAAGTTTTTGGATTCGGAAGTTAACTAACATGTTATTATTGTCCAATTCTATAAGTTGTTATTGTTTTTCAATTTTTTTTCTCCAAGTAAATGATGAGAAAGGACGACCAAAATGTCAGAGTAACATCTTGACACCCGTTATCCGGCTCATCCTCCAGTACTAAATCCTACATTCTATTTTATTAATTATAGACAACATAAGAAGAAGATACAAGAAAGTCTAGAAATGGCCCCGACGTGAAAGTCTTTTTTTTTTTTTTTTGAATTTAAAGTGAGAGGATTATAACTCTTTATTTAAATGTGAAATTATCGTTAGATTATGTTTGCAATAGACTATAGTCTATAGCCAAAAGAAGGAGAAAGGTTGAACACTTGGTCAAGCTAAAACCTGTCCCTGTATATGGCATCACTTGTATATCTTACTACCTTTATTAATTAGGAGTGATATATAATCTTCATGATCAGTTGTTTACTTATATGTAATGATCATATCTTTGGTGAATCCCACTACAAAAAGATAGAATTTGTAGTTAATATTTTTATGTGACTAAATGTCATTTTTAGTTACAATCTTATGACTAATATGCAGTGAATTACAAATTTTTGTTAATGACTGAATTTTTAATAGTCACGAGAAAAGTTTTAATTAAGTCATGACCAAAACCTGGTAGCTAGTGACATTTAGTTGTATGAAATTAATAGTGGAATTAAAAGTGTCATAAACAATGTTTTGAATAAAAGGGTTTTTTTTTTTTTTTTTTTTTTCTTTTCCCTTCTGAACTGTATATTTATAATGATCCTGTTATAGGCAATAATTGGTTTGAATAATACACACACACACACACACATGCACATATATTGATCAGGTCCAAGGCAGAGTGTGATGGAATCGACCGTCCAAGACCCACCTGTGGGAGGCCATATGGTATGGATTTCAATGAAAAAACGGGGGACTTAATTTTCACGGATCAATATCGAGGACTTCAAAGGGTTGGACGAAATGGAGGGCCTGCGACTCAAATTGCCTCTACTGCTGATGGGACTACTTTAAGTTTAATCAATGATATATCCGTTGACCAATTGTCTGGAAAAGTATATTTCACTCAGGCTAGTACTATTCCAGGGCCAATATCGAGAAGGTATATAAATTGAATCAATCTTTTAATTACTACTATATATATATATATGTATATTTATGTGAGGGGTTTACTCATTTAGCCACTGAATTTTGACGAACCATATCTATAGTTGTCTTTTAAAGTATGAGTTCAGGCTCTATATTCTAGGAGTAACTTCCTGTTTGATGTTTAATTATTTGTGGGTTTTTTTTTTTTGTTTTTTGTTTTTTTTTGTGTGTGTACATATGCCAGTGTCTTTATTTTATAGACCATTTGTAATTTTGTCTAATGTTTTCAAAAAAATATTCGAGTGGGGACCTGGTGAGGGATAAATATGGATTGTAAAGAGGGTATTAATCTAGTTAGGAAATTTATTAGCTGTATTCGTCTATTATAACATATTAAATAAGAAGAATAAAAGCAATAAGAGAAGAGAATGATTTAATGTGTAGAACATGATAGACGGACTAGGAAATAGATGAATATTTTACCAGTTTGTAGCATTATGAATGGACTCCATATAAATACAAATCACAAGTTCCTCAATGTTAACAAATCTAATGAAAATCAAGAGATAACATAAATTAAAACTAATATAAATAAATTCAAAATTTCTAAAATAATTATATACAAAGTAATAAGGTTTAATTTTATAAAAGGACCTCCGAATTATACATTGTTTTATATTAGCCTCCAACTTTTGATTTTACACAGCACAGTCCTCTAAATTTTTATACTATTACACCAGCTGCCCATCTGTGAATATTCTATAAAAAGAATTATAGACAGAATTTGAACATGTTCTAATCAAATTAGCTTTATTTATATGTAAAGTCATGATTAAATATTTTTTGGAAGGAAAGTATACCTTAATCATATATATTTTGGAAGAAAATTGTATTTTAATTGAAGCTATACAACGCAAAATGTATTTTTTTTATTTAAAAAAAAGATATATATCGTCATAGAGTTATTTTGAAGGTACAAGTTTTCTCCCAAAAATATCTAATTACAACTTTGTAAGTTTTAATTAAAGCTCACATGATTTAAACGTGTTAAATTTCATTTCAGTTTTTGACAGAATACCTATATAGCTAGGGATGTTTTCATAAGATTAGAAAAGTTCTAGATAGTTTCTAGATAGTTTTACTCGTAAAATTAAAATTTAGCAGCCAACTTAAGACTAAGAGTATAATTTAAGTCATTTATGAGGGGGGAAAAAGAAAAACCTAGCTATCAATATTCCCTAGTACGAAAGGACTAAATAAAACCCTAGCTATAAAATGTGCTTGGTCATTCTTTTTATCTCTTGCAGGCCACTGGACGAAGCACTTGAAGCCCTACCTGAAAGAGACACAACGGGAAGGCTACTGAAATATGAGCCAAGGACCGGGCAGGTGACTGTCCTGCTAGATGACCTTGCCGGAGCCAGCGGGGTGGAGCTCAGCCACAACGGAAAGTACGCCCTGGTATCGGAGTACTTAGCCAAAAGGATCCGGAAGGTTTATCTCGGAGACTACTCTAAACCTTTCCCAAACGAGGTTTTAGTCGAAGGCCTTGAAGGAAGACCATTCAGCATCGAGCGTCCCTTCGGAAACTATTTCTACGTTGCGGTGAAAATTGAGATCGTTGAAGGGCCGGGACCGGGGCCGGGACCAGTGCCAGGACCTCCTAGAAGGGTTGAAATAACTCCAAAAGCTATAAAAATCGATGGTGATAATGGAAGGATTCGCGAGATGTACGATCTCAGCCCTTTCTATGGAAATACGACAGTCACTGAGTTCCAAACACGTATCGGCAAGTCCTACGCCGGTTCCCTCCAAGCTCCGTTTGTTGGTCGTTTTGACCACTAAGGTTAATTACTGGAGTATCTTTAATTGGCCACTCTAATTAGTACTAAATAAATGTTGGCTAATACTATTATTGTAATGTTTAATACATGACAATGAGAATATATAATTATGGAAAATTTACGTATTTCTATAGATAAATTTACATGTGGGACGATGGATGTTGTTATCATATACCCAAATCATCAAACCCAAATTCAGTAAACTTATTCCCTTAGTCAACCTAAATTACTGTGCTTAGATAGAGATCATATATTGATATTCAATTTAATTAGAGCGATTTTATTGTCCAAGAGAAGTTTTATTGAAAAAATAAAAGAAAAATATCTTAAAAACCTAAAAGCCAAAAATATCAAAATAAAAAATACTAAAAAAAAACTAAAAGCAAACAAAACAGAAAGAAGCAGAGAAACCTTTAAGATTTACTTAATTTAAAACTCTTTTCTTACAAGCCCAAAGCTAGGTTAGAGGTCTTTTTCTTCTCAGACTTTTTGTTTAGCTTTCTTATCAACATTTCTAGTTGTTTTTCTCAAGTGTGAGAGTATAAATATGGCACGTGGATTGAAAATAAACCATTAGATATTCAACTTAAATAAAAATAGAGTAAATTTGAACCTTTATATCTACTCCAAAAAAGGTTCAAGTGCAAAAGCTATTTCCCTTTCTATATAATCATTTACCAAAAATACACACACACACACACACACACACACATACTTATATAGATAGATTTTGAGCTTAGTTATAGATACATGCAAAGTACTGTGAAATATAGCTAAAAATTTAGAAAGCTTTGCAAACTTGTATGAGAACATATTATGCTATCTTCGAGTTTCCTGTACTGGCCTAGTGACATTCTAATTTCTTCTATAAGAAAAGTCAACTTTCAGCATATCTTCTTACAATTTCTTTGTAACATTATCTTCTCACAACACTTTTGATCATAATAGTTTTACTTAATTAAATGTCATTTTTAATCACAACGTTGTGACTGATATGTATTTAGTCTCAATTTTTTGTTATGTTTTGGAAACTTTTTGATGTATAAATAACCAAGTTGCTAAAAAGTTTCAATCACACCAAGATTGTACTATTTAGTCACACAAAGCCAACTAAAAGTGTCACAAGAACTAACGATTTTTTTACTTTTATCATATTTTTTTTCTTTAGCGTTCTAGTCTGAAATTAGTCCACTTATTTTCTTTCTCAGTTTCAACGGTAATCTTTTTCATTAATCAACTAGAGTTAGTTATAACTATGTAGTAGCATTTTTAAGTAGTTGCGCCTGCTTCTGTACTAAGGGTGGGTAACGTCATCTTTGTAGTTGATTTTATGCCCACGCCTGGTACAAAATTTACCTAATTTTAGGCCGACCGTCGAACTGGCAAATACAAATATATACTTTTTATTGATAACGATGAAAATATATTAATACTCCTGTTTCACGATAATTTCAAATAAATTATCGATATTTGTAGAAATCTCCAAAAAAAAAAAAAGAAATATAGAAATTACGAAAATTTATTTTAAAATATATTTTTAACATTTTAAGATAGCATAAACATTAAAAAATTTATAAATTAATGATGAGTTTGCCATGAGAAATTTCTTATCTTTTCCATATCTCCATACTAAAAGAAAGTTCTATGAGACTCAAACATGATTGAGATGTCATCTTAATTTAAGTAATATTGATGGCATCCAGAACATACCAAAAAAAAAAAAAAAACAGAGTAAAAAAGTAATATTAATACCATGACATATTATCTGACTATTACAAAATGTATTTGTGAACATGTCAAATGTAAATTTGTTAATTTCTTTCCATTGTATTTGCATGAATGTAAATTTGTTAATCAGAAATTTCATGATATCCACCATAATTGTAATAACCAAATTTTCACGACCTTACGTTGTCTTGTAAAGAAACTTATGCAATGTTTAGAATATATTCATGAAAATCTGAGATGGGTTTTTATTTGAAAATTTTAAGTTCTCATGATCTTATGAGACTTAAAAATGATTGCTTTAACAAGTATGTATCATTTTGAGTTAGAAGAATAGAAAAATTTCACGTATGCATGGTCTTGCATGGCGGTCAAAGTTTGACCTAAAAAGTCAAAGTTGACCCAAAAAGTCAAGGGTTGACCAGAAAAGTCAACCATATGATGATACTGATTTATGGTCAAACAGTATGGAAAATATACTGCGAAAAACCATTTTTCAGATAAGATGTTAAGATTAAGATTTAAAATCACCCTAGAAAAATCAAGCACATAAATTAGGGTCTATTGAGCCAAAGGGTTTCAAATTATAAGAAAAATTTTATACAGTCAAATTTTACACAGATAAATTTTGGACTGCAGTTTAGTGATAAAATACTGTTATTAATAGTTAACAGTATTAAAATATCTGTGTTAACTTGAATTTGGACTGCTTAGCAAGAAAAATTGCCAAACAAGTCTAATGGTGCTTACCTCACCAACCTTTTGATTTATGACATCATTATGGTGATTAAAAAAAAAAGAAAATTTTTGGATAATATTGGATCATTCTAGAGCATGGTGGCCGGTTCTTTTGCAGCCAAATTGGAATTTGTTTTTCTTCATGGAATTATTTGAAAAAGGTGAACAAAAGTTATTTACAAATTGACCCCAAAACTCACCTATAAATAGGCCTAAGGGGGGGGCAGTTTTTGGCTGGAAAAATCAGAGAAAAACAGCCAAGCTCTTGTCAAATTTTTCCACAAAAAAATCTGGAAATCAGAGGAGAGAAAGGAGTGAGAGAAATCAGAAATTTTCTTAGGGATTTTGATCATAGGGGTTCGGATTTGAGCTAGGGATAAACCAAGAAAAAGTTAGAAATTTTTAGGGCCTTGGAGGTGTGTGGCCGAGTGAGTGAGGGAAGAAGAGAAACTGAAAATTTTGAGGCCAAATCTTGGTGGAGTGCTCGGCTTGGAGTGGATCTACCAAGGAGATCAAACCGAAAATTTTTGGGTGCCAATTTGGTGGTGTAGCCGTGAGTTAAGGAGGACTAGGGGGAGGAAGAGATTTTGTGACCAAACTTGACTTTGGTCTAAGGTAAAAATCTAGAACCCTAACTCTCTTATTTGAGTTCAAATTTAAAGATAAAAGGTAGTTCAATTTGGTTGTAAGGACATAAGTCCATTTCCTATTTTGTGCCCTAAAGTTAGAGGTATGTGCTTGATTTGTAGATCTAAGGGTGTATGGTTTAAATTCTTGCATTGTTGTGCTTGTTTATGATTGATTTTCATGCTTGATGCTTAGGGTTGTGTGTCCCCTAAATTGGTCCAAAAATCTGCCCTAGGGCAGTACTTGAAGCATGTTAATTTAAGAAGCAAGGTTTGATGCTTGTATGTGATGTATGCAACAAGTTAGGGTTTAATGCAAACCTAGACTTAGGCTTTTGAATTTGGTTTGCATGGTTTCAATTGGACGATTTAAGGGTTCATGTGGGACGTTAGAAATGCTGTGTGTTTGCCATATAGACTCCCGAAGTGATCGGTCGAGATAGATTTCACGAAATAGGACGTAAAACGAACTTAACAACCAAAACTGCCAATTCGGATTCAAAACTGGTCAGTTTCGGGAAAGTAAAAATTAGAGGCATTTAGAGGACGAATTGGGTAAATTGTAAAACACGAAAGTTTCTCGGAACGATTTTTCCTAGAAGACTACGCGAGCAGATTTTAAAAATGAGGCTCCAATGGCCTTTTTTTTTACAAAAATCCGTGGCGGGTTTGCCCAGACCCAAGTTACAGGATCAGCCTATTTCAAACAAAAACTGACGCAAATACAAGCAGAACTGGATTTTTCATAAAACATGAAAGTTTTACCATTTTTTCGAGAGCTACAACTTTCATGAAGACAATTTTTTCAAATTCCAAATGGATTTTTAAACTGGTATTGTTTTATGAAGAGTGTGCAGGGAACCGAAAATTCCTGCACATAAGTTTTACAAACAGTTTCAAAAAGAAAAAGAAAACTGTATTTTTGCTTAAAACTGTTCCAAAGGCAGTTCTCAATCTTAAACGACCTTTATAAAGATTTGTTTTAAATATTGGAATTTTTACCAAAAATATTGAAGGGATTTAAAAGTTAAATCTCTCAAAATGGCAAAAGGATAAGAAAATAGAGTTTTTAAGATAAAAATTGTAATCAAGCCGATTACGGACGATAATCAAGGATAATACCTGAGTTATCGGACCTAGTCCCAAAGCTTAAGGTTTTAAAGAAACCCGGCATTTTTGTCAAAGAATTAGCCCAAGGGTTTGTCCAAAATAATCTTTTAAAGAATAAATCCTCCCAAACAGTAGGATTTATATTTGTGACCAAACCAGATATCAAGTATCGGGGACATACAACTAGAAATTAGTAAGCATGTTGGTTAGGACACCAACACTGCATAATGCGAATTGAACTCTCACCTATGTCCCTATTCAAGCAGGAAAGGGCCTGCAGCTGTGCCAGTAAGAGAACAGTACTAAAGAGGGACATAGTAAGAGAGGTAAGTACAACTCCGCCTACAGCATAGGCTTTTTAAATGTAACATGATGCAATGTATGTTATGTGCTATAATTTAAAATAGATGGCATAACTAAGATATGATTATCAGTTATATTCATGTGACATCATGAAGCATGTTCACAGTTAATAAGAACAAGGTCAAGATGACAAATAAGTATAGTGGCAAGCGAGCTTGCCGGTGACGTACCGACCCGTCCAAGGTCGGGTAGGACTGTGGATCGAGTTGGAATTGGTTTGGCCGCCCCAACCGCTTCATAGTTGCGCGCCCGGTACGATCACCCATGATAAGGGGCCCATAAACAATTACGCATAATAAAGCATAATTGGATCATGCATAATTAGAATATGTTATGATTTACTATGTTAAGTTTATAATTATTTATGTTGCAGAAAATAAAGTTGTACTTGCTGAGCGAAAGCTCACGACTTACGTCTATGCTGTAGGTAAACAACCTACTGGCGAATTTTGATACAAGATGATGGAGTTGGCGGGGCAACTGTGAAAGAAGGGATAAGCCACTATGTCTTCCGCAGAATTTATGTTTAATACTTATATTATTCCAAACAGTACTTCAGTAGTAGTAGAAAAAAAAAAAAATTTCACTACTTTTGATAAAGAAGTAAGTATGTTAAACATGTATATATGTACGGTAACGGTCCGTGCTAGGCGGGTCGTTACAATAATTACAAAATCCTGATTATATGGACAATAAGCATGAGGACCTCGATGGAGGAAAATATACAAAGTTATCATTTGTGTTAGAATGTGTTTATACATACAAATTCGATCAAGATACTAATAGTTTTCAAGACTATACCATCACCACACCAATCAAGTAACTATTATATATATATATATTATATATATATATATATATTTGTGCTGAATAACTATAATTTTCTATTAAATTACGATTATTTTATTGATTAAGTTTTTGGAATCGGGAAACCAACATATTATTGTCCAATTCTATAAGTTGTTGTTGTTGTTGTAGTTGTTTTGTTTTCTGAAGTAACTGATGATAAAGTACAAATTGCTTTCTACAACCCCTCAGCAAGAAAGAAAATCAGTTATCCCCTTGTTTGCAATGGTTTCCCACACTCAATCAAGCAGATACAAGTTAATCTCCCCAAGTCGATAGTTGTTTTTTTCTATTTTTTTCGTAACCACAAAAAAAAAAAAATATATATATATATATATATATATATATAGAGAGATAAATATATGACTTAATTACGTTTCATCATATGGCATTTTAAATGACATGATATATCAAGTTAAGCAAACTATTTACCTTCAATTTTAATTAAATAGATTAAAGAGATTCCTTTTTAATTAAATTGAACATTCTAGTGTACATCAAGAGAGAGAAAAGTGTGAGTCCAGAAACATGTACTCCATTAACCACATCTACTACTTTCCTCTCCCTATGCTCTGACGCAACTAAATTTCAAACTTTTTTTTTTTTTTTTGGGTGGAGAAAAGGGATGATTTGCTCAAGCTAGGAAATAGTAAAAGCTCTGGCAATACAACTAGATTAGTTAAGTTTTTTTTTTTTTTTGGGGAATTTAATTGAGCTTTTCCACGTTTATGAGACTGCTAAATGAGCTCATTCTTAGCCCAAATCATTATGACCTTTACGATACATTAGTTTAAAAGCATGTGGGATGCACATGATTGAATATATATATAAAAAAATACATTCAAAATGGACCAAAGAAACAAAAAAAATTAACAGAGTACCTGAAAAATGAGGTAGTAAAAAAAGACCAAAATGATAAAAGGACTAAAATGTTAAAAAAAGACCAAGATAAAAAAGGACTAAAATGAAAAAATAAAAAAAAAATTTGGGCAAAAAAAAAAAAAGAAAACTGAAGGACTAAAAAAATAAAAATAAAAAGTTTTTCGTCCAAATAGAAACATTTTGGACGACTACAGTAGCTGTTTTTCAGCTTTCTGTATATGTATAGATACAAGGTTAGGGAATATGATTGATTTCTTTGTGTTTCTTTTTTATTTGAAGAACTTGTGGAAACATTTTGGACTCAAAAATTAAAAAAGGACTAAAATAAAAAAAAATTGGGCCAAAAGAAAAAAAAAGAAAACTGAAGGACTAAAAAAAATAAAAAAAGTTTTTCGTTCAAAACGAAACATTTTGGACGACTACAGTCGCTGTTTTTCAGCTTTCTATATACAAGGCTAGGGAATGCGATTGATTTCTTTGTGTTTCTTTTTTATTTGAAGAACTTGTGGATATAGACGAGTTTCTGCTTTTAGAATATATTTGAATATACAAATTACGAAATAAATCTTTAATTTAGATTTAGATTATATTTAAAAAAAGTAATATGTTAAAAGTAATAAAAGCAATAAAAATCATGTCAATATGTTGAAAGCAAGTTGTACACTTAAAATCATATTTAATAAGATCTCTAAATTCGATACTAGTAAATTATAATTCTTATTTACGAATTCTCCAATTTATTACAACAATTTGATTATAGGAGACAGTTAAAATAATAATACCTACCGATAAATAAATTTTAGAGTAATTATTGAAATTATACCCTCATCAAATCTGCTTTCTAACTGAACCTACTATTTATGACCCTCATGGATATAGCTCCATTATCTGAATCATTGATATATATCACTACTTCTCTGAATTGAACATAACATTAATGCCTACAAAATTTGGGCAATGAAAACTAGTTGGCTAAAAAGTGGGCAGCCTTATTTCCGCAACGAAAAATATGGCTACAATTAATGCCACCTCCACCAGCCTTTTAATAAATAAATTTCTTAAGTTTTATTTAGACTTCTATAATATGATCAAGGTTTTTTATGATAATTGTAATATTATTGTTATAATTTCTCTTTCTATTTTTATTTGTGCTCTTTTTATAGTTAGTTTCTAAAATTTAAATGTGGTTTGAAATTGTTTATTTCTTTCTGATAATTACCTTCTTATTATGATGTTTTTTAAAATATAGTATTTTTTAATTTATAATTTTACTATATATATCAAGTTTTAAAGTATTTTCTATTTCTTTACGATAACTTTTAATCTTTTCTACATTTGTTGTGACCTTATCTTAATGACCAATTATTTACTCTAATGATTGTTTTTCACATAGTATATAACTTATATCTCCTATATATGATCTTTTTTTTTCTTTATAATAAATCAAGTAAAATTATCCTTTTTTTTTTTCCTTTTATAAAATATTTGCTTAGACTGATTTTTTTTTTTTTGAGATTTTTTCGTTCCTTTTTTTTTTCAATAATTTCTTTATTTGTTTATTTCAATTCTTTATAAAAGGGTATTGTGAACTTTATATGTATCATTTTAAACATTCATGTGAAAAAAAAATATGGACATTTTTTAAATTATAGTATTTAATTTAGACAATCATGTAAATAATTAATTTGTCATGTCTTTTCATGTTATATCTTACCTAGCTCTGTCAAACTCAAATTAGTGAAGCGATCTCTTCTACATTTAATATTGGTTAGAATTAGTAAGGGCACAAAAAAGTTATTTTATGGTCTAATTAATTCACTTGAAAAGGAAATTTGGAAATTAGTAAGGCTACAAAAACTATCATACACTCAAATTAGGTTGAAGAACAAAAACTTTTCACATCATTCTCCTTTCTATAGTATCTTATCCATAAAGATATATTTTTGTTCATTCATTTTTTGCATTTAACATCTTCTACTTATTGTAATTTTTTCTCATCATTATATCTCATCGTTATCTTTCTCATCATAATCTCTCTCCCATTCCTTCTCTTCTCTTCTCTTCTCTTCTCTTCGTATTGTCTCTCTTCATAATCTCTTATTACTTTCTCTCTCCTCATACTCTTCCATCATTTTCTCTCTCCTCGGCCTTCTTCATTACTTTCCCACTCATCATTCTCCCTCTTCTGTTTTATTCTCATATTCTTTTATCACTTTCTCTTCACTCATAATTATCTCAGCATGTTCTCCCTTATAATCTCTCATCACTTTCTCTTTACTCATTATTTCTCTTTCCTTCCTCTCTCCTCATTCTCTCTTCATCACTTTCTCTCTAATCACTTTTTCCCTTCTCATTCTCTCTCTTTACTTTCTCTCCAATCATGTTCTCCTTCCTTATTAGTATTGCTTTGTGATTATTAACTTTATAACATTTGAAAAACATTTATTTATTTTTCCAATAGTGCATTAATAGGAAACAATATGAAAGAAAATTTAGTGATGGATGAGGGGTGCTAAAGGGGATCGACCTAATCAGGTGTCGTAATATATTTACTGATTTTTATCACCACTACTTATTCAAAAAAAAAAAAAAAGAGTGACAATATGGAAGAAGTTGTTTCTTCAATCATTATTTTACAGTTGTCTTAGTTCTACGTAGCAAATTACTACTTAGGCGACATAAAAACGTTCTAATAGGAGCATATTTAAAAAGAAAAATTCAGTAGGACAATTAGAACAAAAGGACGCAAATGATTTATTAGGGAAATGAGGGGGGAAAATTTTTTATGAAGGTCACAACCCCTGTGGAGTTTTTCATCAATATATCCCCAAAAAAAAAAAAGCAGAAGTGGAAAAAAATTGGTTGACACCAACTTGCTTTAAAAAGAAAAGAAAAGAAACAAAGAAAGGAAGCAATTGACAAGATAGATAGCTAAAGTATCTCTACAAGGTTTGTAATTGGCACCACATGGCGCAGAGACGCACAAACTACAACTCTAGAAAGCTTAAAAAAAAAACCTCAACTAACAGGAACCGACGCCAACCGACGTCATAAATTTAAACCGAAAGGGCCTGAAACTACACCTTTAAAAACAAGAACATAAAATAGATTTAATTAAAAACTTTACTTAAGGGATATCCAGTTGCAAATTCACGTACTTTTTTTTTTTTTTTTTTTTTTCCATTTACATTGTAGATTTTTTTTTTTAAGTCTGTTTTAAGGCAATTTTCTTGAGGTTTTTGAGATGGCACTTGAAGTTCTTAAATATGTAACAAGGATTAACAGAACAAAAACCAGCAACTAATGTCAAATCGGCTACCCTAAATGAGCTAACGATTAAAGATAATCTAGCTAGGGCAAGCTTAGACTTAGTTAAAGCATCCACTTTTAATTAACGTGTGGAAAACTGTACCAATATTGAATTAAAAATACCGAAACCTAGCTAGGGAGTGAAAGGAATAATTCTCACCCTAAATATCTTCCACCAATATTTATTACTCTGGTGGCTTTGGTCGTCAGTACTAGCCGTATATAGATAATGTTGTAGACTTTTTCTTTTCTTTTTTTTTTTTTCCCATAAAAACGAAAATTTTAGTTTTTTTTTAAAATAAAAGATGAGATTGGGCAATTAGCATAAAAATGTATTAGGTCATTCTAATTAGATTGATACATACGCTCTAAAATAAAATTTGTGCAATAATTACCTAAAAAATAATTTATTAGTTTAATAATAAAAGAGAATAAATTTCTTAAGAGTTTCATAAGAGAATTTAGTCCTGGCTTTTTTTTTTTTTTTTTTTTGTAAGAGAATTTAACCTTTTTTGTTTTATTTTCTACATTTTGTCATTTTGTGTGTTTTTTCTTTTAATTCTTATATCATTTAAATAATATGTTGCTTTATTTGAGAGCAATCTAACTAGCTAGTTAAAAAGAAAAGGTCAAGTCGTACAAAAATAAAGCACCGGAAATAAATAACTACTAAATACGGTCACTTCACAGGCCTAGAAAAATCACCGACGGCTCGGGGAGTGAAGGGAATTCTTTTTCAAATATATTGGATCATTTATAACTCTGGAGGCTTTCTCTTTGTACTACTTTTCACAGATAATATTCATAAAAATTAAAAAAAATAAAAATTTCGCAGATAATGTAAATTATAAATCAGATTAAAGAAATCTAAAATAATGCTTGTCTATAAATTGTGGTGATTATTATTATGTCTCCATCTGAAAACAATATGCATTTTACAGTCATCTTTCTGATCTTTTATTTTTTATCTTCCATAGTTCTTTCCCAACCGGTGTTTAATTTTACAAAGGTTGATTTGCCATCAACTTCGGTAGGTCCAGAATCCATAACGTTCGACACAAAGTATGGAGAAGAACCCTATTATACAGGTATTTCCGATGGCAGAATTTTAAAATACGACGGAACAAATGGTTTCATAGATTATGCCTTCACTGTTCCAAATCGGTAAACTCTCTTTCTTTTTCTTTTTTAATATTTTAATCTTTCATTTTTCTTCCTCTATAATATGTTATATCCTGTCCTTAATTACTGAATTATACTTGGTGTTAATTTCATGTTCAAATCTCAATACCATATATATAACTGAGCATGACATGCAGGTTTTGGCCATGGCAAGATTTGATGTGTCTTGTAATGCACCTCCTGCATGTTTGCATATGTATTGTCTCCTTGATTTTTACATGTGCGTGTACTCTATACCTTTATATATGTGGATAATTATATACACACTGTGTAAGGAGAAATCTGACTCCATTAAGGTGTAGAATTTGAATTTATCTTCTTCCAAGTTAAAAAAAATAAAATTAAACTTATATATATATATTTTTTCTTAAATTTGAATCTATCTTCTTTTCTTTTGAGAAAATATGATCATAAATTGATAATCTAATAAATAATGTTTTGTAATTATAACTGTTAAGAGTACTGGCTGGTGTTTGGTTTATAATTGAACATCATTCACATCAGGTCAAGGGAAACATGCGACGGAATTGGAAACAACAGACCCGATCTGGGACCATCGTGTGGCCGGCCATTAGGTATAGGTTTCTACCTACAGACAAAGCAACTATTCGTCGCCGATGCATATCGAGGCTTCCTTGTCATTGCTCCGAATGCAACCGTTGCGACAAAGATTGCCGATGGTGCTGATGTGGTGCCCTTCAAATTACCGACGGGTCTGGATGTTGACCAATCAACTGGAAATGTTTACTTCACCGATGCTAGTTCTCAGTATTCTCTAAGGTATACTCCCCAATTTCTGTACTTTATCATGCCCGGCAGGGAAAATTTTTTTGATGTTGGTTGCAAGAAATGCGTATGTTCACTTGAATTATTAAAATAAAAAAAAATTTAAAATTAAAAAAATAAGAAGAAGAAGAAGAAGAAGAAGAAGAAAAGAACATACAATATTTTTTAAATCCGTTGATTCGGTTAGAATATTAAACAATAAAGTATCTACCAACTTGTTGCTATAGTGTAGGAAAGTATGGAGAGAAAAAAGTTTGTTTATTCTATGTATATTGAATAGAAAATTTTAGAGTGAAAACTATAAATGATAAAACTTTATCGATTAAATTCCATAAAAAAAAAAAAAAAAAAGAAAAACCTAACATGTAGGGACTTCTTATATCAATGTGATTTCATGTATAGTTTAACGGTAATTTTATACATGATTTATACGATATACAGAGCTTAAATCTAAAAGTTCCGTTATAGATCGGTTGTGGTCCCTCTTTATTACATTTCTTTTTTTTCTGAAAATCAAATATGGAAATAAGCCAGCTGAACTAAAATCATGTTACGTACTGATAATTTGCAGCCAAATCCAAGAGGCAATTGACGCTGGCGATGCAACAGGAAGGTTGCTAAAATATGATAACAACACTCAACAAGTTACGGTTTTGCTCGGGGGACTTTCGGGAGCTGGAGGGACATCAGTCAGTTTAGACGGGTCCTTCGTCCTCGTCTCAGAATTCATCGCAAACAGAATCAAGAAATTTTGGCTGACGGGTCCCAAAGCATTCACATCAGAAGTTTTGATCACTTTCCAGGGAAGGCCAATCAACATTAGGAGGACCTCATTGGGAGAATTCTGGGTGGCTGTCAACTTGCAAACAACAAATGCATCTTCGGGTGCGATAACGAATGTTCCGACTGGGATAAAAATCAATGGAAATGGTAGCATTCTACGGACCGTGGATCTCAGCGAGTTTTATGGAAGTACTAATATCTCCGAGTTTCATCAGCGTAACAGGCAGTTCTATGTTGGTACTCTGAGGACTGATTTCCTTGGTCGTTTGAGCATATAAAGGGTCCTCCATATGTTGGTTAATTTGTCTTCTATATGTAGGAGAATAGAGTTGAAAACTAGCCATGCATGGTTCTAAATAAATGTTGTCTTACTAATTAAATAAATGTTGGCTCTAAATACATTGTTGTACGCATCACTTTTATGTTTGAATTAGGTATGATATTATCACTACATTTTGCCTAATATCACAAATAAATAAAGTACTGTTTTTTTTTTTACTTCACAAAATTATGTTTTAAAGAGTTATGCCTATCTCTATATCATACAGTCCTACAAAATTGAAATTATATTTTATTTGAGCCAGTAGTTAATTGATAGCGTTTTATATATGTAGCTACAGCTGCGTCTTGGGTGGCTATGATCGGAAAACAAGATCTACACTCCAAACTCATCTCAGTGTAGATGATTTTGAACCCAAGCCTGGTCCAAATTAGTTACCTCATTTTAGGTTGATTTCTAACTACTTCAGAGAGAGAGAGAAATGACCTCACTCTTAGTAGGATCAAGGAAACAAAAAATAAAATAAAATAAAAAACTTCCAGATTTTTTGCTCTGAAGAAAAAATAAAAAAGAAGAGAGAAGTCTAGTTTGTTTCTTTGCCCCTTTTAAATCCCATAGTGCTCTTCTGCTCTTTTGTCCTTTGCTTAAATTAAAAAAAAAAAAAAAAAAAAAGAAACAATAATATTAAGTCGTTTTTTATTTTTATTCTTTTTGGCGGGAAACCAAACTCTTTAAATCAATTAATGGCGTATTTAGAAGCTGGACAAGATGCGTTAATAAAATTCTGTAGAAATGTTGAGGACCACGATTTTTCCCCATTTTATGGTCTTGACTGTGATAATAATAATAATAATAATTATTATTATTATGATTCATTAAAGGCACAAAGGCCTACCGAGGGAAATAAACCAAGACAAAACGAAACACCAACAACAATCAACTAAAGGCCAGACAGCACCAGCCAAACTAAAAACCAAACTAAAGCTAAAACCAGAAGAGCAAATACAGAAAGCTTGAAAAAGGAGTAGATCCTTCTAAGTTCCTTGAGGCTACAAAACACGAAGGGTTAGTTTGGTATTGTTGTGCTTTTGTCATAATTTCTACTTTTACTTTTAACAAAAGGAGAAGTGGGAGGTAAAAGCAAAATTTATAAATTTGAACTTCTCCAAATGATAACTATTAAAATGTATTGATGCTTGTGCAAATGACTTTCGAGTACTTTTACCAAATATAATATTTACATCATAGTTTGAGTAAATAATTTTTGAAATCTCCAAAAGCATTACCAAACTAACCCTAACTCCGACACCAAAGAAAGATCAAAGATGCATGCCCAGCATACTTGAGGATCTCGCCATTTCATCAAATTGTGAGCTGCAAAGTTAATGTCCCTTGGAATCCATTGTAAATCACACCTTTGGAGTACTACGATCGAAATCCACTTTTTGACATTGCCAGGTACAATTCTGGAAGGACTTCTTCAAGTTACTAACAGCTAACCCGGAGTCAGACTCGAGAGCAATCGCTTGCCAACCTTGATTTGGGCCACTGCAACAATTTGAGCTTCATGATCGCGAGCTTTAAAAGCTAAAATGACATCATTCTAACCAATAGATATATCAGAATTACCTCAATTCCCGTAACGAAACTCGACCCCGACCTTGGTTCCAAAACCTAATTCTGATTCTAGTTCCGAAACCACACTCCAATCCCATCCCGAAATCTATCACCAACCCCATCCCCAAACCCAACACCGACCGACCCAAAATCCAACCAGTGCCCTAAATCTCAACCTCGACACACGTTCTAACGACCCAAAATATATTATTTATTTAAGATATATATATTTTTTGAGTCTGTTTTATGGCAAATTTCTTGAGGTTTATGAGAGGGCACTTGAAGTCCTTGAATATGCAACAACAATTAAAGAACCAAAACCAGCAAATAGTGTCAAATCGGCTACCCTAAATGAGCTAACGACAACATATACATGTAAAGAGAATCCAGGGCAAGCTTAGATAAAGCATCCACCGTTAATTAACGTGTTGAAAACTGTACCGTTGAATTAAAATATTCCGACAGCTACAGAGTGAAAGGAATAATTCTCACCCCAAATATCTTCCACCAATATTTATTATTCTGGTGGCTTTGGCCGTTTGTACTACTGTTCATAGATAATGATGTAGATTCTTTTCCATAAAAAGTAAACTTTAAACAAAAAAAAAAAAAAAAAAACAAATGATGAGAACTAGAAATTAATTTCAAAATGTATCAGGTCATTTCAGTTAAATTAACACCCTTCAAAATGTAAATTGTGCATTATCTATCAAATAATTGTTAATTAAATAAAAAAGGGAATAAATTTCGAAGTTTCGGAAGGGAATCTGGTCATGTTTTTTTAACCGGATTTAATAGTTTCGTAAGGAAAATTTCGACGGTTTTTCTTTTATTTTCATTGTCTTCTTCCTCCATTTATAACTCTGGCGGCTTTCGGTTTGTGTTTCTGTTCACAATGATATTCTTTTTCTTAGATTAAAAAATAAATAAATAAAGAAGAATCATTGAACAATAAAGGGCAGAAAATTACCGACGGCTAGAGAAGTGAAAGGATTTCTTATTCAAATATCCTGGATCATTTATAACTCCGGCGGCTTTTGGTTATACAACTGTTCACAGATAATGATGTAAATAATAAAGCAAATTAAAGAAATCGTAAAAAAAAAAATGAATGTCTATAAATTGTGGGGATTTATATGTCGTCGTCATAACAGAAAAAAGCATAATTCAACTCAAAAGTACAATATGCATTTTAAAGTCATCTTTCTGATCTTATCTTTTTTACCCTCCATAGTTCTTTGCCATCCCGTGTTTAATTTTACAAAGGTTGATTTGCCATCAACATCAGTAGGTCCAGAATCCATAACCTTCGACACAAAATATGGAGAAGAACCCTATTATACGGGTATTTCCGATGGCAGAATTGTAAAATATGATGGAGCGAATGGTTTCGTAGATTATGCCTTCACTGTACCAAATCGGTAAACTCTTTTTTTTTTTTTTTTTTTTTTAATTTAATTTATCATTTTTCTTCCTATATATAAGGTATCATATCGTGTCCTTATTGTATCATAGTTAATGGATTTATAATGAACATATATGGACATCAGATCAAAGGAAACATGCGACGGAATTGGAAACAACAGACCCGATCTGGGACCAACTTGTGGTAGGCCATTAGGTATCGATTTCCACCTACCGACAAAGCAACTATTCGTCGCCGATGCGTATCAAGGCTTCCTCGTCGTTGCTCCGAATCAAACGGTTGCGACCAAGATTGCGGGTGGTGCAGCCGGTGTGCCCTTCAAATGACCTACGGGTTTGGATGTTGACCAATCAACTGGAAATGTTTACTTCACAGATGCTAGCTCTCAGTATTCTCTAAGGTATAATATTCCTCATCTTCAACAAATATTTATCATATATTGGACTCGTCTGTATTAGGGCAGGGAAAGAAATTTTGATGTTGATTTTGTGGAATGCAAACGAGAGAGAGTACAGTAAATAAAAAAGAAAGAGAAGATATAATATTTTTAAAATCCATTGATTCACTTAGAATTTTGAAGAATAAGATATTCATCCAACTTGTTGATTCGTTCAAGAGTGAAGGAAAATAAAGAGAGAAACCAAACTCATTTACTCTATAAATACCGAGAATTGCAAAGAAAAATTTAGAGTGAAAACTCTGAATGATGAAACTTTATTGATCAAAGTCATTAAAAAAATGAACTTAACATGCAAGGACATCTTATGTCATTGTGATTCCATGTATAGTCTATCAATAGTTATATCTTATTTATAATATATAAAATTCAAATACCACTCATCAACAAGAAAAACAAAAACAAAAAAACAAAAAAGGACACCGGCCTATACTAATTGCATAACAAAAGGTCAGCTGATACAAAGTTGAAAGATCAGCTAGTAGATGCTGTAAGGATAAAGATGCTAAAAGGGTACTGAGGTAGCTAATTGAGATGTCTGGGTTTACCATTTTTTTTATATATAAAAAAAATTGTTATAACTAGCAATCTTCGTACCGGATAGATCCTTTGCAGTTCTTAGTAATTTTATTTTCATTTTGTCTTTCTTTTTCTATAATTCTTGTAAGTTAAATATGTATTTCTTTTGACTCGCTCTATTTTTAGCTTTTTTTTTTTTTTTTTTAATAAATTGAGTGGAGGGCTTTATATTTGATAGCTAGGCTTGCCGTCTGCTAAAATTCGATAATATACATCGGTTTTCCTCCCTCTTTATTTAAAATTTAAAATATATATATATATATATATATATATATATATAATGAAGTGAAGATTTAGAGAGAAGAAAATGAATTTGAGACCGATAAGAGATTGAGCTTCTAACTTGAACTTTCATCTTAAAATATCATCATGTTAAATGTAGTGGTCCATATATATATATATATGTCTATAACTGTTATTATATTTTTATGATGTGGAATTCGGATTTCTTTTTACCTTTAACAGAAATCATATATTATAATAAGTCATCCGAACTAAGATCATGTACATATATACTGATAATTTGCAGCCAAATCCAAGAGGCAATTGACGCTGGCGATGCAACGGGAAGGTTGCTCAAATATGATAACAACACTAAACAAGTTACAGTTTTGCTCAGCAGACTTTCAGGAGCTGGAGGAACTTCAGTCAGTCGAGACGGATCTTTCGTCCTCGTCTCCGAATTCATCGCAAACAGAATCAAGAAATTTTGGCTGAAAGGTCCCAAAGCTTTCACATCGAATATTTTGATCTCTTTCCAGGGAAGGCCTATCAACATTAAGAGGACCTCATCAGGAGAATTCTGGGTGGCTGTCAACTTGCAAAAACCTAATGCCACTTCGGGTGCGATAACGAATGTTCCGACGGGGATTAAAATCAATCGAAATGGTAAAATTCTACGGACTGTGGATCTCAGCCAGTTTTATGGTACTACTAATATCTCTGAGTTTCATCAGCGTAACAGGAAGTTCTATGTTGGTACTCTGAGGACTGATTTTCTTGGTCGTTTGAGTATTTAAAGGGTCGTATCTTCTATACATGGGATAATATGAGTTGAAAACTAGCCACTACTAATTACGTCTTATTAATTAAATAAATGGCTATTAATAAATTGTTGTATCAACATCCTGTTATTACTAAATATACTAAGAACTGTGACATTGTAGTAATGGTTATTAAATAAGATGCTTTGCTATACGGTAGCGCTAGGGATCGATCATGGCAATATAGGCCATGATGACATGGGTAGCGATAGAGAAAATTAAGTGGAGAGTCATGTTTTGAGTACCTCCTTATAATTTTGTTCACTCTAATATTAAAGTTGATAATTTTACTGTTATCGAATGATGAAAATTTCAACTTTAATGTTTTGATTGACATAAATATAAGGATATATCAAATTTATGGTATTTTTATACATAACCCCATGGCAATAATAGCTTAAAATTAGAGAGAGTGTTGAAACATAAAATTATTGTTAGCCCACCCCATAATAGCTTAAAGTTTTGGGATGGTTAAGTAAACTAACATGATATTAGAGCTAGTTTATACAAGTGATTGTGGGTTTAGACCATGGCCCATGTTAGGCCTGAGGGAGGGTATTAGAATGTGTATTTGTCCCATGTCACAGTTACATGGCTGCTGTGGTGTTTATATGAAGAATGAGCTTCCTCTCATCTTGAGCTAGCTTTTGGGATTAGTTCTACCTAAGCCCATTTAATATTGGTATCGAGCGGGAAGTCCTGAGTTCGAGCCCCTATAATTGCACTCTTTTACCCCCTTTTTAATTATTGAGTGTTGGGCCTTTTTTATGTTTCGGGTTTCTTATATGTGTTGGATTTTCAAATTTACATTTGTCCGCACGTTTGTCAATTGTCTGACCTGCACGTGAGGGAGAATGTTAGAACATAAAATTATTGTTGGCTCACCTCCTAATAACTTAAACTTTTTGGATGGATTGATATTCTAACAACATTAGCATGAAACAAAGAAATCAATACTCTCAAAAGCAACAAAGTTTGCCATCAAATTCATCAACATACCGAATACATAAAAATTTCGATTCCAATAAATTTCACAAACAAATTAAAAAAAAAAAAACTCAATCACAAGCTGTTCACAATCAAATTCATAATATCCCCAAACCCAATCAATTTGACAATCAAATTAAAAAAAAAATCTAATCCAATAAACATCATAAACAATTTGACAACTAAATCTAAAAAATCTCAAACCCAATCAATATTTTCACAACCAAAATAATCAAAATGCAAATAATTTTATCAAAATTGTAATTTAAAATCTAAGAAAAACACAAAGAAAGCATATTAGTAACTCAAAACTTGTTTACGAAAAAGTCAAAAAAATAAAAAAAAAAACCTCAAAACTAACCTTAACACAGGATGAAGATGATGACAATAGAGACGCGTGGGCGACGACGATGTGGAGGCTTGGGTTGTTGAGGGCAAGGGCGAGGGCAATGGGTAGGTGGGGGCAAGTCTGTGTTTCTACTATTTTTGGGGGTTTGGAACCATCTATGGTTTTTTTTTTTTTTAATATTTAACAACGGTCTTTTTAAAAATGATCGTGAAAAACTTGCAGTCAACAACGGTTTACCATCATCTAATCTTGCGTTTCGACGATGGTTTTTGTTTACCATCCATGCCACCATTTTTAAGTGTACATTCCATGATTATTTTTTTTTTTTTTTCCAGAAAAGGTTGAGCACGTTGAAGGTTACATTAAAAATTTAAAAATGGGTAACTAATTTCATAGTATTCAACAGGATTTTAAGAAGCTTTAACTAAGATTAAGCTTGAGTTTGGTTTACCGGTTAGAGATAAAATTTTTAAGTTAGAGTTAGTTGACTTTTCATAAACTAGTTATATATAACTTTTGTTGACTTTTTAGAAAAAAAGACAAAAACTGATATGAAAATTTACAGTTTAATTGGAGTTGAGTTGAAATGTTAAACGAAGTATATGTATATAGGTTAACCTAAACCTTAAATCACACAATTATTCAAGTCACATTTAAAATAAATGTTGAATTGGAGTATAAATTAATAATGAAATTTTCTTTCTTCAGACTTCTGTAATTTCTTTAAGCTTCCGTTTGGATCGCTTTTTAGAGCTAAAATTTTTAAGTTAGAGTTGATTGAATTTTCAAAAACTAGTTATAGTTTTTGTTGACTTTTCAAAAAAAGACAAAATCCAGCCGAAAAAGTACAGTGTAATTAGACTTAAACTAAAATACTAAACAAACCATAAATGTTAATAAGGCAAGTGGTAGGGTTAGCATTAGGATCATGTGTTTATCGTGGGTGCCAAATTATTAGGTGGGATTTGCTGACCAGTCCTAATATTAATTATTTCTAATTGCCTCTCCTCTATTCATTTAAAAAAGAAGAATAATAAGAATCATGATGCATAAGTATATCCTTTTGAATTCGACAGATATTCAGTCATTTTATAGTTATATTGTATTCTTAATGACCTTTTTTTTTTTTTTTTTTTGTTTATTTCTGTTTTAGTTTTGTACTTAGATATTTTTTTTAATAATATTTTGCTTAGTGAAAAAAAAAAGGGTTATGAGTTTACTTTATTTATATTTTTATAGATAGGATAGGTATCAAACCAAACAAGCTAGACATAAATTCTAACTCAGTAATTTGTTCTACATGCTCTAGCAAATTCATTAAATTAATAAAAAGAAACAAAAATAAAAAATAGTCAAATAAAGGCCGAACCCTAATTAAGCCTATGGCTAAAACATAACCAAAAACTTGAAGGAAGAAAAAAAAAAACCATGAGCTTGAAAAGCAGGTGTAATTAAAACTTGCAAAGAAAATTGTTAATGGCTTCATTAAATATTTCGTTTAAAATTTGTTGAAATTTGCTAAAGTTCCTTATGTTCGTGTTTTTAGCAAATAAAAAAGATACTTCCATCAAATTAAATGAGAAATGTTTAAATCAATTTATATAAGAAAAATATTAATTACGTCATTAACCCTTGCGGACTATTAATATAACGAAGATGTCAGGCTTCTTCATTCACTATTAGACAATTTGGCTGTCTAAACGAAACAGTAATTAACCATGCTTCTCTTTTTCATCATTCTCCTCTCTGTTCCCTCTAACCACATTGTTCTTTCTCAACCGTTCTCGACTTTTCGGAAGCTTAATTTGCCATCAACTTCAGTTGGTCCAGAATCGATAACCTTTGACTCCATCGGTAGAGGACCATATACAGGCATCTCTGATGGGCGAATTGTTAGATTTGATAAACTTAACTCAAGATTCGTCAATTTTGCCTACACATCGCAAAATAGGTAAATTTTTCTTTTATTCATGATTAATAATCAATTTTTAGTAATATTTAAACTGTATTTAAAAAAAAATTATATAATCAGATTCTTGCTAATTTGGTTTTTTTTTTTTTTTCCCCCCCACGGTAGAACAAGCATCTTGCTTATTGACTGCAGAAGCTTTACTATTATTGTTGTTGCTGCTGCTGTTGTTGTTAATAGTAGTATTATCATCATACTTAATTTTCTTTTATTTTATTTTTTTCGAAATCCATCGTACTTATTTTTGCAATCAAACAAATTTGACGACATTTTTGTTTAATTAAATGTCCTGAAATTTGCTTTCCATGACATTTGGGAGTAAAATGTCGTTTTAAAAGTCGTTTTAAAATATTTTGACAACATCTTAGTAAATCTTGTGTCGTGAGAAGGGCTTTTGGTTGTGGTGACTAGACATAAATTATTCATCAGAGACTTTGTAGAAAATAAGTAGATATATATATATATATATACACACACACACACACACACTCACTCATGTATTTTGGCTTGTCACCAATTTAAAATTTATATAATTCTTCAAATAAGATTGCAGTTCTTTCTGATATATTTTCTTTTACGTTATGGGGCTTAGCTGCCACTTAAAAAAATAATAATATTCCTCTTAGATTCGAACTTGTGAGTTCTTATCCAAACTTCTTTCTTCCCATCCGTGGAACTACCATAATAATAAATTTGGGCATTAAATGTTTTTTAAAAAAATCATGAGTCAAATTATCATAATATTAATGCTTATAATTCTGAAAATAACGATACTAAAAACCATAAAAAAAAAATCTTTTACAGTAAGTACGATATGATTCAATATGGATCAGCCAAAGAAATTCAGTCACGCGCGCGTGTATATATATATATATATATATACATATATCCTAGAGTACTTTCCACATCAACACTTGAATCTACTAATAATACATACATACATATATATATATATATAGTCAGGTCTGAAGCGTGTGATGGAACAAATAATCCAGATTTTCGTCCAATTTGTGGGAGGCCATTAGGTATGGAATTCTTCAAGAGGAAGAATAAGCTATTTATAGCGGATGCGTTTCTTGGGTTGTTTGTGGTTAGAGGAACAAAGGGAGGACTTGCTTCCAAACTTGCCACTGCTGCAGAAGGAGTTCCCTTCAAGTTTCTTAACGGTTTGACTGTTGATCAACGCAATGGCGATGTTTATTTCACTGATTTTAGTTCAGTATTCTTGCAAAGGTATTTATATACACATATATTCCCCCAGCGTATACATACATACATACATACATGTTTGTTTCTTTGTTTGCTTTGTTCCTCTTATTGAAAAGGAGATGAATCATAATTAATAGAAGGGAATGAAGTAAATACCATTTTCACAATAAATAATTAACAACACAATATTGGGTATTTACACAGTTATGGTCTCATCAATTATTTAAGAGAAAACGGTTTATACTTCTCGAATTATAGAACGAATTTGAATTTGGTTCTTGACTTTTAGTACGTCTTTGGATTCCCAATCTATCATATTGTCTCAAATCAGTCATATGTCCATGCTGTAGTTTAAAATATTGTCGGGAAAGATACGGTACATTTCCCTCTCAATAATAGTTATAACATGTAAATGATCAGCGTGCCTTTTAGTTTTGTAGATTTTACAATCGTGGTCGAAAGCATGGAATGGGTTATTCGAATATCTACCGTATTGTCTCAAGTTAGTCTGACAGTTAAAATCTTAACAGCAAAAAGGCACAAGACTCTATTCTTAAATCCCGAAACATGTTAAATTACAAAATTGACCATTTATAGTATTCACATGCACTTTTGCGTTCACATATAGTCGTATGATCAAATTATAGGACTGATTCGAAACAAGTTATTGGTTACCGAAACTCTTTTAATTGGGACTTTTTAAGGAAGTCCAAAATAATGGCCTTGCAGTTCAGTGGCTAAAAATAAGAGTAACCTTTAACAAAAAAACGATATCAATACACATTAATCTATACATACATAAGAGGGAGAGGGAATTAGATTGGTAATAGGCATACCAAGTAGGACTTAGTAGAGTCCTTAACAATATTTTTTGTTCTTAATCTACTAATCTAGCTCCATTTTATGAGCTAATTGTAGGCCAAAAGTGAAAACAATTTCTTTTTTTTTCTTTTTCTTTTTTACACATATTTTTGTTAAAAATTAGACACCCTAATTATAAATATACACCACTAGAGCAATGAAAATCGTAAAAGAAAATAAACACGTAAGAACATATGTGAAATTTATGAGGCCACCCCTATTTCAATCATGTATCGTCTTTGCATGAGGATAATAATTAGCCTACATAACACCACGGTACTAACCATCAAATTAACACATTTTAGAAGATGAGTATCCCATTAATAACAAATTCCGCTCGATCTAGTGAGTATGTATACTGGGATGTGTCTTGATCTTGATTCTAATCCCTACTTGATTCATCCAAAATAATAATAATAATAATAATAATAATAATAATAATAAGTTTCTTTAACATATAACTTGCAGCCAAATCAACGAAGCAATTGCGGCCAATGACTCAACAGGAAGGTTACTGAAGTTCAATTACAGAAATCAAAGCGTCACGGTGCTGCTAAGCGGTCTTTCTGGGGCAAACGGTGTCGCAATCAGTCAAGATTGCTCGTACCTACTTGTCGCTGAGTTCATAGCGAACCAAACTAGGAGGTATTGGCTATCAGGGCGAAGAGCTTCTACGTCTGAAGTTGTGGCCACTTTTCAGGGGAGACCTGACAATATTCGGAGAACCCCTTCAGGAGATTTCTGGGTGGCAGTGAACATACCGAGGCCAGGAGTAGCGAATTCTGTAGAACCTACGGCGATAAGAATCGATGGAGCTGGCAATAACTTGCAGACTTTGCCTCTTGGCAAGTACTATAACGGCACCACTATCAGTGAGTTTTTACAGCGCGGCGTGCAGTACTACGCTGGTTCCGTCGACGCGAATTTTGTTGGTGTTTTCAGCTGAAGTTTTAATTGGCCTGTTTTGGCTAAAGACTAGAATGCAAACCCTAAATAAGTTGCCTTCAGCTAATAAATTTATGTAGTACTAAAAGCTTGGATCTGTTTTGCTGACTCCTAGCTAGCTCCAAGTGCTACTAGTTATATATTAGTAAACGAAAGTATATGGCTTAATTGCTAGCATATAATGTAATAAAAAAGCTTACTATTATATGTATAATTAAGACTGTTATTATATAGTGTGCAATATAATTAAAGCTTTCTACTATTATTATATATACATTGTGCTTACACATTTAGCAGAGAATGAAATATTAGAGAAATATGTGAAAGTGAAACCGTGTCAACTTAACATACCAAAAAAACGGTCAATTTGGATACCACTTGAAGCCCTTCTCATTTCCATTTTTCCTTCAGTTTTTTCTTCTTCTTCTTCTTCTTCTTTTTTAAATGATTATATGGATTGAGAGAGGGCAACTAAAATTCAGAAAAAGTTAACACATTCTAATTAGGTTAACACTCACTAAGCAACTTGTCCTCTATCAACTTTCCATGAATAAAATGAAGAAATCAGAACAATTACCGTGCAAAAAGGCTAACAAAACAAGAAAATAGGAAAGAAAAAACAAGAAAAAACCTTGCACGAAAGAAAACAAAAACGATAATTACTATAATGAAAAAGACTACCGCTTTTCATAATAAATGAGATTATAATTAAGAGAGTCTTCATTGAAACCCGCTGCGTGTAAACCTAGTGGAAAATGCCTAACAGAGGAAAAACGAGTACGTGATACTATGACATTATTATTATATTATTTTTAATTGAAATACTACCTTATTTATCCAACACCTTTCCCACTTTGAGCCCGAAGAGAAAATATCGGTGTATTTTTCTATTTTAAAAACAAGCAATAAACTAATGTATATCTAGACTGCTGATTTTGTGTCAAATGAATTTTAAAAAAAAAGAAAAGAAAATTGGTTATTTGCCTTAGCATTTCTACATCCAAATATAATTTTTGAAAAAGAAAGTTTTTCTTTTTTTCATTAAATGTTACTATTCGCCGAAATTTTTTTTCCTTAAATGTTACCATTCGCCGAAACTTGAACATACACAAAATTCAAACATTTAAAACAACTCAGATAACCATTGAACACCAATTGAGCTAGCCTTCGTAAAAAAGAAAGATCACAAGGCAGAATTAAAGATTCTAAAGAATATATACAAAAAATAACTTTTTTTTTTCTTTTTAACTATTACAATCTCCTTGGAAGTATGACAATAATAATGGAAGTAATGCTTTAGCTATTAGGAGGCATGAGCTAATCAAAAGAGACAATAGGCCACACTTGAAAAGTTATATAAATTGCCCGCCTGCTTTAATTAATATTATTAGTTATTAAGTATCTCAAAAGCTTAAATTGATAGGAGGTGAGTTAATAATAATATTATATTCTAATATCAACATCCTTTCTGGTGTAGCACGAACAGTTTTGCCTTGTTAGTCTTTCGAGGAAATCATTGCATCAATTAGAGGGCACTGGTGCCAAAGTCTCCTGATATTTATATTATGAAAAATGCATACCAACTTTAATACTAATTTTTGAATACCAATATATGTATATGAGTTATCATTTTTTTATTAATAAGTATTTAAAATATTGTCACATTAATTAATTGCATCTGTCATTAAAAATATAACACGTGATTTGATACTCAAAATGTTGAGATTATAATTGATATCCTTGGCGTTACTCTTATATTATAAATACTATTTGATATCTCATCTGTCGTGAAAAGTTATACTTCAGTAATTTTAGAGCTAAAATATTAATCTACACCCATATTATAACAGCAAGTAAGAAGCTAATAACACGAAGCTCTGTGAGTTGTGACGTGTGCGCGCACGCATATATATATATATATATATTTTTTGCATTCTTCATTCATTGTTTCACTACAGAAATTTTTTTTTAATCTATTAGCTTGCATTTGATTCGTTAGTTAGAAATAAAATTTTTAAGCTGAAGTTGGTTGACTTTTCAAAAACTAGTTATAAATTGTTGACTTTTAAGAAAAATACAAAATTAGGATAAAAAAGTACAGTTTAATTGGAGTTAAATTGAAACGCGAAACGAAGCCTAAGTCACAACATTTTCTTATAACACTTTTAGTCATAACATTTTTGTGTGATTAGATGTCGCTTTTAGTCATAACCTTATGACTAATATGCAATTAGTCACACATTTTTTGTCGCAACTAAAACTTTTAGCCACAAGATTTTTAGTCACGGTAAACATATAGAGGGGAAAAAAAAAAACTTACAGTGCAGGAAATGACCCCAAAACAAAAGAGCCCGAATATCGCCTTTGAAAATAATACCATATTAAAAGTTATGCTAGTAGAATCCAGAATGAAAACCTAAGGATGCCAATTATATATTATAGGCTTTTTAATAAATAGAAACGCAACGGATTAGATTTTTAAAATTTTTTACAAATCACTAAAAATCAGCTTATGTTGTTATATAAATAATCATTTATGTAATAAGATGTTGTTGGAAACGGCTTAAATTGATAGGATGATGTTTTCTTCTTATGATCCTTCTTCTCGGGCTTGGTTCTCGTTTTTTTTTTTTTTTTTTTTTGGCATTAAAATATTAAGTTACACCAATTTATGCCAAGAATCCAAAAATACAATTTTCATCTTTTGTGCAAGTTTATGATTATTGATTATTAGATCATTGTCCACTTTGAAATTTTGATTTTAAGAAGAATCTATCTATTATTATTGTCTGTCGAAGATGAACTTGTCATGTTATCATGATCAAGAGCAATTGATTAATACGCTTTTTTTTTTTTTTTTTTTTTTTTTTTTTTTATAAACAGATTGATAACTTGTAGCCACATTATAGTACTCAGTACCGAATCTGACCTACATTTGAGTTAATGATGGATTTATTATTAATTAATGTTTTCCATCATGCTGAGGCAAACAATGGGATTCAACTCATCATGTGTCTCCTTATACATATCATCTTCATATCCTTTTAATAATATCATCAGACATCAATTAAAAATATATATTTAGTTATAATATTAATTATATTAATTTACATCAATTAAAAATCATGTTTATTAAACATGTGGATATAAATAAGAGAACATATGAAGCGAGTCCTAACTAACGTCCTCAGTTTCTTATCCACATGTGCACCCTTAGGCTGATTTACGCTTTTAATATTCTTTTTCAACGAGCAATTATTGCCTAAACTAATATATTAGCATCAAGCTATAATTAGGCACATCTATGTCTTCAAAATTATTATTTTCAGCTGCAAACCAAACTGCTCGATCAATTAATGTTGTTACCTACACAATAATAATTATAAAGTCTGAAATATATTCCTCCCACTTCAATTTAAAGATGAGATTCAAAAACAGCCGGCTAAGAAGTTTTCTTTTTTTTTTTTTTTTTCTTTTTTCTTTTTTTATAAGTTATTTATTTACCGTAGTGATCAAAATTAGTATAGATCGGAGTACTATCTTTGTTTCTTTACCATAAAGATGTCTTTACAATCACATGTCAAATTGATCTAGTGGTTCCATTAAAAATCCAATTCTTCGATTGAAGTTTATTTTATGATTAATTTTTTTTTTCTTATGGTTGTTTTACGGTTATTTTCAGTTTAAACTTGTTGGAGTCAAGTTTATCAACCTTGGAAAAGTGATGGAGAATTAGATCCTTTTTTTTTTTTTTTTTGTTGTAATTTAAATTTCTGCAGTTATCTATTAAGATACATTCTGTCTTTCTTTTTTAATTTTTGAAGTTAGGTTTATGTTTATCTATTATGATAATATTTAGAACATTTAAAATAAAGTTAGGTTTATCTTTTTATTAATTTACATCTTTAGAAATGCCTTATGGATTATAATATCTAGTCAGAGTAGATTCATCAACGAATATTGAGATATTTTGTTTCATTGCTCTTGAGTTCTTGTTCATCTTTTGAGTCTGTTCAAATTCTCTTCTAATGATATTGAAGTGTGGCCCAATCTATTATATAGCTGCCAGTTGTGCAAATTGGAATATGGACCATTTCTAAACAATCAAAATGTTCAATTTATAAATGCAAATTTGGCATAGACCCTATACCTATTTTATATGAATTATAACAAATGGCTGCAGTAAAACTTTTTTTATATACCATATTGATAGAGTTTCTTTTTAAATCGTTAAGATGTAATCAAATGGTTGAGCTTGTCCCCATCGCGTCCCCCCCGAAGCCAGATCTGGTCAGTATTTGGGGGGGATGTTGGTGTCGGGGGAGGGAGGGCCTCCTCGGCGTCGTCGTTGGTGTTGGGGGGCCGCCAATGGACGGTTGTGTGACGACCCGCCTTGCACAGGCCGTCACTTGACTTAACTTACTCGAACTTAAACTTGTTTTATCCCATTTTTTCTTTATCATGAAAATAGTGGGGATTTTTTTTTTTTATATATATATAGCGGAAGCTTTATACTTAGAAAATATTTACATACACTCATACACAAATAAAATAACTGTCTGTTTTCTCAAAATAGATATATTAATTAAATCCTTCTGAGTTGCGAACCCCAACCCGTTCATCATTTCACAGCCACCGGCTTCACCCTCCACCATGCAGTTAATTCAAAACAGGCTATTTACCTACAGCATAAACTTCAAACAATGAGCGAAAACTCAGCAAGTACAACTCCTATACCGCGAACCAATTACATGAAATATACGTAACCTTTACATGACATCTTAAACATGAAAGCATAAACATGGCATCATATCATCGATTTCTTCATCTTAAACATGACATTCTATCGTGAAATGCATGAACCGTTTATGTCCAGTTATGCTTGCTTTCTTGTATCACACTTTATCTTGTTGATTTTACTTGTGGGCCCGTTAACTTGATGTGCACGTACCCGGCGCGCAGCTTGAGGAAATTGCCCAAGCTTTCAACCCGATCGTCATCAGGGGGCACGACACTGGCTCTTGTGGCCTTTTCTCAAACGTTCTGTTTGTATGTCTTTCTTGACATTTTTCTACTTGATAAATTAGTGAACATACTTGTATGATGTCTCCTAATCTCATGTTCTATCAATGCATGAACAGGCGTACTTTTTCATGTAAGCATAATAACAATACTTGAAACATACTTTTAAAGCATGGCATTAGCATTTGAAACATTCATCATACAGTAAGCATATTGCAACCATCGAGCAAATCATCAAATAACACTTAAACAGTGTAAAGCAAACATGTTAGGTAAACATACAACTCTAGCCTATACTGTAGGCGGCGTTGTACTTACTTTGTCTTCGTTGTTCGCGTGATCGAATTTCCTTTCTCGAGCACGCTCGTAGGTCACCTCCTGCCCATGGACGTTTACACGTGAGGTCTCTATTCTAAGATCGTTTAATGTAGGATTAAACCAACATATACATTTTTCGGTTATACGTCCCTCTACTAACACATGTGAAGGGGTCACACGGAGTAACCCACAACGGAATTATTAATTAAGGGTTCATGTAGAAAATCATAATCTTGACTTAAACCTCAATCCGCAAGGTTAACTCTGGGCTTGGGCAAAGCCCTAGTAACTTGGAATAATCTCCCGGCTACTAACGCAGTATCTTATTCATTTTAATCTTGAAAACCTTGAACTTGCTTAAAATATCATTTTCTTGTTTATTTAAGTAAGTTTGGTGAATAGCACCCAAACTTGTCTGAAAATTACAAAACACTTGAAAATATTTCTATAAAACATTTGGGGATCGAAAAACCGCCTTTGGAACGGTTTTTGGGTTTGAAAATGATGTTTGAAAGTTAGAAAAACGTTTTTCCTAGTCGTTGGTCTAGAAAATCCCGTGCATGAGATTTTGTTCACTGCACGGCTTTTGTTTGAAAATTCATAACTTAAAATCTAAAACGAATTTGGAAACGCTTTCTCCACGAAAGTCGTAGCTAACAAAAAGATCTAAAACTTTCATGTTTTGAACATTTTTTGATTCTGGCTCAATTGATACCAGTTTTTGTTTGAACACATGTGAATCGTTGGAACTTGGTCACCCTGACCAGTTCTCGGTTTTTCTTAAAAACAAAGGCCATTGAAGCCTTATTTTATTTATTTATTTATTTAAATCTGTCCACGCAGCCCCCTAGGAAACACCCTAATGAACAACTTTCGTGTTTTAAGTTTTTACCCATTCGGCCTCTAAGGACCTGTAAATCCCACTTTTCCGAGCTGCCGGGTGTTGGATCCGAGAGCAGTTTTGGTGTTAGTCCAAATTTTACGTCCCTATGCGTCGCTCTAGCTCGACCGCCCAATGCGGGACCTACTAACACATGCACGTCTTCTAACATCCCTCATACACATAAAATTTTAAATCCCGTGTTTTCGGATTCGACTCAAGGCCGGAGACCCCTTGGTCCACGGTTTTGAGAGAGAAACATACATACAACAAAGCTCAACCATATCATCATACAAACCCTAAAACATGCATCTAGAAATTTGATAAACATATTAGGGACATAAAACCCTTAAATAGAAACCCTAGCATGCATCTCTAGCACACACAAAAAATCATAGAGCATATCTCCAACCAAACATGCAAAATAATCACCTCAAAACCTAAATCAAGCATAAAAATATAACCTAAACTATTTAGGGCTAAAACCAAAATTGTAAGCTTAAGCTCTTACAACTTTTTGTGCTTGAAATACATGGTAAAACCCTTGAGAAAATGAACCAAAAACTAGGGTAAAGTTCAGATTTTTTTTTTACCTCAAAAATCCGGGGGTGTCACTAGCTTGTTCCTAGTCGAGATTTAGCCTCCAAAGTGCATGGTTTGGACTTAAAATTCCGTGGATCTCGTTAAGCACCAACTCACAAAATGGTTGGGTTTTTTTTTTTTTTTTTTTTCTTGGCTCTAGATCACACCTTCATTCAACCCTTGATTCTAGCCAAAACCCGAAAAATCTTTTTTTTTTATTTTATTTTCTTAGCTCCCAAACACTCGGCAAGATGGGAAAGAGAGGGGAAAATTTTTTGAACAAATCTCTCCTTTGAACTCACAAGAAAACCGAAGGCTTTAGGGGGTTTTCTCACAAAATTTTTGGCTTGAACTCTCTTGATCTCCTCTCTCTCTCTCTCTCTCTCTCTCTCTCTCTCTCTCTCTCTTCGGATTTTTTGGAGGGGGAAATGCCGAATGGCATGGCTGAGAATGGGGTTAAGGGCTGCTGACATTTTGGGGTTTGAAATCCCTAGGAATAGTGTCTCTAGCTAGGGGAAATCCTAGACTTTCTTTTCCAAGGTAAATTTGGTTCAAATCTTGCTATTTGGTCCTCAAATTTTTGCAAGCCATTGCCCAATGGGGCTTGAGTGGCCGGCTGTTAGGGGAGAGGAGTGGGGGAGTGGTTGACAACTCATAGATGAGGTGTCACATGCTCATTGGTCCATGTGGGTGGAGGGTTATGTCCTAACTTAGCTTAATTGTGATGTAATTAAGCTTAAAGGCTTGTTTGGTTCAATCTTTTTGAAAAATTGTGTAATTTCAACACATTGCAATAAATTTTAATACTGAGTTGCTTAAATACCCAGTATCGAAAATTACGTTGCATATAAAAATTTCGATCTGTGAAAAACTCGATCGGAAAAATTTTTCTCTTATTTTTCCGAATCCTTTCGCCCTGAACTCTAACTTAGTATGCTTGATTTTTCTAAGGTGATTTTAATTCTATTTAAACTCATCTTGATCAAGAAATGAGTTTTTAGCAGTAATTTCACTTGTACTGAAATCTTAAAATTCTTGTTTGACGTTTTCGACCGTTTTGGTATAATTGACTTATTGGTCAACGTCGACTTGTCTTGAAATGTGCAAATACGACCTCCTTTCACTCATAAAGGTCTTTTGCGAGTTCATGCAATTTGTTTTTGAGTCTTAATAAATCTTAAGAACTCGTTTTACAAAATTAAGTTCTAAACGAACTTCCTCATGAAATACCGATTACGGTAAATATTTACACGAAATTTCTATAAAATATGAACCGAAGAAATTCGGGTGTTACAGGTTGCAAGACTAGTTTTTTTTTTTTAATTTTTTTGAATTTCTATTTTTTTATTTTTAGTATATAATATTATTGGTTAAGATATATTATAATTATCATGCACAAGTAACATCTCAACTGTTCGATTACATCAGGACAGTTTAAAAATGAACTCTATCGATAGGGTATATAAATGAGATTTTACCACTGACTTACCCGTTTTTTAAAAATGAAAAATTGTAGTATCTATTTACGGTTAAAACCTTGAATTTTTTTTTAGGTAAATCCTTGAATTTTCTTGTAAATAACATATTTATGGTTAATTTTTTAATAATAGATTCATGTGCACAATTTCACGTTAGAAAAAGAAAGAGAGAGGAAGAAGGAGGGATTTTCTTTTGCTATTTTTTTTTTTTTTTTTTTGGTATTGTATGATGATCATAATGTTTAAACTTATACTATAATTTACTATTACTTCCTTCAAAAATACTATTTGACTCATGTTCTCTTATAATATTTAGTCAGATTCGTTAACAATTATTGATATACATATAATCTTTTTCCTTGCTCTTGAATTTTTATTCTTCCTTTGAGTCCCTTGAAATTCTCTTCTAATGATTTTTGGAGTATTTGGGAGGAAGATTTTACCCATTCTGTTGTATGGCCGCTCATTCGGCAAATTGGAATGGACCCTTTAGAAATAGTCAAAATGTTCAATTTAGTGCAAATTTAGCATAGACCACCACAGAAAAAAATAAAAAATACAAAAATTGGACGATTTCAATATTAATCTACAATGCTCCATTTCGGACAATTTTTATATGGATAGCTTCTCTCTTCTATCCAAATGGCCGATTTTTCAAATATACATTCAGACAAACCCCCATCAAAATTTATCATTGAAATTGAGAATTAATAAGATTTGTTAGAATTATTTTCAACATCTATCCATACACATATTCAATTTATATTTCTATTCAAATATTTCCGTTCAAATGCCAATATTTTAAATGTTTCTATTCACATTTTTTTAATCCAGTTTTTACCATTCAACTAGCGCTCCATCAAACTTGCCCTATGTTTTTTTTTTTTTTTTTTTGCTTTGCTTATCTTCTACTGTCCTGTATCACATACTATGGATTGGATGATTCAAGATAGTAAGGTACACTTGATGACCAACAATAACGAAGCCATAATATTTTATCATGGGGCTCATAACTATTTAATGAGTAATTAGAGGTTATGATGTAAACTTTTTCTTTGTAGGGAGGACTTTTATGAAAATTTATTCAAATTTAAGGGTATTTAAAAAAATAAAAAATAAAAAATAAAAAATAAAAAGAGAGAAAAAAAGTTGAAGGCCCCTAGACCCTAGCTCCCTCCATCACTAGTCAAATTTCAAGATGGTAAATTATAGGTTATGTTTGGTATTGTTTTGAATTTTTTTTTAATATAGTTATTTTTGAAAATGATTCCAAAAGGGTATTTGTTTTGAACCCAATTAGAAAACAGAAATAAAAACAAAAAGTATATGTTTGCATATTTTGTTAAGAAATGAGAATAAAAAAAGTTAACCATGTTCCCATTTCTATTTTCATTTCCGAAGCCTTACACTCCCATTAAATAATATTTTTTAGAAACATATATAAATACAATTTCATTTTTTATGATACTCAAACCAATCACTACTTTAAAAACACAATCAAACACAATTTTTAAAAAATAAAAAAATCTTATTGGTTTTTTGAGGAATTCTCGAAAAAAGCACATTTTTAGAATATTGAATCATCTATGATGCTTCAGAATTTTTTTTCCTCTTACTATCAAATGAGAAATGCTCAACAGTGAAAATATCCGAATAATGGGGTAAAAATCCTAAACATATGTACTAAAAAGACTATTCGCACAATTTTCTCAAATTTCTTAAATACAATTTTCTCCCATAGTGGCGCAGAATTTTGCTCCACTTGAAAATAAAAAATAAAAAATATGAAACTCTCTCTCTCTCTCTCTCTCTGCCCCCCCCCCCCCCCCCCCCCCCACCCACGCACACCAAAAAAAAAAAAAAAAACGAAGATGTGGTAATAACAACTTTTGCCTATAAATAGTACTTGGGGAGGATAGTGCCCCTTCAACCAGCCGAGCATAATTGTCACTGAGATATTAATATATCCAAACTAACAATGCTCTTCCTTTTCAGCTTTCTGTTGTGTTGTTTTCCCTCAGTTTTTTCTGAACTTCTAAAGTTCAATTATTTTGAACAGCTTGATTTGCCGTCGACATCGGTTGGTCCTATATCAACAGAATTCGACAGCTTGGGAAGAGGACCTTATACAAGTATCTCTGATGGTAGAATCATTCGATATGGTGGACCTATTATTGGTTTTGTTGATTTTGCCTTCACTTCCCCAAACAGGTTATTATTTACATTTATAAATTTAGTTCAATTTATATTTGAAATATCAATCACCTTTCTATATTCTTATTAGAGTTTGATATGATATAAGTAAATACATACATATATATATATATGTATATATACATTAACAACCTCACTAAACTAGGAAATACGTCAAATTATCTAGTTCTGTTTACGCGTAAAAGAGTAGTGTATGTATAGGATTCATTTTCAAAATCCTAACTGAAAAATAAAATGAGTCTTATTTTACCTCCCTAATATCCAAATCTTACCACTATACCCTGGAAACAATTAAATATGTACAATATTTGGAGTTAAAATCTCCTCTGGACTGTATCATAACAACTTATAATACCTGACCTTTCAAATATATAAAAATATATGAATATGATTAGGAAGAATTAATTTTCCGGAAGAAGAGATCTGGAATTTCAAAATAAGCGAAATGTTACTAATCAACATTTTATTGGGCACATGTATAGCCAATTAACTAATATTTGTTTGCGTGTTCTTTTCTTCAGGTCTCAGAGGGTATGTGATGGCACTAATGATCCGAATTTAGGACATGTTTGTGGAAGGCCACTAGGTATTCGCTTCTACCTTAAGACAGGTGAATTGTTCATTGCAGACACTTATCGAGGGCTCTTCGTGTCTAGTCCGGATGGAAGGGTCACAACCACAGTTGCTACTAGTGCAGAAGGACAAACCTTCAAACTTGTTGATGGCGTGGATGTTGATCTGTAACGACCCGCCTAGCACAGGCCGTTACCGTACATACATACATGCATTTCGTACTTACATTCTTAACGTAAGCAGCGGAATTTTTTTTTATATACTGCGTACTCGCACACTTTCGTAAATACATACATAAACATAATAGCTTTTTAATAAAGTTATTCGGATTTAAATAATAAACATAAATAAAACGTATAAAAATAACAATACGTGTGGCGGCTTAATTCCCACATTTCACAGTCCGCCAGGCCACGCCCCTCCATCTTGTATCAACAGTTGCTAGCAGGTTGTTTACCTACAGCATAGACGTAAGACAGTGAGCTTTTGCTCAGCAAGTACAACTATCCTATACCGCGACACAACAAGCATAACATATACAAACAACACATCTAAGCATAACTTACTTATCATAACCCATAACATGTCGTAACTTAACTTAGCATATGCATGAGCCATTTATGCTTCATTATGCTTTCTTATTCATTCATAACTTCTTATCTTAACTTATCTTATCTTATCTTTTCTTATGGGCCCCATAACGTAAGTGTTCGTACCGGGCGCCCAACTATGAATTGATTGGGGCGGCCAGTCCATTTCCAACTCAATCCATAGTCCAACCCGACCTATCGCGGGTCGGTACGACACAGGCAAGCTTACTTGCCATCATAACTTTCATTGTCTCATACTTGATCTTATTCTTGTTAATTGGTGAACATGCATCGTGATGTATCACACAATTAATTCATAATCTTATCTTATGCATATCATAACCTTAACATGTTTCTAACATATAACATATCACATAGCATTTGACATTTCGTAATACATAGCATACAATCATAACATTTAACTTTTATAACATATAACATACCATAGCATTTTTCATAGCATTTCCTAACATATAACATATGACTTTTCATAACATTTAACATGTAACATTCTAGAACGCATAACATTTTACACACATACTTAGGCAAGTATACACAACAAAGCCTATACTGTAGGCGGAGTTGTACTTACTTTGTTTGGGTTGGCTGTGTCCGAGGTCGAGTTGAATCCTGTTAGGACACTGCTACGTACTAAATTCTGTGATCAATTAAAACTAAGGGTTAGAAATGTTGGTAATATAACCAACACTCTTATATAGCCTTAGTTATATGCCCTTACTTAATTTTACATTGTCCTAATTGGTTACATTGAGTAACCCTAGGGTTTAAATCTACTATAATCGGATTGTTTTTAATTTTATGTTTTAAAATTCCATTTTTAGAAAATCCTTTGTTTAGCTTAAAAATTTAAAATCATAAAATAGTATTTGTAAAAATTATTGACTGTTGGAAACTGCCTTTGGAACAGCTTCACATTGTCAATTATCAGTGTATGTGCAGAATTATTCTTGTTCTGCACTGTTTCTAAAAAAATCCTGTACATGAATTCCCTATTTCCTGTGCAGTTTTAGAAATCCAATTCCATTTACAAATCAAGGCCGAATTTGAAAAAGTGTTCTTCACGAAAGTTTTATCTTTCAAAAAACCCTACAACTTTCGTGTTTTGAGGAAAACCCAGTTCTGCTTGTATCCTTGTCAGTTTTCATTTGAAACTGGCTGATCGTGTAAACTAGGTCTGGGCAGACTAGTCTCGGATTTTTATATAACCTTAGTTATATGCCCTTACTTAATTTTACATCGTCCTAATTGGTTACATTGAGTAACCCTAGGGTTTAAATCTACTATAATCGGATTGTTTTTAATTTTATGTTTTAAAATTCCATTTTTAGAAAATCCTTTGTTTAGCTTAAAAATTTAAAATCATAAAATAGTATTTGTAAAAATTATTGACTGTTGGAAACTGCATTTGGAACAGCTTCACATTGTCAATTATCAGTGTATGTGCAGAATTATTCTTGTTCTGCACTGTTTCTAAAAAAATCCTGTACAGGAATTCCCTATTTCCTGTGCAGTTTTAGAAGTCCAATTCCATTTACAAATCAAGGCCGAATTTGAAAAAGTGTTCTTCACGAAAGTTTTATATTTCGAAAAACCCTACAACTTTCGTGTTTTGAGGAAAACCCAGTTCTACTTGTATCCTTGTCAGTTTTCATTTGAAACTGGCCGATCGTGTAAACTAGGTCTGAGCAGACTAGTCTCGGATTTTTATAGAAACGGAGGCCATTGGAGTCTCATTTTGAGAAACCGTCCATGTTTTCCCCTAGGAAAAACCTTACTCTACAACTTTCGTGTTTTAGATTTTGTCCAATTCGGCCTCTAAGGGCCTCAAAATTTGATTTTCCAGAAACTAGTCATTTTCTATCCGAATTGGCAGTTTTCGGTTTAACTTCGTTTTACGTCCTAGTTCGTGTGTTCTAACCTCGACCGTTCACATCGGGAGCCTAAGGACATTCATGCAGCGCATTTCTAACGTCCAATTTCCATCATACAATCAACATTATCAACATACATAAGCATAGAAAAATTCTAGCAATCAAACAAACACTTAACATGCAACATATTTGAACCACCAACTAAAACCCTAATTAATCAAGCACAAACCCTAAATTCATAACTAGGGCAGAAAATTAAAGTGAGCTTATGCTCATTACAACCCATGCTTGAAATATATTTAAATTTCCCAATTGAAATTCAAATGAAAAGCTTAGGGGATTTAGGAGTTATACCTCACTTTAGGTCCAAATTGGCTTGACTTCTCCTTCCCCTTTTTCCTTCACCAACAGCCGGCTCCAAAAATTTTCAGCCTTCCTTGCCTTAGAATTCAGTCACTACAAGCTTCAAAAAAATCCAACCACCAATGGTCTTTCTCTTCCTTTCTTTTTCCTCCCCATAACCTGTCTATGGCCTAGAATGGATCTCAAAAAAATTTTCCAATTTCTTTCTTGATTTCCACTCAAAATCAGACCAACCTAAACTTCAAACTCTTGTTTTTGGCTTGAATTTCTCTCTTGGTTCACTCCCTAGAGTTCGGCTTCCTTGGAGAAAAATTGGCAAAGTTTCACTAGCTTTTCTAAATTTTTTGTGAACAAATGTCCACCTATTTATAGATGGTGGGGGATTTTCTCAAAATTGCAAAATAACCCCACAAAAACCAATATTTGCACATTGGGAGGCCTAGGTGGCCGGTCATGGGTGTCTCTAGAAGGCTCCATTTTTTTTCTTTCCACACTTTATTTAAGGAATTATGATGTCATAAATAAAAGTATGATGATGTAATCCACCTTAAAGCTTGTTTGCTTCTTTTTCTTAATACACAGTCCATTTTTAAACCAACACAGATATTTCCAATATTGGATTCTCTTATACACAGTATTGGGTCACTGAACTACAGTCCAAAATTCATCTGTGTAAAAACGAACTGTATAAAAATTTTCTTATAACTTGGAACCACTTGACCCAAGATATTCTAATTAATGTGCTTGATTTTCTATGGTGGTTTTGAATCATAAACATATTATTTTATTCGTAAAAATGGCTACACACAGTATAATTTCTATACTGTGGATTATTTTATCGTACAGTCTTTTCTTTGACTTTTTGGGTCAACCTTTGGCTTTCTCGTCCACTATTGACTTTCTTGTCAACCGTTGACTTCCTTGCCAAGATTTGACTCATGTAGTCAACAGTTGACTTTTTGGTCAATCGTCGACGTTTTTGGTCAAACTTTGACCAACATAAAAATTTTGGCAATTTTACTCCTTTTTACCTAAAAGGTCATTTGCTTGACTAAGCAATCATTTTCGAGTCTTATAAATGCATAAAAACTCACAAAACCTCATAAAAACCCTTAACCGGGCTTTTTCATAATATCCTCAAAATACAATTTGAATTTTTATACAAGAAATCATAATTGTCGAGAAACTAGGTATTACATGATCAACTCTCTGGCCACGTTTATTTCACTGATGCTAGTAGTAAATTTTCACTAAGGTACCGTATTTATTTCCTTCTGGTCCATCCCTAATAAGATCAACCTAATATTAATATATACATATATATATATATGTATGTATATATAAAAGTTAGGTGCATCAATAGAAAATCAGATCATTGAAAAGTGGTTCCAAAATAGTTAAAGACAACAATACCTATTTGTAGGATAAAAATATATTTCCAACCGTAAGTTTTTCCAATAAACGATTTGTTCACCATGAGAAAAAAAAAATTATAATTAATTACAAATGTGATATCATGAGGGGAAAAAAAAAAAAAAAAAAAACCTTTCTGACCTACGTTTTTTCAGTTTCTGATAATTACTTTCCACAGCGAAAATAAAGAAACAAATGATACAATTATAACAAAGATGTGACTGCAAGCATAATCTAACTTTAATTTCAAACTTGACTCCATTTTTAAGTATAAAGTGTGAATCTCTCCACTCTTAAGTAAAGCGAAATTGAAAAGAGGAAGGGAAAAAGAAAGGTGGATATATATGTTTTGACCCGTTGATGCATCATAAAATCAGTCAAATTTGAGGAAAACTAATTCATGATCTTTGTGCAAATTACAGCCAAATACCAGAAGCAATCGTCGCCGGGGATGAAACGGGAAGATTACTAAAGTACAATCCGAGCACCAAAGAAATCACGGTGCCGCTAAAACAGCTCGCTGGGGCAGCCGGAGTTGCGCTAAGTGCAGATGGAAAATATGTCCTAGTCACAGAATTCTTAGCCAAAAGAATTCGTAAGTTTTGGCTGCAAGGTCCCAAGGCTAACACATCCGAAGTTGTGGTCACTTTGGAGGGAAGGCCGGATAAGATTAGGACCTATTTTGGCGATTTCTGGGTGGCATTGAACGTGCAGAATTCAATAGATACTCCTAATGTACCAAAAGCAGTAAAAATCAATGGAGATGGTGAGATTTTGGAGACATTGAACCTGGACAAGTACTACGGCAGTACGATGATTAGCGAGTTTAATCAGCGTGCCTTGTGATTTTATGTTGGTTCCATGGTGGCAGATTTTCTTGGTGTGCTTTATTCTAGTCTAGGGTAAGGACTTGACTTATTGTATCGTTCGCTTATGGCTCCTTATTGTGTGAAAGGAACCATAAATCAATATGTGTTATGCTTCTTATAAGAAAATCACATATATATATATATATATATATATATGTAAGTGTGTGTGTGTGTGTGTGTACGTGTGCGTGTTTAGCCATCACGTACGACTAACTACTAAATAAAACGTTGGCTTTTATGCATAATTAAAACTAATTAAAAGAGGGTCATTTGGGGTTTTTTCTTTTTCTTTTTTCTGTAGCATTTTTTTGTTGTATTTGTTTTCAAGATTGATCACAGAAGAAAAACGAAAAACCAGTATTGTCCTTCATACGCTCAGCTGTGATTTTTTTTTTTTTAAATAAATGGAGAGAATAAACTAAGCATGCATTTGGTTTCAAGATTTGGATTGTAAAATTTAAGTTTAAATTAAATTGTTTATTTGGCGAGACGTTTGAATTGCTAGAGTTAAAGAATATGAAAATTTAAAAGGTGTTTAATTTGGAAAAAAAAAAGAAAAAAAATTGTGAAAATTCGATACAAACAAAAATAAAGACAAAACGAACACAACCTAAAAACTTGTATTTGCAACCCTTTCCTTTTCTAACATGAAGTTTACAAAGCAATTTTTCTTCCGGATCAGTGATCGTCTTTCTAACACGTTGTTTTTCACTTACTCTATTTCTTATTTAATCCTAAAATCCTTTTTTTTTTTTTTGGGTGGAATTCCTAACAACCGTTTTATACATTTTCGACATATACAAATGTCCTCACTCATTGCCAAGCTTTTTGACCTTTCGAACTTCTTTGTTTTTCTCTTCTCTATGGATTAAGAAACTTAAGAAGAAGGCAAAATAACAACAACAACAACAATAACAGTCACTGGCGGAGCCAGGTAATAATGCCCACCCTGGATTTTTTTTTTTTTTGTCAAGTATATATATATATATATATATATATATATTTAAAACATTTTCATATAAACCCTTTTATTAGTAAATTTTGAAATATTTCCCCACTTAATATAAATTTTTTTTGTTTCTTTTTTTTTTTTCTTCTTTAAATCTCATACTTGTAAATTGGCCTGATTTAAATATTTTGTCTCTAATTAACTTCTGTTTAAACAATATTTCCGAAAATATCCCTAACTTAAGTTTTTTTTTAATAATTTTTTTTGACATGGTCCCTTTTAACTATTTTTGTTCTCATTAATACTTTCTTATTTTCTACTATTAAAGTAATATTCTTTTTTCCAAATGTGCCGTTGCTTAGATCCCTTTCAACTCATATTTTCTCATTTATACCTTTAGTTTATTTTGTCCCATTAAAATCTCTTCCTTTTTTTTTTAAGGTTCTATTTTGTTTTATTAACTGAACTCTTGAGAGAATAATAAATCAAGAAAAAAAAAGTAATTTAACTTCTAAAAAAAAGTTTACATTCATGTATGAAAAATTCAACTAAGTGTATTATATAGTACTAAGATTGGATTTTTTGGGAGTTTTAAACGTTTTTCACAATTTTTGTTTATGCGCCCTAAATCAAAATCTTGACTCTACCACTGACGACAACAACGACAACAACAACAACAACAACAATAAAGAAAGGAGAATTTCAGTGGAAAAGATGTACCTGAGTGAAGAATATAATTAGGAATTTCAGTGGAAAAAGGGAAAAAAAATTCCCTTCCATGTCCGTGACATAAATATTTATTTGGGTAATGGGCGTCCGCAAACCTCCCTTAGAGAAGACCATGTCAGCTTTAAGTTCCACAGCGCAATTTCCCCCAATAAAAGTATAGTATTTAGATTGGCAAAATGTTTGTTTTGAATTAAAACTGATACTTGAAAAATGTTGAATTTCCTAGAAGCCAGCATTGGAAACAATCCCTCGTATAATTGGCGGAGTTTGGTTTGGGGTCGGGATCTTCATAAAAGGGGACTACATGTGAGGGTTTTTAAAAGGGGATCTTCGTTTCTTCCTAGCACTAAGCCGAGGCGTGGGGAAGAAGATTTGAGGGTTGCGGAGTTAATTGAGAGTGGTATGTGGGATCTTGAATTTGTTAATCAAAACTTTTGGAGTGTGGACAGAGAATTGGTGCTTGACAATATTCCTTTAGGTTCCTTTAGTAGAGATGATTGCCTAGTTTGGCACTTTGACACAGTAAAGGTAGAGTGGGCGAGGGGTGGGTGTTTCAGGGCTTGGAGGCGAATTTCATTGGTGGAAAAAATTTTGGAGGTTCTGATCATTTGGCTCATAGAGGGATCAAGTTGGACCCGGTTTGTCCTCTTTGTGGGGCTTCCGAAGAGAACACTACTACTCATGCTCTTTGGAGTTGCGGGGCTAGGGAGTGCTTTGTGGCCTGTTCTTAGACTCTTCCAAGGCGGTGGCATTAGTGATTTGTGCTTGTTTGTGTCGAATCCAGTGGTTGGGTGATGACTTGCAAGTTTTTTTGTATGATTTTGTGGAGCATTTTGATGGCCCGAAATCAGCAAGTTTTTTCGAGTCTCCTTTCTTCTCGGATGAACATTTTGAACCGTGCTGGGAGGGTTTGTTGGGAGACTATCTTTTATGCAACCGAATTGATATACCGATTTCCCCTCCAACGATGCAACCGGTTCCACGCCGGACACGCCTCCCTTACCAGGTTTTGTTAAGGTTAATGTAGATGCGGCTGTCAAAGATCATCTCAATTTTGTTGACTCTTTTGGGTGCGGAATGCTTGGCAGCTAGAGAAGGGACTCGGCTTGTCGCTAGGTGTGGTTTCCAGAATTGGGTTCTAGAGTTGGATGCGGTTAACGTGGTGAAGGCGATCCTTAGCCCTGGCTTCTGGAGCTCCAGAAGCGTCAATCATTGATGACATTAGAGAGGTTATCTCTCAAGCTATAATAGTACTGGTTCTGTTTGCTACGGTCCCGCCAAGGGAATTCGTTAGCCCGCGCTTGTTAGCTAACTTTGCTTGTTCTCAATCTTTAGATTTGGTTTGGCTTGATTTTATGCCTTCTTTTGTTGGCTCCCTTGTCAAAGCAGACTGCTTTTTGATTAAAAATCAATAAAAGCCAAACATTTCATCCTCAAAAAAAAAAAATTAAAACTGATATATGTATTATGAATTGTCCCATCAATTATAGAAAGTTTAATTATAAAGCTATGCATAGAAGGTGTAATCATAGTTTAGTCTAATTTAAAAAAAAAAAAAAAAAGCGTCGGTACGTTATAATAATACTAAAAAAAGTTAAAAATGTGTAAGTGTTTTTTTTTTTTAAATAAATACATATATCGTCTATATATTAATAATTTATGGGATAAACCGTCAACCTCACAACTTGGTTAATTAGTGTGAAGAGAAACAACAAAATTTTATTTATACTTAGGCTCCGTTTGGTGAAACAGTTTAAGTTGAAATTTTTAAGTTTGAGTTGGTTGACTTTTTAAAAACTAGTTATAATTTTTATTGATTTTTCAGAAAAAGACAAAAACTGAGATGAAAAAATACAGTTTAGTTTGAGTTGAACTAATTCACCAAACAAGACCTAAGATTTTCCTTATTCGTCTATAATATACAATTTTCCATAAATCAACACCTTAAAAAACGAGGAGTTATAATATTTTATTATTACCAATGAGTCTGATGATCAATATTTTAATTGAAGATATTGGAGGGTATCAAAGGACAATATATTAATTTACTTATGGGATATGGATTGATTTTTTTTAGCTTGAAGTAAGAGGATTCGAAATTTATACCTTTTAGATAGAGTTATGTATGATATTATCAAGAGATTATGCCTGCAAGCACGGATACCACTTGAGTATTAAGTTTAAAAAACTAAAAAATAAAAAAGGAGAAAAAAACTCCATACAAAAGTTGAAACGTATCTCTCTCTCCTCTCTCCGTCTTTCTCTCTCGTTAATCTTCAACCGAAGACGCACCGCACCGGTGCCGGAAACGAGGTCGCGACGGCCACAAGTTCACGACCACGACTGTCACATAGGGACAGGTTTCCGTCGCAGTCTCTCCGTCTCTATTCTCTCTCTTTTCTCTCTCTCCAACGTCCGGCAAGGATACAAGATCCGGCACGAGTGAACAGGGGTGCCAATTTGAGGGCAGATATCGTCGCCATCGTGATCGTAGCTCCGGTTACGATCGATGTCGTAAGCCATGCCTCCACACAATCAATCCCAAAAGTTTAAGCTGTTAGGAGATAGCTAACAATAGTTTTATAATTCAACAGTCCTGTTTCTTGTGATTTGCTTATGCTCGGCGTCATCAAGAACAGCAGTAAAAGAGTCATTAAGAGAATCTTGAGTTCAGAAAGGAGGTAATCAAATGCCAAATGATATTGATATTTCTTCTATACGGGTTCCATATTAATATTGCTACCATAAAATTTTTAATGATCTGGTTTCTCTAGCAATTTAACTCGTTATTTGGGTGAGCAAATCCTAAAGAACACAAGGAAAGTTTTCTTTAGATCCACTTGTTACGATTTCTCTTCTTTTGAAAGCTTTGTAAAACTATAATAAGGAAATGGTATAATGGCAAAGAAATGGACATGAGATGAGTTGATCGCAAGTGGAAAATGAACAGAGTCTCTTCCGATGAAAGTCAACATTATAACTGGCCATAAATTCAATGGTCGAGTTTAATACAGTAGACGACAAAACAACAGTAAAAATGAAGGAAAAATAAAAAAGTTCAAATTGACTCATCATTACGCTCTGTCGTTTTAATTTTATGTTCACACATTTTCTCCTTAGGCCTCACTCTAAACTTAAAATATTTTTCTTTCATTATAAATTTACTCATTTCTCCCGATTAAATTTATAGTTTTAATCCTATATATAAGCTTGTCCACTGATAATGTGTATTTAATTAAAATAAAAAGATATTATTGTCCTTACTTTTCATTTGTAGATTTGTGTGCAAGTCAAGAAACTAATAAGTTGACTGGTTCTAACTGGTTGATATTTTCAAGATAAAAAAATGAGAACTTATCTTCAATTGATAAATGTAAAGTTTTTTTTTTTTTTTGGAAGATCTGTCAATAAATATATATTACGAGACTATTTTTAAAAAATCATACAAGGTTTATACACCAAATAAATAAAATTTCGAAACACATCCAAATATAATTTCACTTTTCCTTATAATCAAATCAATCTTTTTTTTAAACACAATTAAATACAATTTCAAAAAATATCTTGACATCATTCTCAAAACATTCTCATTCTTATTTCGATGCGTAAAATTCTCCCAAGCGGGCCCATAATTCTTCCCCTTATGAAAAATCAAAACGAAGAGGTGGTAGATACATCTTTTAATTTGCCTATAAATACTAGTGGGGAAGGACAGTGCCTCTTCAGCCATTCAACCAATAGCTGTCGTTTCAAAATAGTAAACAAAGCTATTCACAATGCTCTTCCTTTTCAGCTTTCTCTTGTGTTTTCCCACGGTTCTTTCTGAGGTTAGGTTCAATTTTGAACAGCTTGGTTTGCCGTCGACATCGGTTGGTCCGACATCCTCAGAGTTCGACAGTTTGGGAAGAGGACCTTATACAAGTATCTCCGATGGTCGAATCGTTCGATATGATGGACCGAATGTTGGTTTTGTTGATTTTGCCTTCACTTCCCCAAACAGGTACTTATTTACCTGTTCAAATTATTTCAATTTATGTTTTTGAAATGAATCACCTTTATTCTTGTTAGTTTGATATATATGGCCGACATATGAAAATCTAAGGGCCGTTCAGACGGAATTTTACAAAAAATTTTGTTAACTAATTTCACTATTTTTTCATCTTCAAAAAACTGAAACTTTAAAATCCATAACTTTCTTATTTCAAATCGAAATGAGATGATTTTAAAAAAATTTGCATAGAATGACAAAATAAACGAAATAAGATACATATTACTCGTTTTTTTCAGACACTTTTTAATAATCATAATTTATTTTAAATCAGAACACATTTCTAAAACACCAACTCATTTTCAATCAAAATATTTCTAAAATTCTAACTCTAGTTAATGTTCCAATGGGTTCTAAATCAGTTTATCCGTGTTGAGCACAGCACTCATGCTAAGAAAAAAGCGTGCATGGATTTTGGCTCTTTCTTTAATTAGTCAATGTATAGTTGCCGTAACATAATTATTATTCCTTGGTTATTTAATATTAAACTCTCCATTTTATTTTATTTTATTTTTAATTATCAAGTTATCATTTTCTTTTGACTTTTTGTAATGTTCTATCATTTTAATGAAGTTCGTAATTCGGGGACTTGATATGAGACAGATTCAACTTATATATCTTCTTATTTTTATCTCATTATATCTTCTACTAATTTCATTACATGTCAATATTTATTTATTTTTTTACAATATCATATCACATTAAGAGAGAGAGAGAGAGAGAGTCATGTTAGTATGAATTAATTTTCTGGTAGAAGAGATTTGGAATTTCAAAATTAGCAAAATGTCAACAATCAACTTGTTGGTCAAATATGGATACGGAAGAATCAATAATAAAGGACACCAATCAAAAGTCAAAAGTCAATGGATGTAATATAGGCTTGGCACATGCAGCCAATTAAATAATATTTTGTTTGCATGATATTTTCTACAGGTCGCGGAGGGTATGTGATGGCACCAATGATCTGAATTTAGGACCTATTTGTGGAAGGTCATTCGGTATTCGCTTCTACCTTAAGACAGGTGAATTGTTCATTGCAGACGCCTATCGAGGGCTCGTCGTTGCTGGTCCAGGTGGAGGGCTCACGACCACAATTGCAACTAGTGCAGAAGGACAAACCTTCAAATTTGTTGATGGCGTGGATGTTGATCAACTCTCTGGCCACGTTTATTTCACTGATGCTAGTAGTAGATTTTCACTAAGGTACTTTTTTCCTTATGGTTCATCCCTAATAAGATTAACCTAATATATGCTGTTCGGTGGCATCGTATAAACTTAAATTTATAAAAATAAATAAATAAATAAATAAAGTAATATAATGCTATATGATATAATGAGAGGGGAAACAAACGTTTTGACCTTCGTTATCAGTTTCCAAAAATTAGTTTCAATAGCAAGAATGAAGAAACAAATTCTACAATTAAAACAAAGATGTGGCTGTAGATAAAATATAGTGTTAATTTCACATTTAACTGTATCATAAAGTACATATGGATACAAAAATAGTAGATCATACAAATTTAGGGAAAACTAATTCATGTTCTTTGAACATATTACAGCCAAATGTCAGAAGCAATCGCCGCCGGGGATAAAACAGGAAGGTTATTAAAGTACAATCCGAGCACCAAACAAGTCACAGTGCTACTAAGAGGCCTCGCCAGGGCAGCCGGAGTTGCGGTTAGTTCAAATGGCGCATATGTCCTCGTCACCGAGTTTTTAGCCAAAAGAGTTCGCAAGTTGTGGCTGAGCGGTCCCAAAGCTAACACATCCGAAGTTGTGGTCACTTTGAAGGGAAGGCCGGATAAGATTAGGAGGATAAATTCTAGGTTTTTTTGGGTGGCAATGAATGTAAGGAATTCAATGGATACTCCTAATGAACCAAAAGCAGTAAGAATCAATGGAGATGGTAAGATTTTGGAGACTTTGAGTCTCGTAAATTACTTAGGGCGCAATACGACGGTTAGCGAGTTTAATGAGCGTAACTCGCGATATTATCTTGGTTCCTTACAGGCAGATTTTCTTGGTGTGCTTGATTTTCTAGTCTAGGCCGTAAGGAGTTTGACAATATTTTTGTATTGTTTATGGTTCCTTAGAGGCAGATTTTCTTGGTGTGCTTGATTTTCCAATCTTGGGTAAAAAGGACTTCACTTTTTGTAACATTTATGGCTCCTTTTGTGTGAAAGGAAACCGTAGATCAACATATGTACTGTTAAGCCTCTTATAAAAATATATTTACATGCGTGTGTGTGTGTGTGTGTACGTGTTAAGCCACTACGTACAATTAAGTACTAAACAAAAAGTTGGCATGTTTACATGCAATTTTTTTTTTTTTTTTTTTTTTTTTTTGGTTTTTGGGTAGCATTTTTTGTTGTACTTGTTTGGGTGATGGAAACAGCAGAAAAACCAAAAACTATTCTTGCCCTTCGTCACTCAGCTAGGAATTATTAAAAAAAAAAAAAAAAAAAAAAAAAGATGATTAATAAAAGCGATGACGCTAAAAAAGAAAGCTAAAAATTTGTTAAGAGAAAAACGTAGATCCCATATATTATTATAATTTTTTTGATAAAAATGAATGACGTAAACCATCAATCTCACAACTTAATTGGTTAATTAGTCATGTGGAAAGGAAAAATGTAAACTTTACTTTTACACCTATACGTTTTCTTTCTATATATAACTCTTGTTAAATTTCTTTGGCACCCAATTTTCTGAAGCTAGAAAATTGAAATTATCATATATGCGTACTTCTTTCAAGTTTCAGTTCAAAAATTTATGGCCAATGGTGATAGATATTTAGCATGTGTATGGTTCGTAGTATTGAGTTGAAATATATTGGGATTATAGTTATTTGATTTTTCAAAAACTAATTTAAAAACTTATTGACTTTTTAAAAACAAAAATAAAAACGAGTTGAAATTTTTTTATTTGAAATTGGTAAAGCAAACGGGGGGCTTATGTTATTTAATCAATAAACTACAAAGATTAAATGTTTATGAAATTATAAAATGAAATTATAATTATTTGGCGACCAAAACAAAAAAAGTGGTTGGTGGTTCTTGGCTTGTTAAAGAAGCATGTAGATATATTCAATGAACTCTGTCTCTATCTTCAATGTATATCCCTCATTTTATTTATGGTTGAAAATTGTCCAAAATTGAAAAAAAAATAATATATATATATATATATATATATATATATATATATATATATATATATATAGCCCTTCTCTTCTCATGTGCTGCAGCTCACCTTTTAGATTGTGTTCATACTTTGCGAAAATGAAAAGCTAGATCAGGTAATAAACCTCTATGCTATATTGCTATCAATATATGATTTTTCTTTAATATTCTAACCCTTATTTTTTCGTGCTTTCTACTTTTTCTTTTTCAATTATCTTGTTGTGGTGTTTGGTTGTTATTTTTTTTTTTTTTCCTTGGATCATCCCTATCACTAACTTGCAAAAACTCATCATTCATAAGATCTCTGTCTCTCTCTTTAAATGATTGTTCCTCTCTGCAACTTACAAATTTAAGTTCTCTTCCCACACATAGAGCAACAAAAAAGTTATAACATTCTCAAGAAATAAAATAATTATCTGGATTACTCACACCCGTACCCGAAAAAACATAAAAAGATGAAGAAGTACTGCTATTTACTTGGTTTAATTTTGTAAAAGTGCTATTTACTAATGATATTTATTTTTAACAACAATGTCTACAACATGGCTCACTAGCTGCCTAACTATTGGTTTTAAATTTTCAAAAATCTTAAATATAAAAAAAAAAAAAAAAAAAAAAAACTGACTTGACATAGAAACTAATGAGAAGTTGTAGTTTTAGGGTCTCTAATTGAAGATCACTACAACATAATGTGCTGTAAAATTAAATGAGTAAGAGACAATAATAATCTAAAAAAAAAATTATATATGACACATTCATGATAAACCTGAAAAATCTAATTTTCTATTAATACATTAGATACAACACAAAACTTTCAAGCTCTTTATAACCCACTTATATTTGGGTTGTATCTTTTAATAATTCATTCATTCTTAACGTTCACGTGGGTTCCTCATTCCCTTTAAAATATTTCCGTAAAAATAAAAATAAATAAATAAAAATAAAAAACAGAGAGAGAAACCAACGACAACAACTATCAACTTGACAAAAAAACTAATGATTTTAAAATGAACGTACCGACACGACTTGATAGTTGACAGTTAAATAACAAATAAATAAATAAAAAGATAACGAAATCAAAGATATATAAATCACCTGAAACCACTAGCAGCAGCAATTTTTACAAAAAGAAACCAAAAGCTTCTTAAATCCACAGTTCTCAACTTACTTTCACCAAAAACCACAGTTTTAAAGTATTATATATAATATCTTTTTCCTGTTTTCCTTTTTCATTTTTCACGCCAATCACTCTCTTAAATATCTCAAAATTCATGCAGAAATAAGCTTAGAGCTCCCATTTCACAGTCCAATTGATCAAGTTCACATCCAAGAGCCAACCATATTTACTAAATCAACCATATATATATATATATATATATATATAATGATGGATTTTTGTGCTATAAGAGCTCAACCAAGGAAGTTTGGCATCTCGTTCATAGTGGCGGATCGTCTGGCAGCAGAAATTACTGACAAGAAGAAGGTTTGGGGAAAACATCCGATGAGAATTACCAGAATTCCATCAGGTGGGCCCTTAGAGTTTCACAAAATGGTGGAAGAGGCTGAGAAGGAATCTAAGCCGTTGAAGAAGCATCACGATGTTGAGGCGACGAGGCCGAATCCAAAGAAGGCGTATCATAGGAGTCACATGAATGATTGGCATCCCAAAGTGTTTTATAACTCAGTGAAATCTTTAGATTAAGGTCTTAAAAAAGTAATTATAAAGGGGGCTAAAGAGCACTAGTTTGTGGTGCCAAAAGCACAATATTAGCTACGATTTTTGTCTATTGTTCTACGTTTTGTAAATGAAGGAAATAGAAATGCACTAAACAATAAAGATGTAATGCCAAGATCTAATGAAAAATTTTACTTTTAACTTGAATGAACCTACTCGTTGTGAAACGATATTATTCGAGGTTAAATAGCGTTCGCTCATGTAGAGAGAAATGCTCAAGTTGATCAAGTTGAGTCTTTTGACTTGTTCAAGTTCCCTGTGTGAACCATATTCTGCATCTGTTTAGAACAAGCTGTTTTTTTTTTTTTTTTTTTTTTTGACTAAAAGCTAGGTTCGGTCAAATTAACAAAATATAACTTCAACGAAAAAAGCTAAACTGTTCCGAATAGATTTTGAAACTTGTATCAAAGATTCAGTAAGATATTGTAAACTTCATACTAACATTTTTCATTGTTTTTTTTTTTTTTTTCAGTTTTGTGACTCTTAATTTTAGGATTGTTAGATATTTTTTCTTAACTTCTCAAGAGTCCATATCTGTGAATTATTAAGAACTTGCAAGTAGCAAAAATTAATACAGGTGAGAATCAAAGATCCAACATTTAGGTCTCAGTAATACGCTTCATCTGTACAGTTTTACGACATTCCAAAACAATAAAACAAACAACAATTTCTACTCTGTCAAACCGTATATTATTGCAGATAACAATTTCTTTTACCAGTAGATGAAAATGCAGGATAAAATAAGTAAAGTACTCGTATAAGCAGATCAAAACTAGATCAATCGCTTTGCTTATAAGCTTTAACCGGGATCTTAAACACGGAGTAGGATGTCGCATCGAATTAAGCACTGACAGAGTTCAGCGACTTCTGATCAGCCATACAATTATGGCCCCGGTCGATGTAGTTTGTTAAGAAGATCGGGGGTTATACTTAAATGAAAAAAAAAATACTAATCAAATTGCTTTATGAAAAGCCCGTTAAAGGGAGAACCTACTCTCTTTTTAATGTTGCTCCGAATTGCAGGTTTACTCAGTGTTTCTCCTCCAGGAAACTTTCAATCATAAGTTCTACGAAGGAGCAAGGATCAGGGATGTCAAAGTTGTTTAAGACCTGAAAAGACATAAATTCAACAGTTAATTTCGTTCACAAACAGTGTCAAAGGAGTTCAATTGAAGTTGAAGTTAACATGAAATTGTGTGCATGTGTAAAAACAATTGGCTGCAGTCACTTGGGGGTCAACTGGAAGAAGATGGCATTAGCAAATAACGTGAAGACTCTTGACGGGCCTTTTTTCGTATACGTCAGCATATTGGAACAACAGACCCCCACATCTAGGTGGAAACTCAAACGTAAGACCTATTTGTCAAACATTCAAGCTGGAAGATACTCAGGTTCCTTTCGAAATGGAAGATGTGAATGATGATGAAACCTACCTCAGGGTGCACAATGCCAAAAGTGCCAATTCGTTTCCCGTAATAAATGATGCTTGCTTGTCTACCCGGAAGATACTCAGGTTCCTTTCGAAATGGAAGATGTGAACAAAATGAGAATATTACTCCGAAACATCCAAAGCTAGTGAAAGAAATTCCAACTGCGAAAATACTTACATCTGAGGGTTCTATTAAGTACCCGTCACCGCCATTCAGTGGAACAAAAGGAGCCCCAATCACTTCCATAATTCGATCCACGAGGCCATGTATCAGCTAAAATGAAAATTTAAAACGTTAACTGTGGTAATTACTTCAACAAACTTCACCTTCACAGTCAAAACATGCATACAAGGCTACCAAAAGTTGAGCTTTGTTCTACTACTTTCAGAATGGGAAAGACCAAAGTTGTTGCCAATATGTGTTGTATTTACCTCAAATCCAGAGGTAGCACCACAATATAGCGCCGCTAGTTGGCGACGATTTGCTGCACCAACATCTTTCGTTTCATCCAGTACTGCTACATCACCCACTTCAAAAATCTAGCAAACATGAAAGAAAAAGTGATATTATTACAAGCACATACCAGTAGAAAGCAGAAATAATATCACTCACAGAAACACGTACAAAAAGCAACAATAATGTAAAGAACCGTTTTTGAACACATAAAGCCAAGACATCCCTCTATCAACGAGAAATAGAAACAACGTACTGCTACTCTATCATGGTAAAATCACTAACCAACTATTTGAGCATAATATTAGCACTCTGTAATTCTATCAAACAGAAAATCTAGTTGCTACATGATTCTTGCAATACCACCCCTTCTAATACACCATCAGTAGTATAGATCCAATGTAATTGACAAAATGATCGAGATCAAAATTCCGATTAACATATTAAGTATTAACTTCATTGGATGTTCTAAAACCCAATGAGCTACTTGATGCATCTAGGATGATCATCTGACTGAGGATGTTTTGAGCATTTCCATATCCCACAAAACGGAAATGAATAAGAAAATGCTGCATTGAGTTTCAAAAGACATGCATAATAATTACCTTTATTGGCTTTGGATGATCTTTGTTATGTCCAACAGTCTTCAATATCCCAGGCATCAGACTGGTTCGAACCACCTGTTTAAATCACGATTGCATCAATCTTTACTTGAGAAGAAAACGAACAAGATATCCTAAAATAATGGTATCAGAAATGAAATGTCAAGCAGAAAATGACAAGAATTGAATAGTAATAACGCAAAAGTTTGGCACCAATTTATCTGGGGACAAAAAAGGCTAATATATTCGGTTCAGACACAGTAACAAAACAACAATCTTTCTATTTCCTATACTGATCCTAGAGCAATGAAACGAACTAAATGAGAATAAAACGAACTAAATTTCTGCCCACAACAAAGCCAACTCAATAACAGGGCGCTATAAGACTAACAAAGCAAAAGGTGATGGAGAACGCATACCTCAAAATCAGCGGAACGAGGATTTCCAATAACAACTGCTGTTGATTTGTCATCTTCACGATTCAACATGGTAAAATTCTCTCTCCAAGAGCACAATATAAAGGTCAAGACCTCTGTAAACCCATTCATTGCAATCTAAAAAAACAAATACCAGGAAAAAGAAAAAAAAATTAACGAAACTCTCACAATCCAGAAAAGAGAGGGGGGAAAAAAGAGACAAAAGGCCATTAATACATAGAAATGAATTTAACAATAAAAGGTTTTGCGTTTCGCTACCTCCCTCCGGATGAGGTCACTGAGCTCGTTCAAAGGAAGTGGCTGCAAAGATGGAATCTTTCCCTCTGGAATCTTGTTAAACCCATAAGCAATTGCAACATCCTGAGAAAGAATACATTACAAACGGTTGAGTAGCCAAAAGACATGGTACCTACAAGAAGCATCAGCAGACTAACAAAAACTTATCGTTATCGGACCTCCATAACATCACATGGATGAAGCACGTCACTTCTCGTTGGGGGCACAGACACATTAATGCTGCACTCTTTGTTGTCTAAAACTGACTTCTCGGCATGTAATTGCATCCGATTTAACAAACTAGTGACCTGAAGGAAGACAATATGCTCAAAAGAAATGGAATATGAATGTCCAACAAAACTTATTTTTTTTACATTAGTTACTTAAAAATATATATATATATATATATATACACTTAAAAAAATAAAAATAAAAACACCAGTAAGAGTGTCAGCAAATGGAATACAAAATGGCAATTCATAAACCATAAAAGCAGACAGTGGATATACAACATAAAATATCTGTAGCATGTGAAAGAAGAAGGTAACAAAAACATGACCATAAGACTATCAGCAAACTTCCACTATGTCAGGCAACCAGCAAAGAGGTTATAATTCAAATTTAGGGCCAAACAATAGTTCTGTTTTGCCGATTTTTCAAAAAGAAAAAACAAAACAAATTATAATAGAACCAGTCTTAGTTTTGCATTTTCAAAACCGAGACCAACCAAACCGTATTAGTAAAGTATCAGTTCAGCTTTGGCTCTATTCGACGGTCCTACTTAAAAACTTTGAACCATTCTTTTCTTTTCTATTCTTTTCTTTTCTTTTTTCTTTTTTTCAATCTAAACTCTTTTCTTGGTTAAATTTAAAAACAAAATATGCTCGCGAGTTTTAATTCAAAAGGCTAAGCCAACAATGGTACGCCCATCCAATCTTTGGAACTGAGGGCTTAGGAATTATAAACCAACGGAAAGAGATTCGATTACTTTTAGAGTATGACAGGGAGTTTATTGGCGATGTGGGACTTCTAGACATACCAAGTTTCGTAAAAGAAAATTAAATAGAAAGAACTCTAAGGTACAAAATATGATGCAGTGCAGTGTCATGGATGCACTCACGAGGCTCTTTCTTGAGGGCATCTGAAGTTCTAACTCCCGCAAAGCACCAAAAACTGTCTTTCTAATTTAATATGAAAAAATTGATCTGGTTCGGTTTCAACCAAACTAGAAAATGGCAAGCCTCAAAACTAGTTCCGTTTTTGATACTTGGATCCTCTGTCCATTTTCTCTGTCTTTTTCTCTATTTGATAAATTATCATTAGACAAATTACTCAATGAAACATCACCACACTTACAGAAAGAAGGATTTCATATTCATCTGTTACTATGCTTGATTTCTCTCTCTTAAACTTTTTATCAAATCCTCCGCTCTCCTCTCTTTGCCTTTAACCTTTCTCATATATTCTTTTTCTTTTTCTTTTTTCTCATGCTCATCTTTCAACATCATCTTTCTCTTTCCCATACATTACTATCTCTTGTTTTTTTCCTTGATTTCTCTCATCTGTCCCATACTTTTCTCATTTTTCCCATAGAATCAAATTACTTCATTGACTCCAATGGTACTTCCTGATTAAACAAAGGGCCGAATAAGCACAGAAGAGCAACCAGCTGCAATATAAGAAGAGCCGACTTCGATACAGAATTACATGATATTTATCACAAAGCAAATTCAAGAACTAAACTGTCTAAACTCTTGCTCTGACACCGTTGACAAGTGACAACCTCTCCAAATACAGAAACACACGGAACTCTACAAGTATGATTCTAGGGGATGGTGGTGACGGGATGGGTTTGAAGCCTAGAAAGAGATAGAGAACAACAATTATTAAATGTGTATGATAAAAAAAGGAAATCGGAGCTAGAAAATAAAATGGCAAAGGTTTGAGGAAAAGAGAGTGCAGGAGAGATGATAGAAAATTTATTAGGAGAGAAAATCAAGCATGCTAACGGAGGACTAAAAAATCCTTCTTTATGTAGTACCTTTTGGCGAGTGATGCAACATTCAAAAATTCGTTGGACAAAAAAAAAAAAAAAAGAAAAGGGGAAACAGACAGGGATCCAAGTTCTAGTTTTTGAAACAACCAAGATCAGTCTTGACATGCCACAAAACTGTCAGCTAAATTGTCAGCACACCCGTATTATTAGGTTGGAAATTTAGCCTTCCGTGCGTTGAGCTAAAACCGAACCAAACAAATTCTCCAGTATAGAAAAACCAAAAATTTTGGAACCACCGAGAGTCAAACCCATACCTCATAATGATAATGTCATCCATAGACACGTGCACTTTTCCATTGCACTGCTTTGCTTCATTTTTTTTTTTTTTCCCTATATATATTTTAAACTTTATTGGTTTTGTAGAAAAACACAACGTGATTTCTCAAAGCTCGATGGGTCCAAGAATCCAACATCAACTACAAAACTTGTTCTCCTTCTAGATACACTAAATATGACCTGTTCTCTTTGTTTTTCTATTTTCCCCTTATCAAGTTGCCCATCCTCATGTGTGGATGGGCCTACATTTCATAGGCCATCTAGTTAGTCTCGAAATTTTTCCCCATAAAGCCTTTAAACAGTTGTACGGGATTTGTTTATTTTTTATTATTGGGATTTGGACAAAAAATAGTTAAAAAGTTTCAAGAAAAATAGTTCATTGATTTTTATAGAAAAACCAACTGTTGAGACCACTGCCTTACTAGTATGATTCTGTCAGTTTTTCTTTTTCAATATGGCTTGGTCAATTCATGTTTGATTGGTTATCCTTACGAAAAACTAACCAAACCAAGTAAATATTCAGCCTTAGAGACCTTAGCTAAAAAATAACAAGAAACGAATAAAACTTATCGATATATCATCGAGAGAGAGAGGCAACAACAACAACAATAACAAAAGAAAAAAACTGCATACCTCTTCTGCTTCCAAGTTGACTCCAATAGCACCATTAATATATGATAGAGGAACTTTCAAATTGTAGACAGATAAATCAGGATATGTAAATGACTTTCCATCAGAATCTGTAACTTGAACTGGTTCAATCTCAAACTTTTTCTCACAATAAGCTGAAAAGGCGGTTACCTGAGAGAACAAAGGAATTTATTATCATCCATGAATACAACAACAACCAGAAAGCAAACAGAAGCTACCGAACAAATGCATCTTTTTTTTTTTTTCCTTTCCATACTATTGTGTTTAAAACAATCTTGGCCTTTGTCAAATCTGTGGCTGTACATTCAATAAAGACATTCTTTGTCTTTAGAGTGATTGCTGAGTGGGCACCATTGATAATTGGCGGTAAAGACAAAACAGTTCTGCCAAAAAAAAAAAAAAAAACCACATTAGGTCAATAATCAATAATTTGAAAATAAAACGCTATTTACAGAGGGTAAAGACTAGTATTTTCAGTGGAAATTGAGTAGAAAAGTATACATTATCGGCAAAATCATCAACGTGATATGAACTCAGCATCTTAAAAACCAGAAATCCACTAATGACAGGAATCAAGTAGCAATGGCATAAAGGCAGTAGATGTATCGAAGTAACGGTAAATAGGGAGCTACAAACATCATCTCACCTATTGCTATCATATATAACAGGGTACACTGGTGAGTCCTCTATTATGTGCAAGAACTTCTTCAATTTCAAATCTGACTGCCAAATATAAGGGAAAAATATTGGATCAAGACAATGATATTGATATCCCCTCAAGGATCTGAGTTAGATATAGGTATTTAAGATTAAAGATTTCTGCACAAAAAAAAATGCATGGATATACAATTCTCATGTTTCTTCTGGAGATAAAACCAACTAGCATCATCAACTAGCCCACAGAACAACAAATATGGACATCTTAGTCAGAGTATTAGCTTGGGACTCACTTTGTAAAACTCCATCAGCTCATTAGCCTTGAAGCTCTTCACCTATATTGAAACGAACCAATCGAGAAATTACTTAACAGAAAGCAAAAGCAGATGCAGGGAAAGACTAACAGAATGGTTATTTAATCGAGAGAGAGAGAGAGAGAGAGAGAGAGAGAGAGGGGATTGCAAGGGTCGACAAAGAAACAGAAGCCAACCCATTTGATGTACAGTTAAAGAAAATGAGAACCGAAACAACAAATATTCGTATTATAATATCTCATTGAACATCATCATAAAGCTCCCTTATAGCATTTCCAAGGGATCTGAAAAAGAAGGTTCTAATGAATGCGAGTAACAGCACATTCTGGTAAGGAAAAGCAAACAAAAGAAGGGATTTCAAAAAATTCCACCTACAAATATAGGAAAGAGATATTTTGGAAAAAACTTATGATGTCAAACATGCCAATAAATAATCATAGACAAATTGACTTAAACTAAGTTGCATTTGGAGAAATATAAAAAAATAAATGTAGACCCAAAGACTTATTATAAGATTGCCACAATGATTTGAAATGGCTAAGACCTGCTGTAACTACACCAAACAAAAGAACGCAACTTGACAGGATAACATAACCATTTATTCAAATATAACTATCAAAAGAAAAAAAATTTATATAGCTACCTGTTTCAGCGGAACAAAGTCTATGCTTGAAGGTGGTAAGGCCTGAACAGAAAAGATAGATATAAGTTGCTAATTCACTTGCATGCGTAAACCCCTTTTTTTTTTTTTTCTTTTTCCTTTTAAACAAAATGCACTGCACCTAGACGTCTAGGAAATGTTTTCAACCGTTCATTTGTCAATGTATATGAATTAAGGGGGGGAAAAAAAGAAACCATGTGATAAGAAGCAAGACAAAGATCGACATAAAACTACAAAAGGAGTTTAGTCATTAGTGCAATCGCTCCATTAAAGCTGAATGTTGTTTTCACACATTATCCAAATCATCAATAATAGCTTCACTTTCCCCTAATGCAATATACCAACCATGACCAAAGTATGAAACTGAACATAGAAGTAAAATGACATAAATTACAGGAGAATTTATTTAGATTATGACTAACAAAATTTCTCGTTTCTTATTATGGGGAAAAAATACACACACACACACATTTGAAAAGCTCACCTCATATGTGAATGGGGCTTTCAACGTATCCAAGTCATGAGTTCCAATTGCAACTAAGGTTCTTCGCCTGTTAGAAAAGGTGGATTCAAGCACGTCAACCAAGTCATTATGAGGCAATGAAAACTTAGGTGACCTTCTCGTACAACTTGTGTCACCCCATAGAGCACCTCAAGACAAAGGAAGGCCCAAGACCAAGGGCATTTATACAATATATGATTGCAGGATTAGTGATATTTTAAAGCGAAAAACAAGCAAATTGAAACTGCAGGCTGCCATCTATATCCATACAGAAATGATGCAGATAGCAAGAACTATTAAGTTATCTCATCCTAATTCCCAGACGAAATAATGTCACTGACTGAACTTTTATTCCGTAATCACTACACTTCTCATCATTAAAATTAGACAAGTATTTCTAAACACGTCCATGAGAAATAATGGCTATACGATACACAAATTGATAATCTTTCCTACCAATTTTAGCACTTTAAGTTCTATTTTTAATCCCATCTAATTAGTTTTCTGACCAGTTATTTCAATTGCTTTAAAAAAATTTCTCTTAAACCGAATCCCAGGACATCTAAACAATCAAACCAAGCATCTTTTCCAGTACACCAATCTTCTTATGCTTTGCTCACATGTCGCGTACAGAATCAGCAACAAATAGTAAATTAACGGAAACCAAAAGCATGCTCAAACTTCTGAGTGAAGTAACTCAAAATAAATTACCGGCAAATATTCTGGTGAAGTTTATCTTGGAGATCGATAAAACTGTTGTATCTTGCTTCATCGAAAGTTATGCCTCTTAAAACAGCACAAACAACATACGGCCGAATCAAGGACGTCTGCAACAGGAAAATGGTGATCATGTTCCACACAATGAATAACAACATTTCCAAACATTACAATAAAAGTTAGCCCATTTCTCATACATACCTCAGGTTTTACATGCATTTTAATCATCGAGTCCGAACTAATCTTAGCCAGTGTATATGAAGGAATCTTATCCTGCTTATTGAAGATGCGGAGGGATTGAGCAAGCCCTTCAATGCAAAGCAAATCATATCTGCGCAAACGTCAAAAAAAAAAAATTTATAGTTCGTTACTATCCCCTATTTTCTTGAATCTTAGAACATCACACTTATATCTGACTTTCAGCTTCGTAAGAAATTGAGCCGAGCCATTTTAAATAAACCAAAAAGATACCATCTACGAATTCAAACTACCACATTCCATAGACCCAACATGCAAGAAAAAATTTCAAACTAACACATTGCATAGACGCAAAATGCAAGAAAAAATTCTGATAGAAATTCTAAATTGCAGAACCCAAGTCACAAAAAAACCCCAACGTAAGTGGAAAATCGAAATTTACCCAATTAAGAAAAAATAGAACTCATGCAAAAAAACATATAACATGTAAGGAAATTAAATTAACACACTAGTAACTTATCTTAAAATTAAATTAAAAGAAAAAAAGAAAAAGATTAATGTATGAAAATTACCTATTAGCAGGGACTTCAATTTTATAAATAACTTCTTCATCTTCATCAGCTTCTTCATCCAAATGCTTTTCTTTTCTAACAATTGCTTTCTCAGTTGTCTGATACAATTTAGAATCATACATCCAACAAATTACCACCAATCTATAATTGCAGAACAAATGAAAAATTATGAAAAATTCAAACAAAAAAATTAAAAGTTAAAATTAAAAAGCTTACCACATCGTCGAGTTCGATTCCGAAGCTGAAGCATAACTCCTCGAACTCTTCTTGTGCTGCAAAAAAAAAAAAAATTTTTTTTGACAACGTTAATTAAGATAATAATTAACGAAGAAATAACAAAAAATGAGAATGAAGTTCGCTCACTGTAAGTCCTCCCTAGGGCTTCGAACAGACGATCTCTCCCCACGCTGACTGTAGGCATTGTCAACTTTCTCTCTCCTCTCTCTCTCTCTCTCTCTCTCTCTCTCTCCTTTCTCTCTCTAAAACTCTGCAACTTAACACAGAAATGAAGAAGACGACGAGAAGAAGTAGAAGTAGAAGAAAAAAGATGTCTCTCCGTTAACCCTACGCTTCCGCGGAATCAGATCCCCCACTTAAAATTTTAATGGGCCTCAGGCCCAAATTTAAGAGTTGTCTGGGCCCAAGTCTTCCTGGGCCAATCATCACACGTACGAGGGATTCGCAAGTGGGAAGGCCGGCTCTTAAACCCTAGTTGTTCTGTTCAGAGAAACCCTAATTCCAGATTTTTTTTTCAGACAAGAAGAAGAAGATGGGGAGCGATAGCGAAGCAGAGAAGTCGCGCCAGAAGGAGAAGGAGAAGAAGAAGATTCAAGCTCTCGCACCCATTGCCAAACCTCTCGCCGGAAAAAAGCTCTGCAAGCGGACCCTCAAACTTGTCCGCAAAGGTGTGTGTGTGTGTGTGTAAAAGCTGTTTGCTTTCTGAGAAAATGAGGGAAAATTTAAGGTAATGATGTTGGGTTTTCGTTTTTGTTGCTGTTGTTGTAGCTGCTGAGCAGAAATGCTTGAAGAGAGGAGTGAAGGAGGTGGTCAAGAGTATTAAACGTGGTCATAAAGGGTTAGTCTTGTGCTTAAATTTTGATTTCATTTGTGTTCGATTCGATTGAAAATCATGATTTTGATTCGACTGAAAATCATGATTTTGTTTTTTTTTTTTTTTTCACTCTGATTTTTTTTTTCTTTTTTTGGTAGAGTATGTGTTATAGCTGGGAACATCTCTCCTATTGATGTGATCACTCATGTTCCGATCTTGTGCGAAGAATCCGACATTCCCTACATTTATGTTCCCTCCAAAGAAGTAAGTTTGTAAATTAAAATAAAAGTAAAAAATTCCCAAATGTCTCATTGTTTTTAGGTTCGTCTCGGTTCTAACATGTAGAAGTAAGGACATAATTATGTAACAATGACTTTGAAAAGATGTAACAGCGTTTTGTAATGCTCGGCGAAGGAATGGGAAAGATGCCTTTGCCTTATGATTTTAAGAGTATGAAGTTTTTGTCAGATTGTAGTGTCAACTTTGTGAGTAATCTTGTAGTTTGATACGATTAAATGGTTTTTCCTCAGGATCTCGCAAATGCTGGGGCAACAAAGAGGCCAACTTGCTGTGTTCTGGTTATGACAAAGCCTGTCAATGCCAAGGCAACTCCGAGCGAAGAGGAACTGGATAAACTAAAGTCGGAGTATAGCCTGGTTGCAACTGAGGTGTCTGAACTTGTGGCCACTCTTTTTTGAGATATAAACTATATTGTATTGCCCTTCTTTTTTCTTGCATTTAATGATATAAACTATTTACCATATTTTTATGCTTCCTGTTTGATGTAGTTTGATTCCAATGTTCCGTGTTTGGTTTTTTTGTATCATAAGATTTTCTTTTCCAATTTTGTGTACCCTTTTCTTAACTTGGACAAGAGGTACATGCTCAATGGCTCTAATTCTAGATGCCTCATTGTTTTTGTATGGAAACCATAGATGCCTAAATTTAGAGCTAGTGTGCTTTGTTACATGTGATTTGACACCCTTTTTTTTCTCATTAGTGGAATATGGAATCAAAGATTAGAGGCCATAATGACTTTGATTCCTTAATAACGAGATTAGAGGCAACCTTAAGGGGTTGGCTCAATGGTGAATCACTTGGACTTAGTGCCTCATGAAGCATTAGGTCTAAGGTTCGATTCCCGTTGAGTGCTAACAATTCCTTGGGACCACGCCCACGGGCCAAAGGTCCGAGATTTACCTGATCCATGTGGAGGGGGCGCGTTGCATGGATCCGTGGATTAGTCGGGGTAAAGTCTCGGACACCACAGTTATCAAAAAAAAAATTAACGAGATTAAAGGTGATTTGATTCTTATTCCCGAACTTTGGCCGACTCCTTTTTCCAGTGGGCGTTGTGTTCTGTGCTATTGCTTAGAGTATGTTAGATTTTTAACTGCGAGAAAAAGTTTTCTCATTCCTGGATTAGAAGAGAATAAAGATACAAAGTTAATCCTGTGGAGTTAAAACAACGCAAATATGAAGAGATTCCGAAAATAAAGGGATTTTGGCTTTTATAGTTTGGTCATAAACTATTTTTGGCTGATTAATCCTTTGAATTTCTGTAATTGACATATGAAACTTAAAATTAATCGGTCCAGGCTAATCAAGTTTAAAATTAAATTTAATGACTGATCGGTAAAAAAAAATTAAGGGCAAACCTCTAATTATATTAATAGCTAAAATCCAAAATAAACGTGTCAAAACATACACGTGTTATTCTTATTTGTACTATTGCCAATGAAAACATATTACACTTCCTTTTCTATTATCAAGAAGTATTATTTAGGACCTACTTACACTATTTACAACATCTATACTTAGAATTCCAAGTTAGCTGAAAATGAGCTGCTAGCCACACTGAAGTTTATTTCTGCCAAGTTAGACTTCTGAACAGGAAGACGCCTAAACCACCAAGTGCCAAGGTTAGTAAAAGAGGACCGGTTATGGATTCGACATCAAAACTTCTACCAGTCCCCTCCATTCTTCCTCCTTGGCGAAATCTGTCTCCCGAGTACTCGCGCAGAAGGTTGCTCAGATTGTCTATTTGATGCATGACCTGACGCTGCCCCCCGCGAAATAGCTAGTAACTGTCAGAACATTTGCAAAAAACACAAACATAATCGTCAGTTTCGAGGAGAAAAGAATCAACTGAACATAACCATGGTCTTGAAGCAAACTAATATCTCAAGAACAATCAGCTTTGGTTATGCTGCAATGTAAAGTTTTTTTTTTTTTTTTAACTTTTAGTATCTTAATCTTATCCCAATACTAGTTGTCGCTTCTCTTTACTTTAAGATTAAATTTTAGTATCTTATGCGGACCTTCTAAGCATATCAGAAACAGTATGATTGTATTACCTCGTCCATCAGTGGGGACTCCTTAGCCAACTGAGATGAAGATGAAGAGTTGGGCAGAAAAGCTCCATTACTTAAGCCATTGACAAAATGAGAAGTTGGTCCGGAGCCATTGCAGGCTTCAGCCTGCAGAGCCAAGTTTTGTTGGCTGGACAATGCTTTTCTGGCAGCGAATTTAGAGTTCAGTTCTTCGATGCGAGATGTAAATTCATCCATCCTCTCATTTAGAGTTGAAATTTGTTCTGAGAGTTGAGTAATAATTCCCTGGACCGAAAAATAAAAAATTAATTCTAAACAAAATAGAATAAATGCACAGCGTGTGCTTATAGCCCTTGATCATACAAGAAAGGCGCCAGCAAAAAGTAGTTAGTCCATTCCACATTCAGTTTCTTCTAACCTAAACAAAGAAACAGGCACTCCTAAGTAGATAACGCATCACAGACTCACCTGGTTCGAGAGCGCCGCAGGTGATTCCGGGGCCCTCCCGTCAAACCTTCTGTTGTTAACCGCAAGTCTTGTTAGTTTAGCCACGGTCTTTTCCCGCTGGCTTGAATATGATTGTGATACACTCCTGAAAAATATTCAGGTAGAAAGTGAGACGGAAACAAATCACCACCTATGTGTTCAAAAAATCAAAAGTTACTGAATTTAGGCACCTAGAACCCATCAATTTTTAAGAACTGTTGATGGGGATCAGTTACCCAATAACACTGATGTTTCCAACGAGGCAACCCACAAGAAATGTTGCCTTGTTTTTCTTACTTCTAGATTTTTCCTCGTAGTCCAATTATTTAAAAACAAACATGAGAGTTTACGATATTCCTTTTCCCTTAAGAGTTAAACCATGGTAATTTTGAATTCTGGTGCCTAAATGGGTCTATAAATCATGACCAAGTGACAAGCTAGTTTGCTATATAAAATGACTAAAAGCCTTTTTTCTTTCTGTCCTTTCAGTTTATTCAGTTTACACTGTCGTTCCTTTCTTTCCTGATCCCATCTCAATTTACACTCGTTGTAGACAACAAAATATTGCATTGTAGACAAAAATAACAAATACCGGCTGAGATGCTTCATTCTTCTATCTGCTGATGCTCGCGAGAGGGCTTCTTTAGGGCTTGAAACCAAATCATCATCTATACTGAGCTTTGTCTTCAAGTCATCTGGAAGTGCCTGTACATTAAGCAGTTCAGAACCAATGCAGAAGCAGTCAAGCGCAACGTTGGTTGCACAAATCATACCATGACATCATTTACAAGTTTCTCCAACTGAATCTGTTCGATATAAGTTCGAGCCACATATGACCCATCCAAGCCCAGCCGCTCCGCGATGAATTTAACATATAAGCGATCCCGTCCTTGCACCTTCATAACAAGTTTAGCTAGTTAGAGCTAGGCTTCAATATATTGAAATATATCCTGCAGTATAATTGTCCACAACAGGGTGACTGGATCTACTTTTAGCAATTATACGGAGGAACAAAAAAAGGTTGTACCTCCTCTAAAAATTGCGTCAATTGCATACGGTCTATTAATTGTGATTTCTAAAGAAGTTACTTCGGATTTAAGCCATCCCTTAGAATCATCGACCAAACATTTTTAAAACATGAATGCTTAGAAGTTAAAATTTTACCTGGACGTATTGACGATTAAGTTGCTCCAACCAATCGGTTTTCACACAAACCCTATCATCAAAGAATATATGGCTGCTTCTTTTCAGGATGCTAGCAATCGTATACCCCAAAGCCATGAGCCCTCCAAGAAGTCGAACGCTAACTTCAAAAGTTATTCGAGGTGATATTATGAACGGAATGTCTGTAACCCACTCCTGATAAGACAAAGAAGTAAAAATAAAATCTTGGACTAAAAACACAATATACAAATTCAAGTAGAAGAAGCCTAAAAAATGTGAAGCCAAATGGTAGACAGAAATAGTTAAAATGACGACTGTGTTGATTGTTCTATAAGATCCACCTCAAACATGAGATTGTATTTTCCATCTCTGTTCCTCATCCGCAGATACGACTGGCATGCTTCTGGATCTTCACCCGGGGGAAGAAGATAAATGTCATAAGTTTCCTCTGTGGTTTCTTTGTGATCTTCAGAAAGAACGGCTTTTATTTGATCGTCTGTCAAAACCTTTGTTGACTGCAAAAAGAGGACTAAATTTAGAAGAAGATAAAAACAACAACAACAAGCCCTATACAACGAAAAATGTAGTTTAACCTTTAAAATATAAGTAGGATTCTGAAAACCAGAGAAGGGATTGAATTTGTTGGTGATCTTTATATGTGCGGTCTGGAGATCTGGCTCAATAAATGCCTTGTACATAGGATATACCTGCATCAAATATTAAAAAGAAGTACAATAAATCCTTTATTTTTTTTCGAAGTATTTAGTAACAGAAGTATCATGGGTCATTGTGGTTCTTCAGAAAATCGTACAACACAGGATCAAAGGGAAAACCGTTTCAGAAATTTGATGGATGATTTCTTCAGGCTCTTGGTCCGCACGTTGGATGTCTCGTAAAACACGTTTGACAAGGTCGAAGTGAACTCCACCAGTGATGGATACCCGAAGATCTAGGTAAGGCCGCAATTTTTCACTTAAGGCATATATACCCTCTACTATGACAATACGGGAGCTAGGGACTTCAACCGTCCTGATAAAAACATGGGAATCATCAAGAGTTTAGAATAGACTGAGAGACTTTAAAAATAACCAAAAGACTTAAATAACTTGACCATTTGAGATGAATTAGACTAAATTTTTAGATCTCAAAAACAAGACAACCGAATACAAGAGTTATGACCCTCCTCATCATCGATAGTCATTGACTATGGGAATTGCATCTTATGCAAGCATTTTTAACTTCCATAATCTTTCTTTCATTTACTTTTCTTCCTCAATAATATCAATTTCCACATCTTGCACAATACAAGCAAGAGAGATGCACTACCTGTACCCTATGCGAGAGCTAGTCTTGAAATCATATATCGGGACCTGAACGGGTTTCCCTGCTCTTAAACCATGTATGTTTTCAAGCAATGCGGCGTAATCTGTCAAGCGTGGGTCTATGTGCAAACATTAAGATATTAAAACTCTGCCATCAGCACTCTAATAAGTAATCAGTAATTACAACAACAAATAGCAAACAAATTTCAGTAGTGTTGGACCAAGGAAGTGGCAAGTACTGGCTGCAAAAGCAAAACATGATTACTCCGGGCAAAAACACAAGCAAACTAAAACTTCAAATGGCCAGATATTTAACCACAAATGATCGAACTGAGCATACAAAAAGAACTACAACCTTCAACACATAAGGAACTGCATGTATTCGCTAGAACTGAGGTCATTCTTATGGGTCTGCGGGTTACCTAAGTGGAAAGGAAGCACCTAGTCTCCTAAATATTTCTATATAATCAATGCTAATGCCTGATTACTACGTGACCACAAAGTGAAAAAGATTCGGAGAGCCAATTAAGAAACTTCGATATCAACGATGCATAATTGTCGTCACACTATTATTCAGAAGCCGATTTCAAAAGTATGTTAAGAGGAAGATATTGTGATTGTCCTTATGCATTATGCAACATACAAAGATGAGAAATTTACCATCAAAATTTCCATCAATGATACGGCTAGCATCGTTGTAGTTGTCCATTGAAATGACAGCAATGCTAGGCATAAAGCTGAGCACCTTCTCAGTGAAAACAGTCTTCCCAGCTCCAGAGGGACCCGCTACTCCGACTAATGTTAGCCCATCATTCTTTTGAGCCAACAACTGGCATGCACGAATTACTATGAAGAATCCTTTCTCAAACGATAATGTATCTTGAATTGGGACAATCTCATAACGATCAGATTCCTTTTTCTTAACGAGTTGGAGCTGATCTCGTAAGAGACCAGAACGACGTCGAGGTGAATCAACCACAGCAGAAGTATCTTGCGCCATATAAAACAATAGATACAATCTTTACCCTTATATCTGAGGAAAAAAGAAAGCAAAATCTAAAGTGAAAACATGCTTAAACTGATCAAATCACAATGAAGTTTCAAACATTAAACACCTAAAATGTTATATCGTATGAGGGAAACTTCTTTCTTTCTTTCTCTTTTCTCCAAAAGAAATATGTCAGGAGTAGCCTGCAATTTGATCCAGAGCATCAAAAATCTCAACTAATGACTAAAACCCATCTTGACAAACAAGCTATAAAAAATTGAGGAAATCGCCAATCTCGGTTAACCTTCTTTTCAGACCATACACTAACTAGCACATAAAATCCAAGATGTCATTTTGTCATTTTAGTAACTAGAATCTACAAAGGGTAAAGGGTACGAGATGTCATTTTATCTACTGATGTCCTCAGATGTGAAGTAAGTAAGAATGTCACATCGTCATTTGAGATGTCAATTTGATTTGTCCACTTACAAAATACACTTCTATTCGAAAGAGAATCGAAAAACTTACAATTGAAACAAAGAACAAACCTGGACTGCTCACTAGAAGTTAACTCAGGCATTATTACAGATTACCACGGTTTAACTTAGATGCTAAATCAAAATAATTGGAGATCAACAACAAGAGAATTTGACAAGCCTAAATACATGTTTGTTTTGTCAGTCATCTTCATCAATTATTTAGACCATAAGCTTTGGTTCAAAATAATCTAGATCATTATTCCATCTCTTTTTTTTTTCCTCTCCTTGTTACGAAGACAAATCAAATAAAAATTGCAGAATGGAAAAAATCATTCTTTTCCACATAACATGACAAATTTAGAATATTCAAGGATCATAATTCTACTCAAATCAATCTCAGGACAAAATAAACATTGACAATTCACATTATATTATCACTAATTAGTATATTTCCAATTTGCCAAACAGAAATGAAAAACCCAGATAGCATTTTATCATCGTTTTCGTTTAGATGGGATTTTCAGAGCTAATTGCCTCAGGCCACACATAATATTATATATACATATATTCAAATATAGGTTTAAAATAATCAAATTACTTGCCATATCAACCAATTCAACACCAACAAATGAAGAACTAAAAATAACCATAATACGAATTCATTTAAAGATTGCAAGAGAAACACTAAAGAGCCAAAATCACAATTAAACAAGCACAAAGACAGAGTTAAAATGTAAGGAGCCATAGACAGAAATACCTTTTTTAAAGACGAAAAATATTTTTTTTTTTTTGTTTTTGTTTTTTTTTTTTTTTGTTTTGGGTGTTCTGATTTCTTGGAGCTTCTGGGATTTTCTTTTTCTTTTATTTTTTAATTTTTTATTTTTTTGGGGGGGTTGGGCTAAAGATCTAGAAATAAAAGTTTAGTTACAGTAGGATATGGGCAAGTTGTTGGGATTCCTGTAATTCTTCGTATACATATTGAACGGATGAGAACAGTCCAGAAAACACGTGGTGGGCTGTGATTGGCAAAGTTTGAGAGGTAAGTGGGAGAGAAGAGAGACGGGCACTTACTGGTGAAAACGACAGACACTTTGAATAATGCAAGTAAAGGGACAGATTAGTAGTGAAAGTCAAGTGTACGTTCTCGCTAGAGATCACAAAGGTCGCCCGGCAAAAGGGCAATGTTACAGTGAGCCGTCACCAACACGTCACGAAGTTTTTTAAAAAATATTTTTTTTTAAAAAAAAGTGATTTGTGACACTATCTTTCTTAAAAAACATATCTTTAAGGAGCCATGCGGAGGAAGTATTCTGGTTGTAGTTTTGAACATATTATTTGGTTTGATGGTAAGATGAGTTTTAAAAATACGTGTGTAGATTAAAAAAATTATGTGAGTTGAAAAAATTTAAAAACTTAAAATTTAATTATATATTAATATGAATTTTATTTTATTACTCCAGAAATTTTATGTGATTAAAAAAAGTCTCATTTAGATTTGAAATTATAAAATTATGGACTTTTAAAATTTGAGTTTACTAAATAATGAAAAACAGTTTTGAAGTGAAATAAAAGACAAAAAAATTTGGAAATGTTGTTTCTAATACTCCCTTCTAAACAAGCCCTAAATTATTGTCTTAATTGTAATAGTTTCAGTTTTATAATATTTAGTTAAATAAGTACGAAGCGTCAAAAATTTAAATAAGTATTAATTGCATGTTTGGAACACCGTTTGAAACGGTGTTTTCCTAGTTTCATCTCAGCTAATGGTGTTTGGCAAACTTGTTCATCTTCAGCTGCACTTTGAACATTTATACAGTAACCCCAACTTGGTTTACTGTTCATCGAATCTCCCCTGCCCTTCTGTCTCGCTCGTGCCTGGCTCCTGTACCCGAATCTCTCACCTCCACTCCGACGCCCATGTGCTGGTGTCAGTGGGTCTGTTGGCTATGCCCCCATCCCATCGAGCATCTGTTGAGTAGCAGGAGCTCTGGTTTGTGGTCGTCCTTCCTCTCTCCTCGCTGAGTTTAAACATTGAGGTATTGCCATCACCCACTCTCGTCAAGCAGATGCGGCGCCGAGTGAGGTTTGGGAAACGACGGCGAACCTTTGGGCGGATAACCAACTATTTCCAAGTTCAAAAAAAAACCCGCCGACCTGTCAATTCCTGCCCTAATCTGACAACTTCTACTGTATACTCATCCTCGGCCTCCAATTCCGAAACCCTAGTAAAAATTATTTCCCTAATTCTCAAACAATATAGTTGCATTGTTTAATTTTGTTGGTTTTATGTATTACCCATAACTTCTCCGAATCTCCACACTCTACATCGAATTACAATTTCGTCCCTTCTCTCATTTTGATTTTGGAGTTGAAGTATACTCAGGCGCCTATGTGTGTGTGTTGTTCGTGGGTGTTTGTATATTGGAGATCAATTGCACTGGTGAAGCTCGTTTGATGCCCTAGATTGTCCATTTGCTGCATATTTTCAATTTGTGCTCCATGTGAGCATGATTTTCACTGATAAAGCTTGTTTGATGCACTAGTTTGTCCGTTTGCTGCCTAATTTCGGTTTTGTGCTTCATTTTAGCATGATGTCCACTGCTTATGCTTGTTTGATGCAGTAGATTGGCCATTTGCTGCCAAAAATCAGTTTTGGACTCCAATTATGCATGATTTTCACTGATTATGCTTGTTTGATGCACTAGTTTGTCCATTGGCTGCCTAATTTCGGTTTTGTGCTTCATTTTACCATGTTGTCCACTGCTTATGCTTGTTTGATGCAGTAGATTGGCCATTTGCTGCCAAAAATCAGTTTTGGGTTCCAATTATGCATGATTTTCACTGATAAAGCTTGTTTGATGCACTAGTTTGTCCATTTGCTGCCTAATTTCGGTTTTGTGCTTCATTTTAGCATGTTGTCCATTGCTTATGCTTGTTTGATGCAGTAGATTGGCCATTTGCTGCCAAAAATCAGTTTTGGGCTCCAATTATGCATGATTTTCACTGATAAAGCTTGTTTGATGCACTAGTTTGTCCATTTGCTGCCTAATTTCGGTTTTGTGCTTCATTTTAGCATGTTGTCCACTGCTTATGCTTGTTTGATGCAGTAGATTGGCCATTTGCTGCCAAAAATCAGTTTTGGGCTCCAATTATGCATGATTTTCACTGATAAAGCTTGTTTGATGCACTAGTGTTGTCCATTTGCTGCCTAATTTCGGTTTTGTGCTTCATTTTAGCTTGTTGTTCACTGCTTATGCTTGTTTGATGTCGTAGATTGGCCATTTGCTGCCTAAAATGAGTTTTGGGCTCCAATTATGCATGATTTTTACTGATTATGCTTGTTTGATGCACTAGTTTGTCCATTTGCAACCTAATTTCAGTTTTGTGCTTTATTTGAGCATGAATTCCACTGCTTATCCTTGTTTGATGCACTAGATTGTCCATTTGCTGCCTAAAATCAGTTTTGTGCTCTATTTGAGCATGAATACTACTGATAAAGCATTTTGATGCACTAGATTGGCGATGATGTTTACAGCAAAATAACCTATATGGTATTATAGTCTGACTGGTGAGTCTGTTACTCGATATCTGTTGTCAGTTACCGGTATATAAGCACATGTTCAGTGTTAAGGGGCTTAACTGTAGGTTATTCTAGCCATAAACATGTTAAACCCTGAACCACTGGTTTCTATGCCATAGTAGCCGAATATATATCGGGGATTTGACATGCCTCAGATGAAATGTGTCACTGATATTTATACTGAGCCAACTCATCTACGTTCGCACATTTTTTTTAAATTCTTTTCCTATGTTTGGTTATCGCTTTCCTAAGGAGATGCCGTGCAAAGCATCGGGGGATCATTACTTTTGGGACCCCGCAAAAGAAAAAAAAAATTCCTTCTTCAACTTGATAAGTACCTGGCCTGCAGCGGCGGAAAACATCCCCCCAAAGCAACTCTTGAACTTTGGGCCGTCCAGTTTATTGCTGAGTTCGGTGGGGTGCCAGCACACGGAATGACATTATATCAAAAGAAAGAGAGGATGAAGAAAATATATAAGGGCTGGAAGGCATTGCAATGTCAGACCGGTCTAAGCTACGATCCATCGACGAATCATGTGATATGTTCTGACGAAGCGTGGCAGAGCTTTAGGGGTAACTGCGTTGTCTAATATAAGGCCCTACGTTATATTGTTCATTCACGCGATGATTATACTTGTACTCATCTAAAATTTCATTTGTAGGTTTTTAAGGAGTACAACCATCTACGCTACGAGGGATTGCGCAACAAGGAGCTTTATTATAACGTGTTCGAGAAAAATCACGCTGCCGGTGCCTCGGGGTATGGATCAATAACCATGCCAGCTGATAGTACTCCGTACGGCGACTTTAAAGCTTCAATGGACTACTGTGAAACCCGAGTGGATTTAGAAGAGGATCTAACGCCAAACACCGGTGCATGCCCTTGTTACAACATTAGATCGGGAGCCGATGCAGGTCCGTCGCGGTCAAGGGCAAGTTATGGTAAGAGGAAACAAAGAGACGAAACGGATGAGATGACATTCATAGCAATGCAGGAAATAGTGAGTCATTTTCGTGGCCAATCGCAATCGGGTCAAAGTAACGAAACCTTAAACCGAATGGATCACATGCTCATGTGTATGAGCATTATGACAGAGATGGGTACTTCACCAAATCAACGGTGTAAAATGTGGCACTACCTAGACGCTCATCCACGGCTCCAACGTACGTTCCATCAGCTGCCCGATGTCGATAGGCAAGAAATTATTGCATCCGTTGTTGAATCCCAGCGGCCCCCCACCGATTGATTTTCTTGTTCGAGTCCTTTTTTATTTCTTTTATTTGTTTATGGATATTTGAGGTGTTAATCTTCTTAGCGGATTAACTTTTATTTATTTATTTATTTCATGTTTGAAAATGTATATGAGACTGTAGGTTTCGCTATTTTATGTTATTTTATATATAATATTTTATATTACACTGCTAATGTTTTGTACCGGTTATGAGAAAAAGATAAGTTAACATTCACTTTGAAACAAATAGTTGCGATGACATGAGGGTATTGGGAAATAATTTTTTATAGTTTGCTAAACAATTTTCTTATACCAGGTAAATATCAAATTTTAGAGCAGATATCAATATATTCTCAAAATGAACGAGTATAGTTCCGCATCCGATGACGAACAAGATGATGTGTACTCCGAAAACGAGTATAGCGACCATAACAGTTATTTGATGAGGGCAGTGGTAGCCGTCACTGCCAGTAGGCGTAACATGCGATGGCAGCCACAACCAATGCATAACTCAACACTAACTGGGAGCATGCGTGTGGAAGAGATTTTAAATGGTCATGCAGAAATAATTCAAGGATTAATAAGTATGAAATCAGAAACATTCAGATCACTAAGTAACCTGTTAGCTAGTCGGGAGTTATTGAGGCCAACTCGCAACATGAATGTGAACGAGTAGTTGTTTATATTTTTATCCATTTGTGCACGAGGCGCTACGAACCGGCACATTTCTTATTTGTTCCAACATTCGATAGAGATAACTTCACGTTGGTTCGATAAAGTGTTGAAGGTTATTTGTTCGCTAAAGGATGAATTCATCAGACCACCCGACTACACATTGGTTCAAATTTTGATTCTGGAGCATTCGGACAAATATCGGCCATGGTTTGATTTACGTTATCGATGTTATATAAGCACATTATCGTATGAAAGAGCTTTAATAAAAATTTCTTATTGTTAATGCCGGTATGCATATTAAATAGTCTAATGTTGCATGCAGGGTTGTATTGGCGCTATAGATGGTTCGCACGTCCCACGTGTCCCTAGACGCGAAAATGCTAACGCCTGGATAAATCACAAGGGATATCACTCGCAAAATGTATTAGCAGCATGTTCGTTTGACATGGGATTCACTTATATATTGACTGGGTATGAGGGATCTTGTCATGATGCCAAAATGTTGGAAGAGACAATAGAATTCCATGGTTTCCCAATACCTCCACCAGGTAAGCAGACTTATCAATTTGCTGTCAGTATTTACATATAATAAATAGGTTAAATAAATGATAATTGTCTTCATATTGTGAGTTTTATTGTGTAATAAAAATTTTACTTAGTAGATTCGGGCTACGCCAATAAGGATTGTTTCCTGAGCCCATATCGACGGGAGACGTATCATTTACCGGAATTTCGAAAACGTCGTTACGGGCTAGGCAACCGCCATGAAGTTTTTAACTACACACATTCATCATTGCAGAATTGTATTGAGCGCACATTTGGTGTCTGGAAGGCAAGATTTAAAATACTAAAAGGCATCAACAGCTATCCAATGGACAAACAAAAAATGATCCCCGTGACGTGTGCGGTTGTGCATAATTTCATAAGGATGGTGCAGGTTGGGGATCTGTTTCTCGAAGAATAGACGGCAGATCGTGTGCCTGTAAAGGAAAATGTCAATGTTAACGCGGATTACGTGTTTCACGACGGGATCGATGGAAGTGGCCCAAGTATGGGACCGCAGCAACATGACTCGAGTAGGGAAGCAATGAATCAGATGAGAGACCACATAGCTGATGATATGTGAGAAAGATATCAAGCATTTCCATAGTATAAATCAACGTGAACGCAAAACCCATTTTTATCTACTTGCGCCAGATAACGATTGTAATTATTAACTTGTTATTATCAAATTTTAATGACCAACTACGTACTATTTGTTGGGCTATTTTTTTGGCGATGTAAGATTTTAAGTTACAAAAACAATGATGTCTCAAGTTGATAGGTGTTATTAAATGAGTGTATTTTAATTTATCCGTTTTTTTTCATGCGTTTGGTTAATGGGTTTGAGTTGAAATTTTTAAATTTCAATGGTACAATTTTTGGAATTTTCAGGAAAGACAAAAAACTTTTTAGGAAAAAGACCAAAAAAAGTTTGAAAATTATGGTTTAAGTTTGTGAACCAAACAAGCACTAAAAACTACAATAGAATGTTATATACAGACAAAAAATTTGTTAAACTCATTTTTTTAACATCTAAACATGACCCTTGTTTTTTTTAAACTTTTATCTCAAACTTTTTTTTACATCCAAATACTCAACTCAAACTTTTTCCCAAACACTCAACTTTTAAACTCAACTTCAAAATATCAACTCAAGCTTGCGAACCAAACGGACCCTAAGAGATGATAAAATATATATATATATATATATATTTGAATGAGTGTTTTCATACTTTTCTCTTAAGAAAATTAATGGGAGAAAAAAAATTTTAAGAAAGAAAGAAAGAAAGAAAGACGTACATAGCTTTTTATAGTAGATAAATGAAGTTTTGAAAATATTAGCATCACTTTTTATTATAAAATATGGGTATTGAACATTGTTGTCCTTTGAATTTGTCTCAAGGAGTATGTCCCTCTCCCTAGTGTATTTAGCTCAACGCGAGGGAAAGGAAAAGATTTCAGCAAAAAGCAAAGAAGGGATTCAACGAGAGACCGGAAAATAGCCAACTTCATTTTGCTCAGGCCTCTCTTTGGAGAGTCCCTTAGCATTAGGAACGAATGCTTCCCTTAATAGAAGTATGAGGCGAGCGACCCTCACCTCAATCTTTATCTGAGTGTGCGTAAAAAAGCTTATATCTCTTTTGGAGCTTGTTTAGCCTATGTGGGCTCTTCTCGCTTGTTTAGTGTTGCTTGGCTTCGCCGTCCATATCTTCCTGGCATGGAAGCTACCGCAACTAAAAGAAAATGGATGAAGCAAGAAAGCATTAGCATTAAAAGACCATGGAAATAATGAAAATGAAACAGTTATGCAGTTGTACCATCTGCTCTATCAGTTCGAGTTTATCATCTCTAGAGAAGATGAGATGCTAATCATAAAAGTGTTTGCAACACACCTCTAAACTTTTAGTTTTAACAATTTATCCCCTAAATTTTAAATTTGAAATATTTGCATTAGGATTTATATTATAATTGGAAACCTTTGACCGCAAATGGAATTATCCATCTTCACATAAAACTATTGATGGGTTTTCCATCACCACTTTAACGATAAGTTAAGCCAAATGAAAATATATTGCAATAATTTATAATATTCCAAGATAAATTATCAAAATTAGAAAATAAAAAGAATAAGTTGTCAAAGGTTGATAAATTTTAGGGCAAAAATGTTCAACACAATTAAGACAAAGTTGTTAGTTTTTACCACCTTCTATTATTTTTAAAAGAATTTTACGAATTCTTCTAGAATTATTTACATTTCAAAAATTTAAAACGTGCATTTAGTATTCTTTAATACCATACTAGTAGTAACTGTTTTTTGAACCGTAAGATTAACTTTTTAATGGTTTGATATGTGAATGTCCATATTAAAAATTTACGATTCAATATGCAAAATTGTTCCTAGTCAGAGATTAAATTGTTAAAAAGTTGATCAAACAATTAAAAACAACAGTAACTATTGATAAAATAAAAATGCACGGTAAAATTAGAGCACAAAAATAGTTGTCAATTTATTACTATTTAAAGCAAAGCCTAAACTAGATAGTTTGGTAAATCCCTTTTCTTCTTCTTTTTTCCAAGCAGAAGAAGAGCACAAGGTGAAGGAATAAATTAGAAAGCAACAGTCTAGCAGAGAAACATATACTCACACACGCTACAAACAATTTTGTGGCTATATATGTACATGTAGCTTAACTATGATATATTCCTTTCAACACAATGTAATATGATATTTATTTAAAGTAACATGTTAAATTTGTGTGTAAATATATATATATAATAAAATTCTAGGAACATTCTTATAATGTCAATACTGAGTTGGAAGCCATAATGATGATCTTCAATAACTAATGATCTGTTTAGGAGAAACATTTGGATAAAAATATTTAGAATTGAAACATTTAAGATAAAAACATTTGTATAAAAAATTTAACACGGTAGAAAAATATCCAAATGGTCAAAATGTTGCCCCCTTCAACATTTAGAATTTGGCCAATATCGCCTCCCAAACGCCCATTTGAAATGTTGGGAAATGATGAAAACAAACAGAGGTTAAATATGTTATGTCCATTTATTATCAAAATCAGTGTTATGTTTCTCATTTGTTTATGTTACGTTGAAAATATAATGCTCACAAGAAGACCACAATGATAGAAAATCCTATATGTATTGACAAAATGTTAGTTTAGACGAACCAATCATGTCATTTGCAAATAAAAGATGGAGAATTAAAAGAAGTAGAAGAATGATGGACAACTAAATGGGTGACTGATCAGATGGAAACCATGAAGGGAAAGGTGATTCGCAACATGGTTTACCTTCTCGAGTGAAAAACATGAGAGGCAAGGTAAGTGAGGCTCTAAAGTTGAGAATGAGACCAACGTGACAGCAGTTCTCTAAAAATGTCACCGCATCAAAGATTTGGATTATCATTTGTTAAATTGTGAATTTGTTTTGCGTCATTAAATTATTAGGTCATGTTAACGCTTTCTCTCTTTAAGCTATCCAAGCCCATTTAACATCATTATCAATGTATACTTTAAATTAACCAAGCAAATAGTATCATTTAAATAGAACAACATACTAAATTTTCACACACACACACAAAAAAAATCCATTTGGTGATAACGTAGCAGTCACATGACCGACACGTGACAAGTAAAGGAGGCATGAAAAAACACTATTGACTCTTTTAAATATATATATATATATAATATATAATATAGTATATATATATATATGTAAGAGATAAGAGATACTTAATAATAAATATCCCTAAAAATTAATAAAAATACAATTAGAATTGATATTTGTATAGATGATATTAATTGCAATCCACTACAGAGTCTTCTTAATATGTATCGTGGTTTCCGTTTCTAATATGTTTTTAAAGTTCCATTTTTTTTTCTAATCAACAAAAATAAAAATAACAAATAACAAATAAAAAAAGTACCATTTTTTTTTTCTTAGGTAAGGCTGCATTAGAACCATTTTATATATCATATCGGTAGAGTCTCTTTTTAAACTGTTAAGATGTAATCAAACAACTAACATATTGGTTGTGTATGATAGTTATAATGTACCTTACCTCATACTACTATAAACTAAAAAATTAAAAAATAATATAAAAAATAATAAAAAGAAAACACTACATATTCCTTCCCCAGCCAACGACCCCCCCTCCTCGAAGCCAGATCTAGTCGGCATTTGGGGGGGGGGGGGGGGGGGGTGGGGGCGGTGTCAGGGGAGGGGGGTCCTCCAAGGCGTCGTCGCGGGCGTCGGAGGGGTCGCGATGGGTGATCATAAGACCTTTTTTTTTAATTTTTTGAATTTCTATTTTTTTGTCTTTAGTCTATAATATTATTGATTAAGGTATATTATAGTTAGCATGCATAAGTAATTTATCAACCGTTCGATTATATCAGACGATTAAAAATGAGATATATCGATAAAGTATATAACTTTATCACATACTTACCTTTTTTTTTTCTTTTTCTTTTTCATACATCAGGTTTTTTTTTTTTTGGCTGCATATTTGTAAATTAGGCATTGATAGACCTTAGAGTTAGGCTCACAATCCTTGGGATGTAGTGAATTAAATCATCATTTTTCTTTTCCATGAATTAGGTTTTGATAGACCTTAGAGTTAGGCTCAACATCTTTAGGATGCAGTGAGTTAAATTGCCACCACACTGTTGAAGAAAATAGATGGAAAACTATTTGGGTATAAAGCAAAGAACGAAACAAAAAATATAGAAAAATAGAGATTTTGAAACGTAAGAAAATTGTCCTTATTTGGCCCTATTATAGAGTTTGTTAATGGATTCATGTGACAAATTACCTCTAACATATTACAAACCATTCAATTCAATAAATAGTCATCTTATTGAATTTTAGAACAAAAATGAAATTTGATGTTAATGTGTAGTTTTATTTAGAGTCAAAATAATGTCTATTTATGAAAATATTCAATTGTTACGATAGACATAACTTTTGGTCAAAATGTGTCTTTTCTTGAAAAGATATAATATTTGAAATAGACATATCTGTTAATCTACAAATATAATTGTTAGACTACAGTCACTTAATTCTAACCGTTATATCATAACTATTTAACCAATGATTTAGAACAATTGTGCAATACTTTTTTACTACCTGTGATTTTAGTATTTACCATCACTCCTCTAGTCCAGCATAATAAATATGTGTTTGTTTAGGGAGATTTTGGAGATGCAGTTTTGAAGATTGTTATGAAAATATGCGTTTTATTGAAGTATGAATTAGAAATAACATGTGATATAGAAAATAGTGTAAAAATTTAAAATATATTCGAAAAAAATTTGCAAAATGGATTTTATTTCGTTCATCTTGTCGTTGTAAGTAATTAGACACAAGAATCATCTCATTTCGATTTGAAATAATAAAAGTTATGAACTTTTAAATTTTGAATTTTTTGAAACTAAAAAAAAAAAAGAAAATGGGTCATAAATTTGAGAGTTTTAAAATTTAGATGGTAAAATAGCATCTGGTGACGGAATTTCAGCTCTTAAGCAAACTGACATTTTCCCTGCTTAAAAAAAGAAAAAGGGGCCTGACATTTTCAATTCCCTTTAAATATTCTTTTAACATAATGCCTAATTCAAACACCCTTCACCTTACAGCACGTGGCATCCACAACTGTGCACTTTGACGTGGCCTACACTGCCGCTCCAAGTTGTAGGACGGCAGCCCAATTTATAAGATTTTATTTGACATTTAAGTTTAATTTTAACTAAATTATTTTTTTTCATCTCAGTCTTTTCTGAAAAATCATCAAAATTTATAAATAGTTTTGAAAAATCAATTAATTCCAATTTTAAAATTTTATCTCCAATCAATAAACCAAACGCACACTTTGTCTTTTTTTTTTTTTTAAGTTAACAAAATTTATAATTATTTTTTGAAAAGTTAACCAACTCCAACTTAAAAATTTTATTATCAACCGGTGAACCAAACGCACACTAAATGTATAATACATATTATCAAAATTAAAAATGAATGATATAAAATTTAGAAAAACTATAACACATTATTTATTTTATAGATATTTTTTAAGAGGGATTCTACAATGGGGTAAAGATTTTTACCCCATCAATAGGGTAAGATGTAATGGTTGAAAACAGGTGGATTAATATGATATACCAAAAAACCTCTCTTCGAACCCTTCCTAGCAGCAAACTTCCAAGCCCCCCAGACGATGGTGACCACCACCACGTGACCCCCTACGAGCTAGATCGAAGAGACCTTGCCCCCCCCCCCTCCCTCCCCCCCGATGCCAAGCCCTCGGACCCCCACCCCCAGACCCCTGCAACGACGCGCCACCCAACTTGATGGTATCGTGCCCAAACCCCGACGACGACCCCCCCTCGTGAGCCAATCCGCACTACCCTAGCCCCCCGACTTTGAGCCTTCTCAGCCCCCATCCCCTAGAGCCGCGGTGAAGACGCCCCCCTTGCCTGATGGTACGGTGCCTAGACTTTGGCGACGACCCCAGCAAGCCAAATCAGCGCGACCCTAGCCCACCTGAACTCGAGCCCTTAGACCCCCACCCCCAGGCCCCGGCTCGACTTGCTCTGCTTCTTCGCCAGCGGGTGAAGTGGAAGAAGACCGGAAGCTATACCTTTTTTTTTTTTTTTTCAAAGGTTTGTAATTATTCTATGTGGTTGGATTGCATAATAAGTTTTGTGTGCACAAAACATCTAAACCGTTTAAATTGAATCTAAAGGTTTAAAAAATTTTACCCCATTGATTGTAGAACTCCCCATTTTGTAAAATTTACAACATGTTTTCTAATGGATAATAAATTAAAACACATATTTTTAGATAAATCCTTAAATTGCCAGATTAAACTTTCTAACAAATATTAGATTAATTGTTGAGTTTTAATATTAGATTTACATGCACAATTTCGCGTTAGAGAAATAAAAGAGAGGTTTGTCGATTATGTTATTATACATAAGGATGTAAATATCAATATTTGCAACAATATTGGTATTTAAATTATCCAAAAAATTTGACAAAAATATCGAGGCGGTGGAGATTGATGTAAAATATGAAAATTCATTTTAAAATACTAAATTTTTAAATAAAACTTTATGAAACTCTAAAATAATTAATAATATATAAATTAATGAAACTTTCAATTGAACACTAAGTATATGCCATATTTACATGGTAAAAATGGAGCATAATACAGTAATTTATAAGTTAACATTCAACAATAAAATAAAATCATTGAAACGCAATATTATATAGGTATATTAGATTCATTGTTTCATACATGATAATAAAACATTAATAGTAAAAGAGCTTTTACAATATTCGAAAGTATTTATAATATCTGATCAATGTAAATAACATTAATACCAAGATACAATATATGAGCATTCATTTTAAATAATTTAAACATGTCATATGTTTTTCAATCTCTATAATCTATTTATATATAAAACAAATTATGCTTGAATTAAAAAATTATGAATTCCACTATATTAAAGGCTGAAAAATAATATTATGATTGATATTTTAATGATATCTTCTTATTTACTACTACATTTTTTATGAAAATCGATATTTAAAATAAATCAATATTTACGAAAATTTCCATAAAAATTTCACCTGTATTATGCCGAAAAAAAAATATGATACTCCTATTTCTATATCGATACTTTCAAAATACGTAAATTTTTATGAAAATATCGATGGGAATGTCAATTTTTCAATCATACAATAAATTCGAACACCTGTATAAAAAAGCCACTTTTTTATTTTTATTTTGACGTCAACACCTTTCAGCTTCCCCCCCAAAAAAAAAAAAAAAAAAAAAAAAACTTTTGACAAAAATTTACGATGGAGCCAATTTTTAATTATAGAAAACCTTTATGTTCCCTAGAGGACATTTGACCTCTAGACTTCTACCCAAAAAAAAAAATTCCCTTACATAGAAGCGAAGACTTGAGAAAAAAAAAAAAAAAAGAAGAAGCAGAGCCAAGAAAATGGAAGCAGAGCCAGTAATGGCAGTGGTGGTAGTAAAGACGGTAGTAGCATTTTTCTTAGGTGGGCTTGTGTTGTTTTTCTTGTATCTTTACGAAAGTGTGGTTCTGAAACCCAGAAGACTCAGATCAAATCTTCAGAAGCAAGGTATTCGAGGGCCTTCCCCCTCGATTCTGCTGGGAAATATCCCCGAAATCAAGAAGATTCAACTCGAGGCTCGCTCAAGAACTCCTCCAACTGACAACCCTTCCGATGTCGTTTCGATTGCCCATGATTGGCCTTTCACCGTCCTCTCTCATCTCCTTCAATGGCGAAATGAATATGGTACTTCCTTGTCTTATCATTTTTATGTTTGATTTTTGTATTATTTGTTTTTTAAACTTTAATTTGGCTCAAATATTCATATATATATATATATATATATATATGGATGATGAAATTAGTAGAATTATGAAATAGAGTAGATATGTAGTTACCCTTTTTTCCATTCATCCTAAACTTGCAGAAAAACTCACCTATTTTGTTTTCTGAGATGAAGATAAATATTAAAATTACAAAAAAAGAAAAATTTCTAAATAGCTGTTGTCTAGCAAATTGCCAAATTCTTTGAAATTGACAATGAATGAAGGAAAAAAAAAAAAACGGTGATAATAATTTTCGTCAAGGAAATGAAAAACGATTAAAATTTCTCACCTCCGTTTTTATTTTTAAGACTATATAACTTAATTTAACATACCCAAATATAATTAATCTTTTTTTAATAGCAAGTCAATCTCTCCAAAAACTTAAGCAAAGACGGTTCATGAACAATTTCAACTTCATTGTTAATATATTCTCGGTTCTATTTTCATACCAAAAATAAAATCATTTCCAAAACAAATTAAAACAATACCAAACATGAAAAGAAAGAAAAGAAACCTTTACTTTCCTTTCTTCACAATTTTGTGTGTAAATACATGCAGGTCCAATGTTTGTTTATGGAATGGGAAACCTACAATTCTTTTGCATTACAGATGCAGAGATGGTGAAGGAAGTTAGTGTCTACACATCCTTGAACTTAGGGAGGCCTACTTATCTATCAAAGGAACATGGGCCACTGTTGGGCCAGGGCATCATTTCTTCCAGTGGGCCCATCTGGGCCCATCAAAAGAAAATTATTGCCCCTGAATTCTACCTTGATAAGGTCAAGGTAAATGTCAAATTAGCATTAGTTTGTTTTGTGACTTTTATTACTTTGGTAATCTGATCAAAGTCAAAATGCCAAAGAAAAAGAAGAACTAACAAATATAAAGAGCTTATTTTGAGGGAAAAATAAGTATGGTTACTGTTATTTAGTTTTAGCATTGGTGCCCCTAAATTTGTCTACCTTTGACAATTTACCCCCAAACTTCTAACTTTTAACTCCCATACCCAAACTTTTTGAATTGTTACAATATGCTCCGTTTCATTAACCATATATTAAAATTGAGGTTTTGAATTTGGAAGATTTACATTAGGGTCTGAATTAGATTTAGAAATTTTTTATCGGATATGGGATTTTCCATCTTCAAATTAGGCATACATGGGGTTTCCATTATCAATTTAACGGGAAGTAAAGTAAAATGAGACACATTGCAATAATTTAGAAAGTTAGGGAGACAAATTGCCAAAATTAGAAATTCGGTAGTACGTTGTCCAAGGTCAACAAATTTAGGGGGCAAAAGTGTCAAAATCCTATCATTATATTTGGGTTTATTTTGGTTGAACTTCATAAATTCGAATTAATATTTCTCAAGGGGATGGTGAGCCTAATGGTGGACTCTACAACCTCCATGCTAAGAATTTGGGAGAACAGAATCAAAAATGAGGGAGGAGTTGCTGATATTAAAGTGGATGAGGATTTGAGAAGTTTGTCTGGAGATATAATCTCAAGAGCTTGTTTCGGAAGCAGTTATTCACAAGGGGAACAGATTTTCTCGAAGCTCAGAACTCTCCAGATGTTGATGTCCAACAGAATTATTGGGATTCCTTTCTTGAGGTACTAGTACACACAAAAAATACATGTCTAGTTTGTTGACTTTTTAATGAGCATATTCCTAATTGATGTTGCACGCATGTATTTTAGATTCATCCCGACGAAAAACAACATCGATATATGGAGACTAGAGAAAGAGATCCACGCCATGATCTTAAAGGTGGTGAAGCAGCGCACCGAGGTTGCTGATGAGAAGGACCTTCTACAAATGATACTTGATGGTGCCAAATTTTATGGTGGTGTGGATAGCCCGTCTTTGGGCATCACTCGGGACAAATTCATTGTAGATAACTGCAAGAATATTTACTTTGCTGGGCATGAAACCACTGCTATTACCGCAGCATGGATCTTGATGCTGTTGGCTGCATATCCAGCTTGGCAAACTCGTGTTCGTGAAGAAGTGCAAGAAATTTGCAAAGGTGGCGTTCCAGATGCTGAAATGCTTCGGAGCATGAAAGTGGTATGTTCACATTCTGACTTTTTGTGCTACTAGATTCTGGGTTTGTGATGGTCACTAATAAACTGCTGCACGTGATTATTTCCGATTTATAGGCTAACTTGCACAAGTTACCTTATCATAAGCTATTTCAACTGGAAAATCACATACATATGTTAAGTAGAGTATATTTCAAAATTCAAGTACGTTTTCCATTAGATTTACACATAATGATTAATCAGCGAATCGGTTCAGCCATCTTCGGTTTGAGAATTTACACACTTTGGTTTCTGAATGTAAAGGCAATATTCTGATGACAAGTGAAAATATTATGCAAGTTTTGTTCTGAGATATTGTGTTTGTTGGCAGCTTACCATGGTAATTCAAGAGACGTTACGCCTTTATCCTCCAGGAGTGTTCGTGTCGAGGAAAGCTTTGCAGGATATTCAACTCAAAGACATTCTAGTTCCGAAAGGAATGCACGTTCAAGTTCCAATCTCAATATTACATCAAGATACTGATCTATGGGGGCCTGATGCGCACCAGTTCAATCCAGGAAGATTCGAGAACGGCGTTCTTGGAGCTTGCAAGCTTCCTCAGGCATTCATTCCCTTCGGAGTAGGGACTCGAATTTGCATTGGCCAGCACTTGGCCATGATAGAACTAAAGGTGATTTTATCGCTTATTTTGACGAAGTTTTGCTTCGCTCTCTCGCCGACGTATCGACATTCTCCAGCTTTCAAGTTGGTTGTGCAACCAGAACATGGGATTAATCTCCATGTGGAAAGAATATGACTTTATGGCATGTAGTTTCTTTTGTAGAAGCTGATCAGTTAGGATATGCAACTTGTAAAACTGTCTTTGTTGAAAGACTAGAGATTCTGAATGGAAGACGTGTGGAAAATTCTGGTAATCAAATCGCATAGGTGGGAATAATGATTGAAAATATATGATTTGGCATTAACAAATCACATTGACAATGACTAGTAATGCTTTTTTCATTACACGTTGTTATCAGGCTATTAGGTTCCTTTCAAATTTGTTTTAATATATATATATAAAGTTTTAAATCCGGTACCTAATCGTATCTGACAGCATAAACTTCAGTTATTGTAAATGTGAACTTAAGTTATTAGGAATATGAATTCATGCAGAAGGAAATATGGCTAAAGTGAATGTGAATTCTTCCTATTTTTACATATCTTTCTACATGAATTCATATTTTTTGTAATTGAAGTTTGCATTCACACAAACTAAAGTTTGCATTGCCGGATATTATCAGATACCGGATTTAAGACCATTCCATACACACATACTATGTATATAAATATTTCCAACCCATATCCAATTGAATTTTGCGAATGGATACAGTGACAATAGTTGCTCTCCATAAGGAAAAAATGAATCAAGTCACTAATAACAAAGGTTACATGGCTTCAAAATATATTTTCTTCAGGAAAAATGTCGTAAATTCCCCTTGAATTATGTCACATGTGTCAATATGCTCCATGAACTATGAAATGTACATGTTGTACTCCCTGAACTTTGACATGTGCATCAAGTTGCCCCCTTATTTAACTTCCGTTAGTTTTTTCGTTTGCTTGTGTCAAAATGCCCCATGATCTTTGCTTTTTGTGTCAAAATGCTCCATGTTTTTTGATTTTGTGTCAAAATGCCCTCTGATCTTTAATATTTATGTCAAACTACCTTATCTATTTTATTTTATTTATCTAACATTATATACTTACCTAATAATTATTGACTTTTTTAGAATAGGTAAAAATTTTATTTTTTCTAATAAAATAATAAGTATCTTTTTTTTAACACACCATTTTTTTATTTTACTTATTGTAATTCAAGTTTATATCAATTTTAAATTCTTAAACAAAAATAACTACGCAGCTTATGTTATTATTTTATTATCCTAATATTATAATTTTTAGTATAATTATGATTGATAAATCTATAATAAATATATGCAAATAAATCATATTTTAAATTTAAATATATAATTAGGAACTTGTATAGAATAAATTTACAATAGCTTATTCTCATTATAGATTTAAGTAAACGCATGAATAAAATTCATAATGAATATAATTCGAATTATATAGGCCAAATAAATAGCTCATTCGAAATCCAAATCCTCCTTCTAAGTCGTACTAACTATGGTTACGCATAAGTAAATTCATAACCCAAATAAACTTGAATTAAGATAAGTAAAATAAAAAGTAGTGTGTTAAAAAAAGATACATATCATTTTATTGAAAAAATAAATTTTATTTACCCAAAGTTAATAATAATTAGGTAATTATACAATGTTAGAGAAATAAAATAAGATATATGAGATAGTTTGACACAACTATTAAAGATCATGGGAGATTTTGACAGAAAAAACAAAGGTCAAGGGATATTTTGACACAAAAATAAATGGAAAAATTAACTGAAGTTAACTGAGGGGTAACTTGATACACATGTCAAAATTTAGAGGATACAACATGTACATTTCATAGTTTAGGGGACATATTAACACTAGTTAAATCGTTCTCGGGGAATTTATGATATTTTTCCTTTTCTTTATTTTTTTCAAAATGAAAATTTTATACATAAAGATGTAAATAATAATGGCATGCTTGTAAGAAATAGTAAAAGTATGGTATAGAGTTATGCTAGGTTTCTTTTTGGAAAACGAATAGAAAGAAGGAGCCAGCAAGTAACAAAGAAAGTGAACCTCACATTTCTCTTCGAAACTATAATTAATACAATTTAAAATATTATTAAACAAAAAATCAATTAAAATCATAAAAAAAATTCTGAAAATAATTAAAATATTAGTTTGGATATGATATTTGCTTGATTTTAAAAAAAAATTTCTCAGTTAAGTCATATTCAAAATAACATTTAACATAGATTGGCACATGTAATCTTGATATTTTTAAAAGAGTAGTATTAGGAAAATCAATTCTAATATCAATTTTTTAAGTACGAACTCAATTGTTATATTATCATTAGTAAATACAATCAATTGATGCGGTAATACTTTAAGTACTTATCAATAAAAAAACGACAATTCATATATCATATAGATTGGTACTTAAAAGTTGAAATTAAAGTTGATATCCTTAATATTTTTCTTTTTAAAATTTAATAGTTTTAGGGTATATTTTGTGACTGATTTTATAAATAAATGAATTGTTTAGTGGACTTGTATAATAAATAAAAATGATAAAAATGATATTTAGATTAAATAAATAAATAGCGTGTTTTGGGTATTTTCTCTAAATCAGTACAGGACAGAGACAGACCTTTCAGTTTCCAATATTTAATATATATGACTAATTATAAAACTCGAAGAAGAAGTGAAGCGTCTCACTTGACTTGAGAAAGAGAGAGAGGGCAGAGCTAGAAATGGAAGTGGGAAAGATCGGACTAACAGTTTCTCTTGGTGGGTTTTTGGTATTTTTCTTGTGTATTTACGAAAAACAAGTTTTGAAGCTCAAAAGGCAAAGATCAAAGCTTCATAAGCAAGGAATTCGAGGGCCAACTCCTCCTATTCTAGTGGGGAATCTCCCCCAAATTCACGAGTTTCAACTACAGTTTTGCTCAAAGTCAAGGACTCCTCCAAACGACAACCTTTCCGATGTCGTTTTGATTTCTCATGATTGGCCTTCCACCATCCTCTCCCATCTAATCCAGTCGAGAAATGACTATGGTTTTTTGTTTTCCATCCATTTATCTTTTTTTATTTGTTCTTTCATGAGAAAAAAAAAAAAAAGAAAGAAAAAAAAAAAAAGAAATTAGTGATGGACATATTGTACTTTTGTTAGTGTCTTGATTTTTTTATTTTTTATTTTTTATTTTTGCTTGTTATTGTTAGTCGAATTACGTTTAGTGTACACCAAGGAAATCTATTTAGGGTTTATGGGAAAATATCTTTTTAAAAGCCTTTTTTTAAATATATATAAATGTCCCAAGTCTTTTTAGTTTAAGAAAATGACAGTTTTCTTTATTTATTTATTTTAATATGTTCATAAGTGTTAGACGCTATTTAGCAGTCTATTACAGATAGATTTTATTGTCATTCATTGATAAAACGAGATCGTTCAGTGATTAACAATATCAACAATTTATTGGTCCATTAATAATGACTCATCAAGTTTATTATTGATAAATCAATCAATCAATGATGGACCCTGATATATTATGATTTACCGGTGATAGACCATCATTTAAAAAAAAAAAAAAACCCCCCAACAACAACAACCTTTTAACTATAAAAACAAAAGTTTGGTCACTTTTTAAAAGGGTAGTCAAAACGCATCCCTTCTAATTTATTTTTTTCTTCAAAAACTTACTTTTTTATCCCATAAATTCGTTTGGCTATTGCTAATTTGGAAAGTGCGTGCGTGCGTGCGTGTGTGTGTGTGTGTGTGTGTGCAGGGCCAGTTTTCATATATGAAATGGGAAGTCTACAATTCTTTTGCATCACAGATGCAGCGATGGTGAAGGAAGTTTGTGTCTTCACATCCATGAACTTGGGGGTGCCTTCTCATCTATCAAAGCAATGTGGGCCACTGTTGGGCCAGGGCAATATTTCTTCAGATGGGCCCATTTGGGCCCATCAAATGAGGATTACTGCGACTGAATTCTACCTTGACAAGGTCAAGGTAAAAATGTCTAAAAGTTAATATTAGTACATACCCTCATCATCTTATTATTTTGGTGATCTCTTTAGGCATTTGCACCAGTCTTATTGTGATACAATTCCAATCTCATTAATCAAAATACCTTGATAGAAGTGGTAGCTTTTGCATAATGACCTCTTATTTTACACTATTGATAGGAATTACTTTTTAACTGTTTGATTAATATTTTAACTAGTAGAAATTTAGTTTACAACGCTTCAAACAAAACTGCTTTTGTCATAAATCAAACCATTAAAAAATTCAATTAAATGATTAAAACAACAATTCCTATCGATCGCTAAAAAAGGACCTACTGTAGAAATTCGCAATTGAAGTTAATCATCTATCATTTCGTTTCTTCTTGGCGTTTTTGGAAAAATTAATGTTCCCAAAGTTGGAAAAGAAAAGGAAAAGGAAAACATTGAAAGATAGAATAGAATGAAGAAAAAAGAATGTAGGAAACCAAAAATCTTTCACTTTGTGGCAAACTTTAGATAAGTAGTACTCTCTCTCTCTCTCTCTCTCTCTCTCTATATATATATATATATATAAATATATGTATTATTTGGGTTAATCTTTCCAAAGGAAATGGTTAGCCTAATGGTGGACTCTACAACCTCCATGCTAAGAACTTGGGAGAGCATAATTAAAAGTGGAGGTGCAGATATTAAAGTAGATAATGATCTGAGAAGCTTGTCTTCAAATATAATCTCAAGAGCCTGTTTTGGAAGCCATTATTTACAAGGAGAGCAAATTTTCTCAAAGCTCAGAACTCTCCAAAAGTTGATGTCCAAGAGAATTATTGGAATTCCTTTCTTGAGGTACTCTTACATCAAATTTAAAAAAAAAAAAAAAAAAAAAATTACATGTCTGGTATGTAACTATTCAGTTTTTATGAGCATTCCTAATTGGGGTTACACACACGTTTTTTAGATTCATCCCGACAAAGAAGAACATCGATAAATGGAGATTAGAGAAGGAGATCTATGCCATGATCTTAAAGGTGGTGAAGCAGTGCACCAAGGTTTCTGAAGAGAAGGACCTTCTGCAGATGATACTTGATGGTGCCTAAGTTTATGGTGGTGTGGATAGCCCGTCGCTGGGCATCACTCGAGACAAATTCATTGTAGATACCTGCAAGAATGTGTACTTTGCTGGGCATGAAACCATTGCTATTACAGCATCATGGATCTTGATGTTGTTGGCTGCATATTCAACTTGGTAAACTCGTGTTCCTGAAGAAGTGCAAGAGATTTGCAAGGGCGGCAATCCGGACGCTGAAATGCTTCGACGCATAAAAGTAGCACGTTCACATACTAAATTTTGGTGCTACTAGTTTCTAGTTTTGCCTTGGTCACTAATAAACTTATGCACATGATCATTTCCGATTGATAGGCATACTCGCACAATTTCTCTCCTCATAAACTAGAAAATCAGAGACAAAAAATACAGTTAAAATATTGTTCTGCCTAAACTTCTTTCAAAATTCAAGATGTCGTCCATTTAATTGACAAGGAATGTTTAATCACTATATATCTTGATCAAAGTCTTCATCGATTTTTGAGAATTTTTTCGGCTCTTGTTTGTGCAATTGTCAAGGCATTGTTTTGATGAAAAATGAAAAATGAAAAATCTAGATTACAGAATCACAGACAAGTATAAACTGTATGCAAGTTTTGTTCTGATATATATATATATATTTTGGGCAGCTTACTATGGTGATCCAAGAGACATAACGCCTTTATCCACCAGGAGTGTTCGTCTCCAGGAAAGCCTTGCAGGATATTCAACTCAAACACATTCTAGTTCCAAAAGGAATGCACATTCGAATTCCAATTTCCATATTGCATCAAGATACTGATCTATGGGGGCCTGATGCCCGCCAGTTCAGTCCTGGAAGATTCGAGAACGGCGTTCTTGGAGCTTGCAAGCTTCCTCAGGCTTTCATCCCCTTCGGAATAGGGACTCACATTTGTGTCGGCCAGCACTTTGCTATGATAGAGCTAAAAGTGATCATATCCCTAATTCTGTCTAAGTTATGCTTCTCTCTCTCACCGACATATCAACATTCCTCGACTTTCAATACGGTTGTGGAACCTGAACATGGGATTAATCTCCATGTTGAAAGAGCATGACTTATGGGACATGTTTTAAAGTACAATAGTTTCCTTTGTAGAAGTTGATCAGTTAGGAAATGCGTTGTTCAGGAATTTTAATTGCAAAAGTGAACGTGGAAATAGGGGCGAAATATTGCTAACAAAGGCTCAGAGGGAGAGAGTGAATGCTGATAAACTAGGAGTCCCTAGATCCACCCATCCGTAGCGACGATTACAGAATCAAAATACTATATTGCCGATCTCATACTCGAAACATGCTATAGAAAATGATTACTTATTACTCATAGAAACCTTCATACATTTTCTGCGCATCTTTCTCTAAGGCTGCACTTAGTTAAGGTACCCAAAAACCCGCATGCATATTTCATTAGCCTTCTCGTTTTGAGAAAATTCGAACACATGACTTTAACATTAGACACGTGGACCTTCCAACACAATAATAATTAGACAATTCGAAAATATCCAAGGAAAGTTTTCAACCCCTAAATTTTAGAGGGATGTTTTCATTAGAAATGGAGAAGTTCAGAAGGTTAGTTCTTTTTATTTGTTGGCAGTTCACTACCCACCAGCAGTTTATGTCACAAGGATGATTCAACACAAAGATATTCCAAAAGAAATGAACAAGGACATGGACTTTCACAAATTAACTACATTTGGAGACTTTCAAAAATCAAAATGATGCCCGACACTATAAAAAGAACATTGAATACGGCGATAACACCGTGCCGAAGACGCAAATAAAAAGAAAGTTCTTCCTTGGCATACAACATATGGCTGGTTCTGTTATTTGTGTTGAGATTCACTGTAGCTCTATAATCTAACGTCATCTAAGGCAAGCACAAATCCGACTTCTACTTTAATGAGCATAAGTAGCAAAAGAAGTTTCATGAGAAGAGAGACCGATTCCGGTTGCGTTCAAGTCGAGCCTCCCTCTATTGCAACCAGAAAAACAATAAAGCATATGGCATGCAGTTCAGAAGACCCTAAAGAACAGTTTTAAAGATAATACAGAACTGACATAACTACAGGAGTTTCTAAAAATATGAAAGAAGCAGTACCTCTTTTTTCTTGCATTCCTTGTAAATATCAAAATGCTCTTGACATTTGCTTTTGTCTGCATTAGCTTCTAGACCTGTAATGTTTACCAAATCAATCACTATAATAACGATCTAAGGAGGATCAATCTAGCAAACAGTGAGTGCTTTTGTCTATGTTGACCACAGTTAGAACTTGGAACGCTCAAGTGAAATGATTAAAACAAACTAAATGACATTACGTGCTCCATGGTCATCTTCATTACAGTTTATATACAGCAGTATAACCAGCAAGGTAGGCCATACTACATGATTTGTAACACATTCTACCACAAATTTGTTAAATCTTTATAAGAGCTACAATTATCAGCACTTGGTACATGTTTACCAAACCGTAAAGGAATATAGAGCGGGAAAGCTGATGGGGGGATATTAATTCCCTTTCTAGTGTTTACTAAACTTAAAAGATTAAGGGGGTGTTTGGTGTGTAAGTTTGAGTTAAGATTTGTAAGTTTAAATAGTAATTTTTTTTGAATTTTTTTGAATTTTCAGAAAAGACAAACAACTTTTTGGGGGAAAAAGACAAAAAACATGATGAAAAAAGTACAGTTTAGTTTAAACTAAACTTTTTGCCAAACAAGGCCTAAGACTCTTAATACTATAATTACTAAAATGTTCTCATAGTTAAATCCTTATTGACTTATCTCACATGAACTAATTGAGGGTAGACAATTAAAGTTGATTTTCATTCCCTTTACCCAAGTATCAATACCAAAGGAGATGCAAGTATTTGCAATCACTTTCATCATTTCCTATATCGTGTACGGCCCACTAAACTCCCATTACTGATTTTGTTGTAAACACAGGATTAGAAAGGAAAGGGAATACTCTCCCTTTTCGCTTTCCCTTAGATGTGAAGTAAACTGGGGTCTATTCGGAAATATTTCTTAAAATGTGTTTGCCACTCAGAAAAGCTTGGGCTCTACAGAAAAGCCTCCGGTCGAAATCATAAGATGTATATTTCTCAAAAGAAGCTCTTTGAGAAGACTTTGAAACTTGTACAGAAGCTTCAAAAAGACTCTGTAGACTTCAATCTCACATTTCTAGTTCTTATTCGAAAATTCAAGGATTAGTTTTTGTTCATTAAGCGTTTTTCAAAAACGTGGTTTTAGGCACTAACTGAAAGCTTCCCTTCTTTCGGTAACTAAAAGTATAAGCAAAACTAATACAACCACAATAAGGCTTACTAATACCAAAATTCTCTAACATTTTAGTTATGATAAAATATTTTGCTTCTAAAACACACAGAGAATTCACCAAGAACTTAACAAAAAATGAAAGAAAATTCAGTCCCAACTAGTGAGATCATGACCACCTCAGTCATTAGAGAAGCTAATTAGTGGATACTACATGGGGATGAAAAAAAAATGATAAGTTTTACAAACAAATTCATAACCCAAATTAAGCCTAGTAAATGAGGAATTACACAAAACTCTGACGAATCTAGGGTTCCTATGGAAAATAAGATGTACCCAAAAAAAAAAAAAAGAATCCCCTCAAAAGTATGAACATCACCAAATTAAGGTCGAATCTGCCAAATAAAGTATTAAAAAAAACAAGGAAGAAACAATTAAAATTAGAGAAAACGAATGACATAAACGAAAACGATTACAAAAAGGAAACAGAAAACAAAGAACAGAGAAAGAAAGAGGAGAGTAGCAAGTGTGGTTTACATTTGAGAGAAGCAGTGTATTGAGGAAAACAAGGAGAGTCGGCAATTCTGGCAGCACTTGGGTATGGCGGTGTTGATGTCGCCGACGATGCCATTTCTGATTCTGGCCAGATTGACTCCTGATTTTACCTAGTGCTGGGAATTTGGGCTGGCCGGCCCGGCCCGGCCCAAGCCCGATGGGCTTTTTCAAAAATCCGGGCAGCCGTCCCAATGCAAATCCGGGTCGGGCCGGCCCGCTCTGATTTTTGAAACATAAGCCCAGCCCGATCCATGGGTTTAGAGCAGACCGGGTCGCGCCTAGCCCAATTTTTAAAACTTTTATTTAATTTTTTTTATTTGTAATTTTTGAATAAATTTGTATATTTTTTATAATTTAATAATTTATCTTAATATTTTATCTTATATAAAAAATAAAAAAAAATTTATACTTTGTTAAAAAAAATTATTATACTATTTCTATTAATTTTTATATTTATATTATAATTGCTTAGTTAATACTTAATAATTATAATATTAGTTAGTTAGTTAACTTAACATTATAATTAAACTTTTAATTTTAGTTGTTTAAGATTATAATTATTTATCAGTGTTTGCTTAGTAGTTATTTTTGATTAAATATTACTAAATTGAAAAATAAATTAAGTACATAATAAAAATAAAAATTTTAAAAAAATAAGGATACAAAAAAGAGAGTATAAAATTGAAATTTAAAATTTTATTGATGTCATGATTGCCTCATTAAAAACTTTACTGAGTAAAACCCATTGGGATAAAACCTCAGTAAAGAAAAAAGAGTGCAATCTTAATTCATATTTACAATTTTGCAATGAAAAAAATATATCAATCAGCATCAGCAACCGGAAAAGGGAGCCGCAGGAGCATTGTCAATATCATCGTCATCGATTATGGTCATTTCGTTAAAGTGTTGGAGTATCTCTTGATCTTCTACTGTATATTGCAACCTTTTATCTGCATGTTCCCAATCTTTTAGGCATGTAAGCACCTCGACCATCTCAGGTGTTAATGAGGTCCTCCGATCTTCAATTATCCTTCCAGCTGTGCTGAATGCTGATTCAAAAGAAACTGTCGAAACAGGAATAGTTAAGATGTCACGTGCTAAACGGGAAAGCACTGGAAAATTTGTCGACTGCAACCTCCACCAATCTAAAATTTTGAAATCTTCAGTATTTGTAGTTGAGTCTAGCAGTGAAAAATCTGTATCTAAGTATTTTGTGAACTCCGAGTGTGTCGTACTCGTGGTAGTTGAACTTGCTGAAAGTGGACGAGTAACACTCGAACTTGATGAAGAGCCCGATCTTGCTGGAGCAGAGAAAAAACTCAAAACTTTTTTCTTTTTCCGATCACCAACAGTTGGAAGAGTTTCTTCGGTTTCAATGTTAACTTGCTGTCCGAATTTATTCTGATAACTTGCAAAAATCTCAAATAACTTGTATTTAGTGTTATTAAATGTTAAAGAATACGTTGAAGCAAAATCTACATTCATATGTTCAGAAATATGAGTAAGACCATTATAAATACCATTTAATTTAACTATAGGATTTAAAACAATGATAAGGCAATATAATAAAGGCATGTTATTGTGATCCCAATATTTCATAAACTTTTTCTCCATTTTTTCTACTATTAGTTTAAATAAATCATCATTTCTATAGTCAGAAAATAATGAAGAAATAAGCATTAATTGGGTGAAAACTAATGGAGAAGTGGGATAATAAACACCAGACAATAAAACAGTAGCATCATAAAAAGTTTCTACAAAAAAAATCATTCTTTCAGTAATAAACCAATCAACATCAGATAATAAAATCATATTATTCTTTGTATTATAAAACATAGAAATAACATTCTTATATTCTATTGCATTTTTCAACATTAAATAAGTTGAGTTCCACCTTACCGGCATATCAGTCCCAAATTTTCGAGGTTTTAAACCTTCTGCTTTGCAATACCTCTTAAAGTCAGCAATGCGAAGATTTGAATTATGTATCCAAAGGAGAGCATTACGAATATTTTCAATGTTACTACTTACCAACTTCATACCTGATTTGACAATGAGGTTGATAATATGACATGCACAACGTTGATGTAATAAAATTCCAAGAATATATTCTGACAAGTTGTTCTCAAGAAAACGAATATAGCGGTATTTGCCGAAGCATTATCTAGAGTGATTGAAATAATGCAATTGCTAATGCCAAATTCATTTAAAACACTCATAATATTATCATTAATATTTAAAGCATTGTGAGATTGATCAATAAGTCTAAAGCCAATAATTCTTTTTTGTAATTGTCATTGGGGATCTAAATAATGTGAAACTACACTAATATAATCTTGGTTTGACCTAGCAGCCCAAATATCAGATGTCAATGCAATACAAAATGTGTTTGTATTCATATAAGATATTAATGTAGTGCGTTTTTTACTATAATAAGATATAATATCACTCCTAATAGTTTTTCTAGTAACGGCTTTAAATTGTGGACAAAAAGATCTTTGAATATGCTCTTCATAAAAAGTATTTTCACCAAAACTAATAGGTAAATCTGTAGAGGCAATTAAACGAGCTAAAGATTCTCTAGCTACCATGGGATCATAAGAAAAAAGTACCTATTGAGCCATCGGAGTTGAATTTTAGAGTGCTTTGTGTCGGCTCCCTTCCCTTGTAATGTTTCTCGACACATTTTTCAGCATGGGCTAATAAGTGGCGGGTCCCACTTGAACTGTTAGCAATCAAACTTTCTTGGCAAAACTTACATTTTGCTAGTCTTTTTTGTATTTTTTTGCCATCGGGGCCGAAGTCCTCTTTCTGCACAACATCGAAAAATTGCCGAGCACGTGAAGTTTTAGTAGCAGTACCTTTTGGCTTTTTGGGTGGACAACTAGTGCTTCCCGAACTACTTCTTGATGGTGCCAACATTGGATTTGGTGGTATTGGAGTATTGAAACTCCTACGTCTGATATCAGGGACATTGTCGCCAGCCTCCATACGAGAAATCTCCACTTCTTCGATGTTGCGGTCATCCATCCCGTAGTAATCATCATCAAGATCAACAATTGGTTGTTGAACATTTGGATTTGGATCCATTTTGAATTTTATTTATTTATTTATTTTTTTTTTTTGTAGGAAAGTAAGTATTAGAAATTTAAAATATAGAAATAATGAGTATGATAATATGAGTTATTAAAAAGTAGAGAAATAACAAGAATGTGGATTATAAAAATAATGAGAATATGAGTTATTGTAAATTTAGGAGATCAGACAAAAAAAATTATAGAATATTAATTATTGAATAATGAGAATTGAGAAATTAGAATTTGGAAATAAGAGAATATAGAGAAAGAAATTAGAGAATAAGAGATTGAAAGGAGAGATGAGAGAAGATGTGTGAAAAAATGAAAAAAATAGAATGGGAGTTGGGAGAATTAAATTAAAAAAAATTAAAAACTTTTTTTGTAATTGTTATAGGCCGTTGGACGACGGCAATATACTTATATAATAAGTATATTGCCGTTGGACCAGGTCCAAGTCCAACGGTTCTTTTCTTTTTTTTTTTTTTTTTTTTAAATATCTATAATATAATTTTATAATATTAATATTTAATATATATACTTTTTTAATAAAAAATTAAAATTTTTAATAAATTAATATATATAATTTTAAATAACGGGCGGACCGGACCGGTCCATCGGGTTTAAATATTCGGACCGGGCCGGTCGGCCCGTTGGGCCTAAGAGGAGAGCCCAACCCGCCTCTTACTTTAAGGATCGGGCTTTTACCGGACCGATAAAATGCGGGCCAGGCTGGGCCGTGGGCCAGGCCTGAATTACGGGCCGCGGGCCGACCTGTTTGGCCCAGCCTAAATTCCCACCTCTAATTTTACCCCCCCAAATAGGACATGCGTTTGTCTGTTTGCTGTTTTTGGGGCTTTTTACTTTAGAATGGGCATTTGCACGTCCCATTTTCATTTATCAATCATTTTCCATTCAACAGTATTTTCTGATATTGTTTTAGAATTTTTAACAGGGATTTATAGTTAAATAATTTTTTTAAGATTTTTATTTTTTAAATAATCGAAATTTTTAAAAATTAATTAAATGTTATTTTTTTAAATAATTAATTAATTTTTTCATTGGTCAATCAATGATTGGCCATATAATAATTAATCAGTGATTAACTTACGGTCAATCATTAATTAATCATAACGTAAATCATTAAATTTCATAGTCAATCACTAATTTTTATATTCAATCATTGATTGACCATTAATCAATCACATATTGATCAAATCTGAAAAATGATAAACGATCATTTTTCTAAATAAAAAAAAAGTTGGACAATCTATTAGATTAGGTGATTAAAAAATGCCACCCAGTCTAATTTCCCTTAATTTTCAATATTTAATTTTTTTTATGTAACTAAATTTTTAAATTCAGATAATATAATATAACACTATTAAAGGGATAACCAATGAGATAAATAATCACGGACATCAGATCTTGACTTGGGATTTAATACATATGTTTCCTTATTTATATATATTTCGATACCTATAATAATATTATAACATATGTGTAATTAATATGATTTTTCAATTGATATGATATAATTTTATAACTAAAAATATATTTTTAATTGAAATATCATGATATTGTTAGAGAAATATGAATGAACATGAATAAGGAGATAGGATCCAGAATTCTAGTTAGAGCATATATACATATATATATATATATATCCAGTTATTCACAAGATTGCCACTCAAAAACTATTGCCCACCTAGCAATTGCAGCTTCTTTTTTTTTTTTTTTTTGAATTAATTTATTTACACCATCAATAAAATAAGTAAAAAATTAACTTAATACATCTTATGGAAATTATTTCATCGATCAAAACGATAACATAACAACTACACCGATAATCTACTATATGTCACCAAAATCAGCATTCCTAGATTTTATCTATTTATTTATTTGCACATTTCTCGGTGTTTATATTAAGATGTGCTTATGATTTTGTTAATTACTGAATTTATTTAATTCATTTTCAGAGATGATGTTGGACGAAAATCGTACACCAATATATAAAAATTACGGACATGAGCCAACCATTTCAAGGATGTAAGTAATAAGGGGGTGTTTGGTGTGTAAGTTTGAGTTAAGATTTGTAAGTTTAAATAGCAAATTTTTTTGAATTTTCAGAAAAGACAAACAACTTTTTGGGGAAAAAGACAAAAAACATGATGAAAAAAGTACAGTTTAACTTAAACTAAACCTTTTGCCAAACATCCCCTAAATGAGCTCAAAACAAGTGACTGGCACATTCTCTTAACGCTGACGACTTGTGACGTTGACATTAACATTGAGTCCAGTCTTATTTTAGTTCATTAATTATAAAATGTCTTAGAATTAGTCTAGTTATCCTCAAACTATTAATTTGTCTCATAGTAGTTATTCCATCCATACTGTTGAAAAAATGAAGAGTAGTTACCATACGACTATGAGCTTGTTTGGGGTGCAAGTTTAAACTTACACTCATCAATTCAATTTTTGTCTTTTTCTGAAAAAGTTTTTTGTCTTTTCTAAAAAAGTCAACAAAAATTACTATTTAAACTTATCAATTTCAACTTAAACTTACACACCAAACACCCCCTTCTATATGTAGGATAGAAGGATACTGATATAAACAAATTTTATGCAAATATTTCTCTTTCTTTTCTCCAAGCAAGGATGAGGCAACTAAACTTTGTGTTTGCGAGTACCTTAGAGAGAAAAAGGCACTCACATCCGTGAAGTAAACCTTCCCGGTTCGCGGGTAAACTTCCACGGCATTGGTGAATTTGAAGGGTCCACCATCTGTGCCAGTGGTAACCGGAAGTGCAAGCCTTTCCTTTGTCCGAACCCTAAGGAGCACTCGGTAAGCATCATGTGATGTAAAGCTCATTTTTATGAAAATAAAATCCGATTCCTAATGGCCTTCCACAAACAAGCCCTAGTTTAGCTCGATTATTGGTTCTGTCATTAGACCTGCAAATTTATTAAATGTTAATTCAAGAGTACGAAAAATGTTAATTATTATTTCGAGAATGCAACTAAAACTCGCGAGTGACATGGAATATACGAGATGATAATTGAACAAAAATCGAAAAATTACCTAATTGGAGAAGTGATGTAAAAATCCAAGAAGGTAGATCCATCATATTTGACAACTCTACCATCGGAGATGCTCGTGTAGGGTCCTTGATTAACAATGTCGAAGGCTATGGCATCAGGACCTACTGCAGTTGATGGCAAATCAAGTTTTCGAAAATCAAGTATTACTACCTATTGGGAAAAAAATGGAGGGAAAAGAGATCAAGCAGAGAAAGAAAGCAATAATGGTGAGCATGGTTAATATTTGACACCCTTGTTCAGCTTCAAAATTAACAATAGAAAAATGAAATTTAGATATCACAATGAATCTGTCACGTGATAATTTAAAATTTTAAAATAACATTCACATAATTGAGTAAAACAATAATTTTAATGCCCTTAAAATCACTTAAAAATTACAAACTTTACATAGTGTATGTGATTGCTTTTATAAGATTTCAAGTTATTATGCTATGAGCATCTTACTACCTCTATAAATTTCAAAATCTATTGTTAGAAAAAAAAAAATTAAAAAAAATACAACGTCGCGTTATAATCAACCAGACACGAATAATCCACTTTTAAAAGACTTGTTTTCCCTGCGAGTTGCTCGGGCGCTGACTGAATAGAAACTTTATGGCCCAGAAATATAGTTTATAGCACATATGCATATATATACATATATATATATATATATATCATTTGGGTATCTTTAGTCACCATCATATGATCCATATCTTTCTTTTCCTAAGAAAACTCAAGACAGTTGTGGAAAAGCGTATGATCTGTGCAGATGGACGTGGACGTATGAATACGTAGTGGAATCTCCGGTTTTGGCAACTTTTGATAAAAAGTTTGCATGCATATGTAAGGCATGATGTCATTTTATGTAATTTTGTATGGAGTACAATGGACGGTGTAAATATGATAGGTACCCATCTCCCGAACTTTTTTTAACTTTTGATAAATTAGCGCCTGAACTGAAAATTTTTGACTATTAATCCTCTCAAATTTCAAAATCTATTGCTAATTATACCGTCAATTAGAAACACGGTTTATATACAGCACTACTACAAATATATATTGATAATTTTGTTGTATACGTGACCCACTAATAAGGGCGGCCCTATTCAGGTCTTTTTAGCTCCCTTAGAACACAAGTAGCTAGCTAGAGTCTGCATGTGATGCTTGTATATGTTGTTGATATATATATATAGATGTGATGGTTACAAAAAAAAAAAAGAGTAATTATTAAAAACTCTTCCGATTTTAATGATTACTATGATATTTATTTAAAAATTCTTCTGGTTTTAATGATTACTGTGATATTTATCCATCGATGGTTATCGTTATTTTAACCGTATGAAATAGATAAGATAGTTATAATGAATTGAATAGTTAGCCAAAAAATGTAATGACAATTAATGAGTATTGAACTTAGAGAGCTCATTAAATGTGGAGTTTGATAGGTAATTTGTTCTTAACCTTCATATTTGACTTTTGTAAATACTTTTTTTTCTTGCTTTTTTAAAATGGAATCTAAATTAAGATTGGTTTTATGATTTTTGAATCTCATTCAATATTTCATTTCTATTAAGGATTCCATTTCTTTCATTTTTAAGTCTCTTTTCTACCTGACTCCACTTATTCCCAATTTTTATTGACCATTCTTTTTTTTTTTTAAGTAGGTTTTTTTTTTTTAAAGCAATTCATTTCAGATTTTTCCTTTATTAATTTACTCATTTTATTTTCATTAACCTTTATATATAGTAGAACCACGATTCCAAAAAATAAATAAATAAAATCCATAGCCATTGAACTTCTCGACCAAACCTCCACTATCTCCTCAACCACATCAGTTCTCCTTACTTTCAATTTGTTACTAATCTTTACACAGAATCTATATATTAAAAATATTCCGTGTTAGTCCCACTCTAAATATTAGGCTATATAAAAAAGATATTCAAAATCACATAAATTGTTGATGTCCTCTCTTATTTTCCATTAAGGATGGAATACAAAGTAGTATAGCTCACCTTTAAGGGCGGCACTGATGTTCTTTTGAAACCTTCCCAAATGTTTTTATTTCTTTTTGTTCGTCAATATTGAAAAAAAAAAATAATTTGTAGAAAAATATTATAGAGACACCGATTATAAAAATTTCATGCATAAGACTTAAAAACTTCATCAAATGCCATGTTAATTATTCATGCATTGTGAGATTTATATCTGTACTTACTGGACAAAATCTCATTTAAGACATTTATGTTGTAGGTAATTTAGGTAAGAAACCCGTGAACAACTGAATCAATGAATAGACAAAACAGATGATGTGACATATTCACAATTTCATGTTTTAGCCGTTGATGACAATCCTTCTTTGTTTCGCAGGAAGGAAAACTTTTTTGCTGAAATTTTAGCTCAATGGGTCTCCTTTTGCCTTGTTATCATTGACTTTTGACTTGCAATGTGTTCTGTTTTGTTCATGATAGTTACTACAGTTGGTTCTACTTCTAGTAGTAAGGCTCTTGAGTTTTTGGGTTTTCATGACGATGACCATAAAATTCAGATTTCTGTGGGATTGGAAACAATACTCATTGATTGCCCTTTAAGGGCCCGTTTGAGGGACTTCTGTAAACATATTTCCAACTTTTTTTTAAAAATCTTTTTCTTTAATTCAAAATTACTCATAATTATTTATTTCTTCAAAAAGTCTATAATTTTGTTATTTCAATTCTAAATGAGATTTTTTTTTTCAAATTATATAGAATTTCGACAACAACGAAATAAGATCCATAAATAAATTGTTTTTTTTTTGTATGTTAAGTGTTTGAGCTTATTTAAACTTAATTATACTTTATGATTAATTTTTTATTATTAAAAAAATTAACAAAAAATATAATTAATTTTTTTAAGGGTTAGTTTGATGTATGAGTTTGAGTTAAGATTTGTAAGTTTAAATAGTAATTTTGGTTGATTTTTTCAAAAAAGACAAAAAAATTTTAAAGAAAAAAATAAAAAATATGATAAAAAAATACAGTTTAATTTAAACCAAACTTACCAACCAAACAGACTCTAAAAATCAATAATTTCAATCTAAAAATTACATTATATTCCAAATTTGTCCCGAACACCAACGTATCACCAGTATTCATAAGCTTAGGAAATACCACAAAAAAAAAAAAAAAAAAAAAAAGCCATATGAAGTTGACGATGGTTTGATAAATTCTGACACAAACGTCTGATTATTTCTGACATTAAATTTGGTACATCATATTACAATGATGACTTGACGGTCATTTTTAATTAATTTATTGTCTAAGGAATCTTGTTTCATTTTTTTTAATAATTTATTTACCGCAACTGTGGGAATCTAGTCAACCAGTGGACCCCACTCGTACAAAGAAACAACCTAAAAAATCACCATAACACTAAACCCAAAAGCCACCATCTGCATTTAAAAAATAAAAATAAAAAGCCACCACCTGCGACTCACTCTTCACGCTCCCTTGTTCATCTTCTTCGACTTAAAAAAAAGAAAAAAGAAAAAAAAAAACTCTAGAGAGAGAAAGGAAGAGAGAGAGAGAGAGCTGGATATGGATTTGGAAGGCACACCAGCTTTCCATGGATACCGCATGCCTGCAGAGTGGGAACCCCATTCACAGTGTTGGATTGGTTGGCCTGTGAGTTCTGTTTTTTCTTTCCTTCTTTAAACAAAAAATTCAATATACATAATTGGGTACAATTAATTTTTCCAATTTTTATGGTTTATTTGTCCTAATTGCGTTGCTCTGGAAAATGGGTTTTGGAGAATTGTTTATTTTTCTGCATATTTTGTGATGTTTGAGAACTGGGGTCTACAGCACAGTTGCTTGTTATATTTTTCCCTGGAATGTAATTTACATTACTTTACTTCTGTTTTCTCTTTTTAAATCTCTGTAGACGTTAGATTTTTTTTTTCTTTGATGAATTTCGGTGAAATTGATGGAAATATTTGCAACCTTACTGTGTTCTATTCTGTTCTTGTGAGAAATGACTAAATTTCTGTTTGGAGCGTGAATTTGAATCATAAAAATCTATCTCAAATTGGGAATTTAAATTGGTTTGGTAATTGGGAGAGGAAAAAAAAAAGAGTGTAATACGGAATTGGATCGGCGTTTGATCCAACAAATGGTAAGGTGAAGTGGCTTATGAGAGGGTTGTTCTAGGTAATGAAAATAAGTTGTACAACACGAAAGTTCTGCTTTTGAAAGTACCCTTTGGATACATTAAAAAAAAAAAAAAAAAAGAATCTTTCTCTCTAGGTGATGTAGAGATTAGTTGAACCACACAAACAGTATGATACGTTAGGAACAAAGGTTTGAAATGAAATTTTTATATTGAAGTTACTTGACTTTTCAAAAACTAGTTAAAATTTTGTTGACTTTTCAAAAAAAGACAAAAACTACGATGAAAAACTTAGGTTCACACCTGAAAACCAAAAACATGCATGTATTTTATTCTCATCTATCTTTTTTTTTTTTTTTTTTTAAATTTTCTTCTGGTTCATTTGGTCCCTGTTATCACTTGGATTTCTATTGTACTATAATAAGGCCGGGAATTTCCTATCCTGTTCTTACGAGTAACAAAGGATGCTACAAGGTTGTTTCAATTATCTAGTTTGGTCTTATATTAAGCTTCCTTTGAGCGTTATAGGAGCGCCCAGATAACTGGAGAGATAATGCAGTACCCGCTCAAATCGTATTTGCCAAGGTAGCTTCCGCAATCTCTAAGTTTGAGCCCGTAACTGTCTGTGCAAGTGCTGCTCAGGTTAGTAGATGTCCTAAATGCAGAACATTTAAGTCTTTCGAGTGCAACTTAATCTTGTTCTCAAAAACTAAGTTGGAATTATGCATTTCATAATCAGTGGAGCAATGCACGGAGTCAAGTACCGAAACATATCAGGGTTGTTGAGATGAGTATGAACGATTCTTGGTTTCGCGATACGGGGCCAACTGTGAGCTTCTGCCTTTTACTTGTTCTTGGCTGATTGGATTGATTTTCTTCTAGATATATACTTCATAACTCTAATGTGATTAGTTGTTTCCCTTTTTATGTTTTAGTTTGTTGCAAGAAAAAGCGGCTTCGGTTCTTCTACTTCAGAGGACAACGTTGCTGGCATTGATTGGAATTTTAATAGTTGGGGAGGTAAGGTTTAGAATAAGTCTAGTTTATGTTTACCATGAATCAGACGGTGTTTGCTATCCCAGTTTAGTATCATAAAGTCAACCTATTTTAAAGATAAAGAAAACTGGCAAATTTTTCAGGATGTTCTAAGAGCGTTCTAGTGTATAGGCTAAAAGTTGCATGTCCAATAATTTTATTTATTTATTTTATTTTTTTAAATTTCCTTAGCGAGGATAATTGTAGACTCGGTTTCGGTTACATAGGAAACTAAACCAAGAACTGTGATGGTGAAGCTCATAATGTTTAAGTGGTAGTTTAATGTCGGGAAGAAATTTCTATGTTCTGAATTAAGAAGTTACCAGTACCCTTTTCGTTTCTTTATTTTTTAAGAAAACGGACCACCCCTTAATCATATTTGACCTGTGCTACCAAGAAATAGGCTCTGTAATTTCATGATCAGGGGTATGGTAGATGGTCTTACTGTTGAGTTTCTTTTATTCCATCTAAAAGGGAATCGCTTTTTAATTTTTAAGGTATTGATGATGGCTGTTATCAAGATTGGAGCCTTGACCTTCTTGTGGCACAGAAGGTTAGTCAAGTACTTATATTATGACATTTTTTCCATCTCCTTTGATTGTCAACGATTTATGGAGTCCACTGCTGCTTATTCATAATTTGTCTTTGTTTCTCTGGTGATTGTTTGTCTGTTTCTCTTGCCGTCGTTGTTTGTAATTAGATTCTTGGAATTGAGAATGTCCGGCGGTTTCCACAGTCTACAATTTTGGAAGGCGGAAGCATCCATGTGGATGGAGAAGGTGAAATTTCTTGTCACTGTAGTAGATGAATCATTGCCTACTTTTTAAATGTTCACTTGTGTTTATTCATAGATGCGGTATCTTCATTTGTTTATTTATAGTGGGTGGAAAACTAAAATACCAAGTGATAAAAGAAGGTCCCTACATGTGAAGCAATACTCATTAGCCTTGTATTATGTTAATGTTACTAGTTTTACGTGGGGAAATACGCGTTAGTCTTTGTGACAAAATTGGATGATTTCCATCTCTGAATATTGATCAAGGAGTTCCAACATGATATATTTTAGTGTGGTCTTTCTTGAACACTTTCTGTAAAAGAGTTGCTGAAATGATCTGTCGCCTTTTTAATCTGCACCTAATTGCATTATTGATTTCATTTCATCGAACTAAAATGATCGATCAGTTCACTGATTCAGAAATCGAAACTACCAAGATAACAGTGAATATCTCAGACCTCGTTTTCCCATTAGAAAAAATCTCACTCGATCATTCCTGGTTCTATGAAACTTAATCAGAAATTTTTTCCCGTTCAGGAACTTGTCTTACCACTGAGGAGTGCCTCTTGAACAAGAACAGGAATCCACATTTAACGAAGGAACAAATAGAGGAGGTACTGAAGGCGTATCTTGGAGTCAGAAAAATTATTTGGTTGCCTCGGGGACTATATGGTATATGACTCTTCTTGGTTACACGGTCAAATTTATTCGTATTTGATCTCTCCAAGTCTGACATACTTGTGATTGTGTTGCTTGTGCTGTTTTGTATTAGGTGATGATGACACTAATGGTCATATTGACAATATGTGCTGTTTTGTAAAACCTGGAGTGGTTATGTTGTCTTGGACTGACGATGAAAAGGATCCTCAGTATGAGCGATCTCTTGAAGCCTTTTCCGTTCTCTCCAATTCTACGGATGCACATGGCAGAAAGTTCGAAATTATTAAAATTCACGTACCAGAACCATTATACATGACTGATGAAGAGGCTAATGGCATTATAACGGTAACCATTTTATAGGAAGGAGCTCTACTTTCAGTACTTTTTATTTTTAAAGCTAACACCTTATTAAAAATATAAAGATCTATGATGGTTCCTTCATTATTGTCTCTGGCACTTGTAATGCTTTCACAAAAGGATAATGAAGCGAAACCGAGACTTGCGGGTACAAGACTTGCGGCTTCATATGTAAATTTCTACATTGCAAACGGAGGAATCATTGTACCACAATTCGGGGACCAGAAATGGGATGATGAAGCAGTTCGTGTCCTATCTCAAGCCTTTCCGAACCATGAAGTAAGCAAATTCTGTTCTAGATTTGTTTCATTAATCCACATACATAAATCTAGTAGTACGACGAATATTAAGGCCTTGTTTGGCAAAAAGCTCTGTTTAAACTAAACTGTACTTTTTCATCATGTTTTTTGTCTTTTTCCTCAAAAAGTTGTTTGTCTTTTCTGAAAATTCAAAAAAATTCAAAAAAATTTACTATTTAAACTTACAAATCTTAACTCAAACTTACACACCAAACACCCCCTAAGTTTGTACTTTGTAAATGAAACTGATCCTTACACTGAAAAGGTTGTGATAATTGTGATGATACAAACTTCAGCTAGCTAGTCAAATTAAGGTAGAAGATGGAGAATTTTGCAACGTGAAAAGCTTGTGGTAGCTCATATCTTTATGTCATTGTAAGATAAAAAACAACTCAATGACGGAGCTAGAAAATTTTGTCAATAGGCCCACTTTGAGAAAAATTATTAATTATTAGCTAGGTGTGTATTTATAAATTTCAATTATCCAGTACAAGCATAAATATAAATTTTCACATAAGATGTGGGGTACAGTTGAGTTTCTAAAAAATTTGAGTGGGTACTTGCAACCTCAACAATATGAGCGGCTCGCGGTAATAACGATGAACATAGAAAAGAGTTTAAAAGCAGGACCAACTGGAGATTTAAGTTCACATATCTGTATCTTTGAAGTCCCATAATCCATAACCAAGTACTGTGATCGAAAAAAAGGAATTGTTCTGAAGCCAGAAGAAGTTAACCTCAGTTTTGACTTGCATGACAAGTTATTATATTACCAGTAGATAATATCTCTGTTCCCCTACTGATGTTACTCTTAAACTTTGACCCTCAACTATTCGACTATGAAAAGTCCACACCCTCGTTTGGATCATAGATTCAAACCTATAATTCAAACAGTAAATTCAAACTCTTTTAAAAGAAAACACGGTGAAAAAAAAAAAAAAGAATAATAGGTGAAAAACCTGATGCCAAACAACTTAACTAATGACATGTACTATGTACCAGGAAATTATTGCTACTTTTCATGTGCTCAATATGTACCATGTATCAAATTTAATTATTGTTGTTCATTTTTAAAGTGAACCGACCCTAAACAATCTCAAGTACTCTATAACCGGTGAAATATTAGAAAATAGCGAGAAAAAACTCAATGACCTGTATAATTTATTGTTTTCAGACATTAAAAATTTGCTTTTTGTTGGTGTGTTTTCAGGTGGTAGGAATCGAAGGGGCGAGGGAGATTGTTCTAGCCGGTGGAAATATACACTGCATAACTCAGCAACAGCCAGCCCTTCCAACAAACATTAATTGCATATAGTAATTTATTTTTTTAAGCATTTAATATATATATATATATATAAATTTGTAAACTTATTTATATCTTCCATTTGGTTTGCCCGGTCCACGACTCCAGAGCATTGAAAGTGATTTGTTTTTCTTGAATATTATATTAAATGTTTAGTTAATTTCAATAACCATTTTTGCTCTCTTTTACCCCAAAAAAAAAAAAAAAAAAAAATTTTTGCTCTGAGTGTGACTCTTTTAATCTATGAAGTATCTCCCATGTGCTCTGAGGGAAACCCTCCGTTTGGTATTTAAGTTTAACTCTAACTAAATTGTACCTTTTCATATAAATTTTTGTCTTTTACTGAAAAATCAACTAAATTTATAATTAATTTTTGAAAAATCAACCAACTTAAATTTAAAAATTTTATCTCTAACTAACTTACTAAACAGAGATAAATATAGACACATAGAACGCAACAAAGGACCCCACATCAAGTAGTTGTAAATTCTGCATTTACTACTCTGTCGAGCTTTATTTATAGAGAGAGAGAGAGAGATGAGTCAAACAAAAATTGGGGGATTCTAATCTAGAAATCTTTTGTTGTATAGTCAATGTTATGCATTGTTATTAATCTATTGATAATAAATATCTTTACGTTTCTTTATTTGAGGGGAAAAAAACTGCTTCAAGTATAGAGAATTTGAATGCTTAATCTTTGATTGGTTTTTAGTGTTTATTTATATATTAGTTTGTGTAATAAGACGCAGTTCAATTCTCTTTTCAATGTTTTCTAGATTAAAAATTAAAATTTGTCAGTGTCATTATTTAAATATCTTTTAATACAATTAAAAATCATCAACTCATAATGTAAGAACTTCTGTTAAGGGTCTATAAATGAATTTGGTGTTCATTCTTTTTAATATGTAATCAATACCAAAAGAGTAAAGGAGTGAAGGGAGCGACATTTATTATGAATGGAAACCCGACCCCGCCCCCCCTCCTAAATCATGACTCTACCCTAGTATAAAATCATGACTACAATCCCAAACTCGGTCTCAAAATCCAATCCTAACCCCATTTCGAAACTCAACCCCAATCCTATTCTTGAATCTTGTCCCCTGTCTTGAAACCCCGGCCTGAATACAAACACTGTCTCATGTCTCGAAACTCCGGATCATCTCTGACCTCTATGTCTACCCAAACCCTCAAACTAGTGGAGATTTTAAAAAATATATATAATAATACATCGTACTAAAGTTGTTTTCAAAAAACACTAAAGCTACAAAATGTTGTTTTTAAATTTTTTTTTTTTTTTACTTTTTGTAATTTTGTTTTTAAAAAACTATTCTAAAACAAATTAGCCAAACACATTATTTTGATTTGGAGAACATAGTGTTTTAAAAAAAAAACTTTTTAAATCGCATGGTCAAAATAGGCCATTTGTTTCTCTTCTTCTACTGATTAATGTAAAAAAGGCTTTTTGTATTTACTAATAATTTGCTAAACTTCGAAAAATTCAGAGGCAATCATTAAGAAATAAGATTACTTTTGTTTTTTTTTAAAGCTTATTTGTAATTAGTGATATCTTAAAAATAAATAAATAACATGTATATTTTTCTTTAAGCGTCTTCAGAATTTACTGATAGATTTGTTTTTATTAAAAAATTTTGTCTCATATAATATAGAGTCATTTATTATATTTTATGTCTTTATATTTCTTTTTAAATTTAATAAACTCCCCGTTTCAAAAAATAAATAATAAATAAAATTGAAAGAAAAATTATAATGGTAATGTGTTGGGCGTTACATTCCCAAAATTCAGGATGCTCAATACTATGCATGGAATGAGTGGGGTGTCATAACTCAAAAGCAATCTACATCCATGTGTTTGGTTGACATTTTATAGATCCAAACACCCTAAAACAATTTCTTCCTTTTTCCTCTTCTTTGAGAAACACGGATCCAAACAGTCCCCACACCCAAGAAAAAAATAATAATAATAAAAATAAAATAATACTAATAGCAAAACAATATACAAATCTCAAGGCCATAATAATCACACTCAAAGCAAAGGAACCCCCATTGGCATATGAAATCAGGTCTTCAAATATTTCTTCTTTGAGTTCTTGATTTCATCTTTTTCCAATTCAGTGAAGAAGAAGAAAAAGAAGAAGAAGAAGAAAGGAGAAGATGGGGTGTTCGTTTTCTGGGTTGAATGCTCTTTACGACGCCGTTAATGGCGGAGGAGACGTCTGGATCAACGAGAGCCGCTTCAAGATCGTCAGGCAGCTCGGAGAAGGTGGCTTCGCCTATGTGTTTTTGGTCAAAGAGGTCGCCGGCTCCGGCGCCGACGCTTCCTCCGGTGGTGGTGGTGGTGGTCTCGCCAAGAAAGTCAAGGACACTTCTCATCTCTCTGGTTCGGTTCCTTCCCTTCTGTCTCTCTCTCTCTCTCTCTCTCTTCTTTGGTGATCTGGGTCATTTGAGCTCGAATCTAAATCTGATTTTTTTTTTTTTTTTTTGGTTTTTTCTTCCCCCAATTGATACGAGGTTGGAAATGTTTAACTGGGATTTCGTGATCTCGGTCATATCGTCATGAATCTGAAATTACTTTTATTTTTCCCTTCAATTTGGTGATCTGGGTCGTTTTCTTATGAATTTGGAAATGAGTCTGAGATGATTGAATTTGATTTTATCAGCTTAGAAGTTATAAATCTTGGTCTTTTTTTTTTTTCCCAACAATCCATATGTGGGAAGTTTTCATTTTTTACCATATTATTTGTTGAATTTTGATTTGGTTTGGTTTGAATGTATAAGCTTAGAAGTGATTCTTTTTTAACTTTTATTTTTGTCTTCAATTTGGTGATCTGGGTTGTTTTTGTTACGAACAAGGCCGAATTGTTCTGACCTTCCATTATGTGTCTTTGGTGATTCATATGTATGCTCTTATCACATTGGCTGTGATCTTCCGTTGGCAATGTAGCGGTTTCTGCCAAGATATTTAATGACACTCTTGCGTCTATTTTGGTCTCTCTAATTTATTTTTCTCTGCCTATTGATCATGGATGTGAGAGAATTGTTTTCATTTATTACTTTATGTGAATGAACAAGTCAAAAGTTTTCAAGTTTGAGTTATACGAGCTCCTAATCTCGAAAACGCATGAGCTCCTTTAGAGGGACATATTGTTTTCCGGGTATTTGGTTCTCCAGTAGATTTACGATGTGGTCTTCTTTTTCGTTGTCCTTTCTACCCTGCATCATTGATTTTCCTAGTATAGGTATTGGTCTATTTGCAAATTCATTTGTGTACTTACCATGAAAAATCTTTTTTCTGTAAATCATAGACTGATTTTTATATGGATCTTTTTTCTTTTTGTAGATGATGGGACTTATGCTATGAAAAAGGTTCTAATTCAGAATAGTGAACAGTTAGAGTTGGTGAGGGAGGAAATCCGTGTTTCATCCCTGTTTAGCCATCCGAATCTGCTTCCACTTCTCGATCATGCCATTATTGCTGTCAAGGTTCTTATCTGAATGAAATTTAAAATTTTCACTTTTAAACTGTGGTGTTTTTGTTGGATTTCTCGTATAACTAATGGTATTGTAGTTGCTGCTTTGGCCCTAGACTTTGTTTCTAAACCATAAGGATATATGTGAACTATCGGCATTTGACTTGATGGTTACATTTGTTGACCTACATGCTTGTGGTATCACGTGGTTTGTTTGTGTTTGTGTCAATTTACATTTTAAAAAAGATCACCTGATGTTCAAAATCGTTTTAACACATGATGTATTTGTTTCTGTCGCTCCTGTCACGTTGTAGCAGATATTGTGTAATGCGAGCAAGTTGTTCCCTCCGTCCACTAAAAATGCTAGACACCATTATTACGTGCTAAGTTTCGATCTTAAAGACACGCCATAGTCTTTCATTATATCTAAGTTGAACATCTTTTTAAATAGCTGTTCTCTAGTTGCTCAAGTGGCGATATCAGTTTTTAATTTCTCAAAAATAGTCTGAATTACATCTGTATTAATTTAGTACGACACTGTATTAGGACCACAAAGAATAGTCAAAGACTTTTGAAATTATTTTCATACATTGATTTGGCATCTGTAACATTCTCTTCCATTGGCAGTCTACACAAGAAGGATCTTGGAAGCATGAAGCATATTTGTTATTTCCGGTTCATTTGGATGGAACATTGCTGGACAATGCCAAAACTATGAAAGCTAAAAAGGAGTTTTTCTCTACCTCAGATGTTCTACATATTTTCCGGCAGGTACATAAAGTTTCCCTTTGTTAATGTAATTTTTTCAGTTTGGCTATTTCTTCTACTGGAGAAAATGCAACTTTTCCTCCCTTAAATCATAGAGTTCACAGACAACTGGTAATAATTTTGTTTATAATGTTCATTGGAACTACTTTATTCATACGTACTTCACACTTACGCTTCCAATGTCATTCTTTATGTCTAAAGAAGGCAGCCGTGTAGCTTATTGGTTTCATTTTGTTAGGTATTGGTCATTTTCTGCTCAGGGCAGATATGATTCATATGAAGAATTTTGGAAATTATAAAGAGGTTTTCCTAGTGTTTTTCTTCTTCTTTCAAATTCGCTCTTATATCGTATTTAGGTTCAACTTCCTCCCCTTAATTGGTAAGGTTGGGGAAAATTTGTTTGGGTTTCTTAATTTACCCTTACTAAACTCTTCGAACATGGTTAAACATTGAGAGACCAAGAAAATGACTATATCGGTGTATTTTCTTTGGTACTCTAATTCACATAAATTTAGTGGTTATCTTGTGCATTGATCTGGTGAAGAATCTGCACGAGTCAAATTACTAGGTAGGGTAACTCTTCTCTGTGCGACAGTGAGTTACTTTGTGGGTGTAGTAGTTATAAATGCACACAAATTTTAACCAAAAAATCAATTCAACAGCTTTGTGCAGGACTCAAGCACATGCACGGCTTAGATCCACCATATGCACATAATGATGTTAAGCCTGGTAATGTCCTCATAACTCATAGAAAAGGACAACCGCCACTTGCCATTCTGATGGATTTTGGCAGTGCTCGACCTGCAAGGAAACAGATTCATTCCCGTTCTGAGGCGCTACAATTGCAGGTGCTTTTTTCTTCTTACGCTCCAACACAACACACATGCATGCACGCACACTTGTGCTCCCACGTAGCACACATTCACGAATGCATACTTAATTTTTATGCCATAATTTTAACCATGAGTTATCACTTTTGAAGCTTCATGTGGATATTCAACCACGTGCTTGTGTATATGTGACAATTCCTTGTCTAATTTTGAAAAATGAGTTTAAAGTCTTCACAAAAAAGATTTCAGTCTACATTGCACTTGTTTAAATGACACTCATCCAATTCAGTTTTACTTTGCTGAAGTTTGGATATCTATTTTTTAGATCCCAAGTGCTAAAATGTTGAATTAAAAAAATTTAGCTTGTTGGGTATTTTGGTTTGACACTGCTTCACACCCAAAAAGAAGCGAGCTACATCTAAGTTAAAGGAAAAAAATAACAAAGAAAAAGTAAAGTATGTGGTGATAAAAGGTTTCGTTCTTAAAAGTTTTTCGTATCAACAGATGTCCTGAAAATCAATTGTATGCTTGTAAAGACTGCACGTTTTTGGTCAGGCTTTTATGTTCGGACTTTGTTTGGTAAAAGTAAGCATGGCTTGATTCTTATCAGCCTATACATTCTCTAATGTTTATTTGGTTGGTTTATGTTGCTTGTTGTATAGGAATGGGCATCTGAGCACTGTTCAGCACCTTTTCGAGCTCCAGAGTTATGGGACTGTCCCAGCCAAGCAGATATTGATGAGAGAACTGATATTTGGTCATTAGGATGCACCTTATATGCTATAATGTGAGAATTTGATACTTTTGGTACTTTGGTTTTTCCATGTCACATTTGTTCTTTTACTTTTGAGATTCTTTGTTCGTACCTTTCTTCGGTAAAGCATCGTGTGGAATCTTCTCCACACCACGATATTGCCCACAACAGTTGCTCAGATTATGCTTACTGATCACGTTTGTGAGTTTCTGATTAATACATCTGAATTGGGGCAATTCAGCATAACTTTGATGAACACTCGGATAATTTTGGCGGATATTGAGACAAAAAATTTGGAGGAAAGTGAAAGGAAAAAGGAGTAGTAGTTTTGTAGAGTCACACGTACTCAAGAAAGTTTGTGTAAACATGCATTTTATGTACTTGTATAATCACATGGCAAAAAATCTATGCGATGATTAGACTTTACTCATGGTTTATATGCACAGGTACGGAATGTCTCCGTTTGAGTATGCCCTCGGAGAATCTGGAGGGAGCCTACAATTGGCCATTGTCAATGCCCAGGTGAAGTGGCCGGCCGGACCTAATCCGCCATATCCAGATGCTCTTCACCAGTTTGTGACATGGATGCTTCAACCTCAGGCCGCGGTTCGCCCTCGCATCGATGATATCATCATTCATGTTGATAAGTTGATCTCAAAGTACTCTCGGTGAGATATAATTCAACGAAATGAACTACTACAGCTCCGTATACCACTGCCCATGCCTACACATCCTATGTAGGAGCAAAGGGCAGTCATTTTGCATTGGTTTTGTACTCTATAAAGTGATATAGGAAAAATCGAATTAGTAGCAGTTTGTTTCTCCAATATTCGGCGGATTTCTGGAGTAGTTTTGGCAGTTCTAAATTGGTTAATGTTAATGTAATGATGCTTAAATCTTTAACAATTCAATTTGGTTCTTGTAATTTATGAATAGTGCCACCCCGTTCCCTATATTTGATCCATTCGATTGATTGAATAGAAAAAACATAATAATAGTGTGATATGAAGCACTCTTTTATATGGAAAACTACTGATTCTTAGTTATGTAAAGTAGGTAATTTTTTATATTTTTCTGAATATTTTTTATGAAAGCTGAGCTATCTAGTAAAAATTTGGCAAGGACCAAATGCCAACAACTCCATCAAAACAATGAAATTAAACTCTCTTGACTCCATCACTATTGTATTTGTCCCTCTTCGTTAAAGGTCAATCTTCATGTTCTTCTTCACCTTCTGAATCTGCATAGCAAGGAAGCCATAACTTTTAGAGTGTGTTTGGCATATGAGAGAAAAGTGGAAGGAAGGAGAGGGGTTTTAACATTCATGATTATTTGGTAGGAGAGAAAAGAGGAAGAAAGGGATTAGAGAAGGGACTCTAAATCTTTGGAATACTCCAATTTTGATATCTTCTAAACTAGAGAGATTATTAGCACAGTTTTTATACTAAACAACATAAGAGAAATGACCTCTCTCCTTCCTATTTTCTCTCATTCCTACCATATTTTTCCTTATCCGTAACTTAGTTGAAGATCACAGCCATGTAAGGCTTCTTTCAGGCAATTCTATGGTTTGGTATGAACAAACAAAAAAATATACCGGTAAGACGGTTTTAAACCTAACTAAGTTTAACAGAACTTGATGAAAATCTGCGGTTCAAATCACAATACATAGTCTTACCAGAACGAACATCGTCACTGATATGGCCTCTTGCCTTGATTTGATTTATAAGCATCCGAACCATCAAAATCCACCAATAGACATGACAAATGAGCAAACTGAAAAGAAGGGTATTGAACAGATAGTAGTATATCGAACATGTTACAATATGCTTCTCCGTGTCCAAGATCGAAACAACTTCATAGCTGCCACAAAGATTTTGAAGCAAAGATTAGATTTTGCTTTAATGACAGTGTAGATCTTCTGCATTATTAGCACAGAAATTTTGTTCCTGAAAACCACACTCACCAAGTGCTCCAAAGTATCCAGAAAGGGAAGAAAATAAGACGGAGGACGGTCCAAGAGAGAACGAAAGCAACGAAGAAAAACCCGGCAATCCCTTCATAGCCACTGTACTTTGACATCTTTGCAATTTCTAAAATTACATCACTTCCTTCATGAAGAGCTAAGATGACCGAACCTACACGAGCGAACCTGAAAGTTGGCCGGATACGATATCATTCAGACACTAGATTCTGCAATTAAGTTAGATCAAACATCTTATTTTGTATCTGAAACCTTTTTCAAACACACCTTAATATGTAAGACAAAAAAATCAAAATCACAGTTGCTACGTGATGAGCCATTGACACCCAAAAGTCGGAGCGCCTCGTTTCCCAGAACACCAGAGCAAAGCTGGAGTAAATGTAGAATCCACCAGAATACAAATATAGTCCCTTCAATTTCAATCTGGCAAAAATCATTACATTAACAATTATCATCAAGAACATCAAATTGAGGTAAATTCTCTAGTTTTAACATGAATAAAGGATTCGAATATGGCGAGTCGAGGGACGGACTTAATTTTCTGTTCTGGCCAAATTTGATCGCCTGGCCCTTCCCAAAAGTACTTGGTGTTGGTGAACCATGGTTCATTATAAGTTACACAGAGAGCTAAAAGCTCTGCTGATAAGAAATATACACATTTCCAAGCAGATTCTTTGAATTTGTTGATTTTCTTCCTGTTCTCATGGGTCTTAAAATTTAGCTGAGAATGCCCTTTTCCAAACATCAACCGTTTAGCTAATCCCTACACAAAAAATGCCCATTTGAACAAATAAAATAAAGAGAAATTTTTTGTTAAATTCTAACAAAATATGCCCATTTAGCAAGCTTGCAATAAATGCAAAAAACAAAAAAGTAAAAATTATCAGTTCAGTAAAATACCAAATATATCTTCATCATCATACTGAAATGTATCACTACTTTTTTTTTTCTTTGAAAAAAAAAAAAAAAAAACCAAAATAACAATCACAAAAACACATGAATCCCAGTACAAGTCAACAGGGAAAATAAAAGAAAACAGCAACAAAATAAAGAAAAAGGGAACGAAGAAGAAAGTAGTGAACCTCAAAGACATATCGGTCGAGAAAAAGCCGAACAGAAGGGAAAAGGAAAGCAAACAAAGGAAGGAACAGCAAGTCTTGGGCCACTGGATAAGATTCAGTTTCCAAATTGATCCAACCAGAGATTCCCAAGAGACCCATTTGTCCTTTTTTTTTTCTTTTTTTTTTTTTTTTTTGGAGAAAGAATTTGGTGAAGCTAAGGAGAAGATCGGGGATGGTGGATTTTGTGAAGAACACACTGTGAGAGAGATTTTTGACTTGTGGAAAACAACAAAAATAAGCGGACGCTTTGGACTCCACTGTTTTTGGTTGTGTTTTTGTTGTCTTTGTCAATCGTATGGCTCATGCAATTTCGGGTCGACCCGGATGGAATGACCCGCTAGCCCTGTTCCTGTTAGCATGGAATATTTGATAAAAGATTTTTGTTCTCTCTCTCTTTTGGCAGAGATGTCAATTGGATTGGGTCATTGAACATGATGGCACATCATGTCACATGAGTGATTTTGGGGGCTGGGTGGTGCGGCACGAGGTAATCTTAGGTCAGGTCGAGCATAACAGGAGAGCGTGGATGTTACGTCTTCCTTTACTATCTTTTGTCAACTAATCACATGACTCAAACGAGATTAAGGGTTAGTTTGATATACTGAGTTTGAGTTAAAATTTATAAATTTAAATAGTAATTTTGATTGATTTTTTTAGAAAAGATAAAAAAATTTTGAAGAAAAAGATAAAAAATATAATAAAAAAAAGTACAGTTTAGTTTAAACTGAACTTACCAATCAAACATGCCCTAAAACTGTTAAATTGATGTTACAATGACAAACACCAAAATTGTAACTTATAATAAGCAAGGGGGAGTTTTGTGTCATTTTGAGTTGTATAAAACAAAGTAAGATGACCCCTATTTCTTAGGGACGAAATTTAAAGTTAACCTGGTAAAACATGAATTTATTAAGTAGAAAATTAGTAAACATTAAGTAAATAAATCATTAACAAATAACAATTAGGGGGGTGTTTGGTGTGTAAGTTTGAGTTAAGATTTGTAAGTTTAAATAGTAAATTTTTTTGAATTTTCAGAAAAAACAAACAACTTTTTGGGGAAAAAAACAAAAAATATGATGAAAAAAATACAATTTAATTTAAACTAAACTTTTTATCAAACTTTTTGCCAAACAGTTTAATAATTTATATAATTAAGGTTTTCAGAGTAACTGCGATAACTTCTTCTTGATTGCATTTAAAGATAAATTGTGTATTTATCAAATTTGGGCATGAAGCTCGATAAACAAAGGACTTATCAAATTTGGTGATGTCATTGTGTCACTATCACTGATAGTACACCTTTTATTTGAGGAGTCTGCGGTTGTGGTTGGAACCGTCTGTACATAGTCTTTCTTTGCTAAAGATTTGTACATTGTTTTGACTTTGGATAAATTTGACTGAGCATATCAAATTATGATTATTCAAAAACATTATCTACTATTAATTATTGTACCATATTTCTCTAGGAAAATTCACTTCTCCGCTCGTAGAATAAATTCAAAGTATAAGGCCTAACAAAGATATGAAACTTCCCTAATCCAGCGTATTTAATTGAAATTGGAACAGTAGAGCTGGATCCAAGAGATTTAAGATCTATTCGTCAGAGTTTTTACTTTTTTTTTTAATTAATAAAAAAAAAGAAACAAAAATTATAAGTTTTTCGGCAAATTTGTTGTATCACATTTTCAAAAGGATCAAGATAATTTTAAAATTTTTAATAGACAATTAAGATATTATAGAAGGTTATACTATCTTAATGAAACTCTGATACAAGTTTCAAAATTTATTCATAATAACTTTTTTTAAAATCTACATTTTGTGGCTCTTATTTGAAGCTATTATGAGGTGCTAAAACTCTCACAACGGATTATCGAAACCTTTTTAGAAACAAATTTTGGATCCACAAAACTAAAAACTTTTTTTTTTTTTTTTGGTATGAAAGATTTTTAGGAAGCCTTGTTAATAATTAAGGTCCTTAATACTTAGTAGGAGATTAATAGTTAATCATCTCGTTTTCCAAGGTTGTTATGTTAGTCATATTTGTATATCATGCATTGGTGAAATATGCCTTGGGGGCAATACATGGTCAAGATATTTGGGTGGAAGTTCTATATCTCCACCACCTAGGTCAGTGGTTGGTGTTTTTTTTTTTTTTTTTTTATTATTCTAAATATTTTTTTTAACTCATAAAAAGTTGTTTTTTTGGGAAAATGGTGGGTACTCGTGCACCTGGATTCGTGAATGGAACAATATATTAATTTTTAAGATAACAAAGGCGTCTAGGATTGGTTCATTTTCTAGCCTTCTAGATAAGGTTTTGACATGTTAAAGCAAGCTCAACCTTTTTCCTCTCTTTTCTTATTTATTTATTCATTTATTTAGTCTGGAAACTAAACATTTGATTTAACTAATTACCATAGAATATCACCATCAATATTCGTGATAATTCAGTTACATAAATTCCAACCAACTCTTACCATTGACCGGTCTTCAAAGGCGCCCTCCATGTCATCTTAAAAAAAAGTCCAAATATTAACATAAGTAAATTCTTAGGTTTAATACGATAATATCATTATTAGTTTGCTATGGCATAATAATTCGATATTCATATAATTGCTAGGAAATTCTATTTCTTGGATTTTCTTCCCTTATGATTTGTTTGGTGTGTAAGATAAGACAATATTAAATATAAAAAAATTACTTGATTGGATTAGAAATGATAATATTGAGTTTTAGTTAATCCTATCCCCCATTTGGTGATGTACTATAGGGTAGGATTGAAATTTAAATTTCAATTAAACACTAGCAAAAAAAAATAAGATTTTGATAAGCTATTAAACTTTTAAATTAACAAAATTTAAAAATACAAATATAAAAAACTGTTTAATACACACTTCATTCTCTCTCTACTGATCACATTCACACTATCACATTCACACTGCATATACATCTCTCAAGTCTATCATGATTACGTTCCTCATATTTAATAAATAATTATTTACCAGTATTGTGGGTACAAATAAAATCTTTTTAAAAATCATATCAAACGACAACAAAAAGCCAAATTTACAAAATCAATATGTACTCAAAATATAAGAGAAAATTACATAAATAATCACATTTTTTTCATTTATTGACTAACATAACATAAATTTTTCATTTTTGATTAACATGACACAAATTTTAGTTAAATTTAATTTACTTCTGTATTATATTAATCTAATATTAATTTTTTATATTACGTTAATGTAATAATCTTAAAATTTATGACCGCGCTTTTTCCAAAATATAATAAGGAAACATTGACAAGCCCAAGGATAGTTCTCTGACTATATCACTCTTGGGCCTCAGCTAGGGTAGCTGAATCTCATGCTTGAACGTAGGATAATCCAATTCCCTTCCCAGGGAGATTAGATAACGGACTAGATAAAAATTATCCAATCCCGTCTTTTAAAATTTCCAGTCAAATAAGTAACTAAATTCTATCATAATCTGGTGGTTTAGCAATAGCTTAATAAGCTATTGATCACCGTCTATTTGAATTAGAGGCTCTGATTCTTTCTTAAACTATTAAGAACAATTAAATCAAAGAAAAAATAATCTTAAAAATAAGATTTATGGTGGTTTATTTTTAATGTGAAAATGTTTGCCAAAAAGAAATCTTTAATGTGAAAATTAAGCTCATTTTCAGATGTCTCAAAACTTCACTATGTTGAAGAGGAAGAGTATAATCATCACGTTCTACAAGAAATTTCACTTTCAACAACTACATTTTTAATCACAGAAAGTTCAAAATTAGACACAAAAAACTTTTCGTGACTAAAAAAAATTAGTCGCGCCTTGGTCGCTGAATGTCAGTCGTAGAAAGTCTTTCGCGACTAGAAATATGTAGTCGTTAAATAATCTTCTTTCTGTGACTAAAAATTTAGTTGCAAAAGAGTTTCAAATTAGTCACAATAAAACTTTAAGGGACCAAATATTTGTGCTGCAATGAGACCAAATTTACTTTTGCCGACTTAATAAAAACTTATTAGCGACTAATGATTAGTTACTGTCAGTCATTTTTTAGGTATTTTGCGACTGATAGATTAGTTGCTAAAATATTCAATTTGGCAACTAATGATTAGTCACTGAATTCTTTACTTTTAATTTTGTAGCGACTAACTCCTAGTCACTAAATACTTTCATTGTAAACTTTTAGCAACTAATTGGTAGTGGTTAAATCCAAGTCTGCTTGCATACTTAACAACCAATTTTTAGTCACCATTTTATGAAAGCTTAAGATTTTTTTGCCTTCATCGACTAAAATGTAGTCATTAAAATCAAATGACTTCCATTTTGAGTTACTAAATTTTTAGTTGCCAAAAGAAATTCACTTTTTTTATTTAAAAAATCCTTAATCAACCTAGAATCAAATAATACAATAACATATTCGATATATTAGCAAATCAAATCAAATGTCTAATTTGTTATGTTGTTACACAAATAACATTAATTTTAATAGAGGTTTACAAGTAAACATCAAATCAAATATATTAACAGATATATAAACTATCAAACTAAATACATAAACATCATACTAATAAAATGAATATATCTCTAAATATAAAATGTAAATTACAAGTAAATATGAACACTTGGTGCATAGGTGGTAGCAGCGGGCAACTTGGTGATGATTGAAAACTTGATAAAATGATGCTTTATCAGATTATCCTTGTGTGTCTGCGTTATTTGAGAGTGGAGAATAAGCACCAAAGAAAAACTAAAACTCCCTGCCTTCTGGACAAAAACATATAAACAGACTTGGAGAAAAGTGATAACAAAAAAAAAAAAAAAAAAAAAAAAATCATTTTTAGTCACTCACCGACAGTAGCTACTTTGCATTTTGCGTAATTGTACATATCTTTGATGTATTGAATAATTTCCGATGCTTTTGTATCTTGAATTGATGAAGCTGTATCCAATAAACTGAAAAATTAACCCCGTATAAAGAACAACAATTTCATTATAATTAAAAGATGATCAAGCAAAAAGAATCGATTAAAAATTTTTAAAAATAAATAAAAATTCAGTTAACAAATCTAAAGAGGAGAAATAGAAATCGAGAAGTCCTTAAAGAGAAAGAATTGTAAAAATATAATAAATAATGAGAAACTTCACTACTCAATAAATTACCTCTTGACAAATGTTATGAAAAACTATCCATCATAAATAAGAACAAAAAATTCCTTTGTTCCAAAACCAAAATCTGAACCGCACTTTTTTCATTCAAGAATCTACAAATGACAAAATAGGAAAGCAAAGAAATTAAAACCAAGAAAGATATTACAATAAATAAATAAAAAAACAGAAAAATTTGCAATCTCTCAATGTTGGCATGCCGCATGCCCAGAACCAGCACTAAGTGGAGCCAAAAAGAAATAATAATGAAGACGAAACGAAATACTGCATCAACAACATGTCTAACTAGCATCCAAGGAAAATAACTGTGGTGGTCACCATCTATTTTTACATCATCGGAACTGGTTATCTGCAGTAACAAAGTCATTCCTAAGTGGACATAGAAAAGCAGGGGAGACAGAGGAAAAAAGGAAGACGAAGCTTCCAATTAGCAGATCCTACGATTCTCCTCCGTTGATGTAAATCTGGAAAAATCATGGACATAAAGTAACGAAAGGAGAAAACCAAGCAAGAAAGCTTACCGGAAACATAAAGCTTAACCCTCCAAAAAAAAAAAAAAAAAAAAAAAAAAGGCTTATAAAGGCAAAGGAAAGAAGATGGTTATAAGAGTTGGAATAGATCAGAGAACAAAAGAATTTGAGAAGTTGAGATAGAAAGAATTAGAAACTGTTGCTCCGTTTGCCTCACCATCTCAACTCAAACTAAACAATTCAAATCTCATCATGTTTTTTTGTCTTTTCTGAAAAAGTTTTTTGTCTTTTCTGAAAAAGTCAACAAAATTTACTATGCAAACTTAAAAATCTTAACTCAATTCAAACTGAACCTGCGATCCAAATGAACCGTACTATGTAGTTGATATAAGTGGAAAACTGGAAATCGGTTTTATCTTTCAAATTTCCTAAAATTGAGAGCCAAAAAGAACCGCCAAAATTTTCATTAAGCTTTCCCCTCCAAAAATTAATCTTTTTGTCATTTTTTTTTTTTTTTGGCCGAAGAAGTTTCTTCCTCCAAAATTACGGTTTTACTTTCGGTGGAAGTACGGTTTTACTTTCAAAAAAATATATGTTTTACTTTCAAACTTTGTTTTTAACATTTTTTGTTGGGGGAATGTTTCAAACTTACCGGTATGACAAATAAATTAGAATATAAATGCTTTTTTAGGCATAATTTTTTTGGTAAATAATATATAATATATAACTTTTTTAGGGAACATATATTATAAATGATAGTACATATTTCTCCATAAAAAATTATAATAATTGTACATACTACATACGTATAGGCTACTCATCTATTAATAGAGTAAGATGAATGGCATGAATAGCTTTTTTAATTTTTTAAATTCGGATGGTATTCTCTTAAAATGTCATTCGAGATTTGATTAAAAGGTTAGTCATTTGATAATTTAGTCATGTAAAAAAAAAAAAAAAACTTATATTTTTATTAAATGTTTTTGTGACTAAAGCTTAGTTGCAATAAGGTAAATTAAGCGAGAAAAAGAGTTTGGTAACTGAATGTGTAATTTCTTATAATTTTTTTGTAACTAATATTTTAGTCACAAAAGGTTGTTACTCTTTAGCGACTAATTTTTGGTCATGAAATAAAACTTTCAATGACTAAATTATTTTAGTTGTAAAAGTTTGGTCCTCCCTCCATTATTAATATTTAGCTCCATAATGTTTTGTGACTAAATATGCCTTTAGTCACTGAATCTATATTTTTAACGACTAACGGGTTAGTCGTCAATAGATTTGGTGTCGAATACATTATATTTCTTGACCAAATATTTTTGTGACTAACTTTTAGTCGTAAAATGATATATTTAGCGACTATAAGTATTTAGTCGTTAAAAGTTTAGTCGCTAAAACTACAATTTCTTGTAATCACGTCAATGCCACGTTGATTTATTATTACTTTTTTTTTTAACCTTCCTTTATCGTATTTATCAATTTAGCACGCATATGCGTATGCTCGTCAATTAGTATATAATTGAAAGAGTGAATTGATGTAACAATAAAATGCACCAATTTAACAAATAGAGACCCGCTTAGCAGTTCTTTTTCAATTAAAAAGTGGGGGTCCTTTTAACTCTCCTAAATGTATTGTTTACGTATTTGGTTCAACGTTTATTAGTTTAAAAAAAAAAAGTCAAAAAAAAAAAAAACTTCAAATTTCAACAATCCACTGATACTATAATATCTAGCTCTATATATATGCATTTAATTATCGCATATGCAATAATTAGCACTGGCTTCTTTAATTAAAGGTCAATTGCCATAATGAGCATGAATATTTATTGACAATTTTTTGGTAAATGAATCTTTACTGACAATTAACGCAAGAGCTATTTTTATTTCTTAATATTATTTTAAAATCTCGTGATTGGCAAAGCCACGTGAGATGCATAAGCTTTTTTTTTTCTTTTTTTTTTAATTTTTTAATCTTCCCCCTCTTTTCAAATAGATTGGTAGTTATTTACAGGATTTGAACATGAAATTTCTCTTTTAATCCATCTCATTCTTTTCAACTGAGCTAGCATCGGTACAATTTAAGTAGATTAATAACAAAATTATGGTATTTTATAGGATAATCAATTAAGTTCAACTTCAAACGACAGAAGCTTTGCCTAGTCTGAGTGTGAAACTGCCATGTGAACGTGTGTTTGGAGAGACAAAAAAAAATAATAATAATAATAAAATAAAATAAAAAATCTTAAATGGCACCCGAAAAGTGACATCTAAGAAATTAGGCGCCGCCTACAAAAACGAGAGACAGAGAGAGCAAATTTAGGGGGTGTTTGGTGTCTTAGTCCAAACTAAGATTTTCAAATTTTTTTTTGTCTTTTTCTCAAAAAGTTTTTGTCTTTTCTGAAAATTCAAAAAAATTTACTATTTAAACTTAAAAATTTCAACTCAAACTTACACACCAAACACCCCCTTAATAATATGCAGCGCCTACAATATTATCAATACTGGAAAAAATATTCTCTCAAACAACCAATACACTATTAAATTGGAAAAAAAGAATATTATGTGCACGTGTTTAATAATACCTGCAGCGCCTACAATATGATTAATACTATGATATATATCTATGTAAGTCAATATGGTACTCACATTTTACATTAAAAGTGCAAGTAATTACACCTCACAGGAGTGCGTGGGGGTGACAATAGGATATGATGTTTTTGTTACGCATTTCTCTTTTGTTCATTTAAATTCGAATTTCATTATCTTATTTAAGGTCTCCGGTCCAGTTTTAACTGTAGATGTATGGGTTGGTGAGTGCAGGATAGATCATAGATAGACGACTGAAAAAAACGACATAAAGACTTGACTAATGTTATATCTTGGGGAATATCTCTACCTGTGGAGGTTGAAAATTAACCTGGAGATGATGTGGTCACTGTCTATTTTTTTTTTTTTTCAATAAAAAAAGTGCAGATTAATTTTAAAATATGTAAATTTGAGATTAAAAGAAAAAGAAAAAGAAGAGTGGAATCCTCTTTTGGAATATGGAACAGTCAAATGAGTCAACTGCTTATAGCCAAATGTTTCTTAAACTTGGAAGAGACAGTATAACATGAAGTGCACTTGTTTTAGGGGGAAACATTGGGCCATTACTGTGAAGGTTATAGGTGACCAAATATGACCACTATTGTTGTTTTTATATATGATTTTGGGCTGTGAGCTTGATATGTGTTCATTTGTCCAAATTTGATGGGAACCGAATCTCAGAGAATGACCATTGAATTATAAGGACCGTGTATATATATATAAATATTTATATGTATAGCCGTGTATGTATTATATGTGTGTGTATATATATATATAAATATGTATATCTATACACTATTAAGAAAGCACAATAAATGCTACTGTTCATCCCATACTTCATCCAAAACAGTTTGTTTTAGACGAAAAATTTTTGTATTGACTTTTTGATCCTTTGGTTTTTTTTTTTCGGCCCAAAATTTTTTTTTTTCATTTTAGTCCTTCTTTAATTTTCTTTTTGGACCAATTTTTTTTTTTCATTTTAGTCCTCTTTTATTTTCTTTTTGGACCAAATCTTTTTTTGTTTTGGTCCTTCTCTTTACTTATGTTTCTGTTTCCTTAGTTTTCGCCTGGATCCTTTTTTTTTTTCTTTTCATTTTAATCCTTTGTTAATTTTTTTTTTTGGGCCCAACTTTTTTCATTTTAGTTATTTTTCATGTTGATAATTTCTTCCATTTTAGTCCTTTTATCTTTTTGATTTTTTTTCTTGCCTTTTTCTTGGATCTTTTTATGTATATTTTTTTAATATATTATTTTAAAATTTCTCTATTTAGATAAATTTTCTCAAATTTAGTCCACATGCACATGCTTTACACTAGTATAGATATATGGCACAAAGTTCGTTTTGCCAGCAAAGAATGTTTAGTAACATGCAGGAACTAGAAAAGGGCAATTTTGGGGACATTTCATATATAGGTGTGCACGAGTTGTTCCCTCTCTTTGGTTCACTTTTTTCACTTTTGTTTAGCTTTGTGGGTCCGATATTATTATGAGATTCTCTTCTAAACAAAAACATATATACAGGTAACATGATGCGCATGCGTGTTAATGTCATGTGCCATTTGTTGAATTTAGCTTGCGTTTAGATATTAGGTTTGGATCCAAAAATTCCAATTTAGTTTTTATCATTTTTTGAAAATCAATGAAAATTTTAATTAATTTTTTAAAAATCAATCAATTTCAATTTAAAAATTCTATTTCAAACCAATGCACCAAACGCGCCCTTGAATACCATATCATGACTTAGAGACTGTTTGGTGCTGAAACTAAAAGTTTTTCAAATTTTTTTTTTTTTTTTTTCCAAATCACATTTGGCACTCCAATTCATTTTCAAACACCCAGTCAGATGTCTACATTGACACCCTTTTTTTTTTTTTTTTTTTTTCATCTATCTCTCTTCTATTTTCAGAAAACTCAAATTTTTAGAGTTCTAATTTTAAGTTGAAATAAGATGATTATTGTGTCTACATGCTCACAATAAAGAGATGTACGAAACATGCAAGATCCATATTACAAATTGTTAGAAACATAATTCAGGTTTTTATACTACATAAATGCCACAATTTATTTTTAATTTATATTTTTATCAAACACACAATTTCAAATATTAAATCATTTCTAATAACCGTAGTTGGTATTCCAAATGACCCCTTAATTAATAACATGAGAGCTAGATTCTAAGTATCTTATCTTAAAGCCAAATAAGACCAATTTATACTGAGCACCTTATCTTAAAATTTAATAAGTTCATGGGTCACGATTTTTGTAGAATTTTAACAAGACGGTATTTATTTGTATGAAGTTGGATATTATAAAATTTTTTTAGACAATACCGTTATAAGTATTTGATAGGCATCATCATATTTAAATCATTTAGTTAAAGTCAATCGTCTTTGTATTAGGGTGCGACTATTGTAGAACCTCCCCATTTGAGTAGTTTTATAATTCGAAGTTAAATTTAATCCTCATTTTTGTCTTAAATAGGACCGGCTTTGCTCACTTTCATGGTGGCATGTGAGCCACATGAGTTATTGCATTGACAAATTATATGGTGGTCTATGAAGTTGTTTGCTCGAGTGCATGTGCTTAATACTATACTAGGTTTTTTTTTTTTTTTTTTTTTCCCTAAAGTTAGACAGAACATTTATAATTAACATGTGTTATCCTGTAAATAATAAATAAATAGGGTAAATTACTAGGTTGGTTCCTGAACTTTTAACTCTGTGCAACTTTGGTCTTGAAATTTTTTTTCGTAACTGTAATATCCCTAAACTTTTAAAATATTGCTACAATGGTCATTTATGTTAATTTTTTGATGGAACCGTTAGTTAACATTACTTTTTGACTAAATTACTAACAGATTTCATTTAAAAATTAACAAAAATAACCATTGTAACAACATTTTAATAGTTTAAGGGTATTCCCTTTCGTAGCTAGAATGATCATAAACTATTAAAAACGTTGCTATATTATTCTTTTTCGTTAATTTTTTTTATGAAATCCGAAGTTATCGTCACTTTTTTGACCAAATTACTAACAGATTTCGTTCAAAAATTAACTGAAATGACTATTATAGCAACATTTTAAAAGTTTAGAAGCATTCTAACTACAAAAAAAAAAAAAAAAAAAAAAAATTCAGAGACCAAAGTTACATAATGTTAAGAGTTAAAGGACTAAATAAGTAATTTATCCTAAATAAATATTACTCGTGGAATAAAACCCACAACCGGCTAAAACCCTCCCAATCCCCTCTCCCCAAAAATTTACATGCTTTTGATTTAAGATGATATGAATTTGGATTTTTTAGCTATAATTTAGTATTTTATTATATGCATATAATGAGATAGGATTAGGGAAATTTGCATAAATATGCTCTGTATTTAAATTTATCAGAAAGTATGCTATCCATTTTCATAAAATCTATCAGAATATTTTTCATTTACACATGTTATTTCTTCTTTTTTTCCAACATATATCAACAGATTAAAAAAAAAATTTAACAAAACATTTTTCATCTACACATGTTAAAAAGATATTATTATCATGGTAGATAAAATGTTATACATAGAATTTTTTGTGCCATCGTGATCAACAAAATGGTTGGACTATATATATATATATAATAACTTCTCTCTCATCAGCATCATCTATTTTCGCATCCAATGATCCTAAACCAACAACAATACGTGTCCGGTAAAAATGGCTGCCGGACATGAGAATTGACATATATATATATATATACAGAGATGGATGCACGTTAACACTTGTGGGGCATGTGCCCCCACTAAACAAAAAATAGTTCTTACTAGAACATTAGATTGGAGGGTTAGGTTGGAGAGGTTTCATACTTGTGCCCCCACTGTATAATTTGAATGCTATCACGCCTTAGTCCGTTGGGATCTGGACTTTTACTAAACTTTTCTATTTTTGATGAATTGCGTAAGTACAAACCTTCTTTCTTTCTTGGATTCAAGTTCAAGTTTTAGTTGTTGTTGTCGTTGGTTTTTTTTTTTTTTTTTTTTTCCTTTTCAATTTCCTCTTTTATTATTATTATTATTATTATTTTCTGTGTGTACATTCTTTTAATACCTTTCCTTCCGTCCTCTCTATGTTTTTTTGCCGTTCTATTTAGCTTTAAATCCCTATATTTTTTTCCTCCTCCTAGTCCCGTACCACAACAATGCTATCAAGATTTATTAGCTTCAATGACCAATAATTAACATATTAAGACATCTGTCTGCTTTGCTATCAAATATATATATATATATATATATATATTAAGATATCTAAGCTATGCTCTTGGTAATATATTATACAGATTTATGAACTCTTTAGTTTTTTTTTTTTAATTTATGAACTTTTTAAATTTTAAGATATTAGTTTAACATCTATATTTGTATTTAGATACATTAAAACCATAAAATCCATCAAGCATAATTATATATGGTATATACTTAATAGAATTTCATTACTACGAAAGATCATACAGTATTTAAATGTTTTTAATAAATTTAATCTAAAATTTTATTTTTATCGTATTCCACTGAATTCAAATTCTGATTCCGTCGTTATATATATATATATATATATATATGTATGTATGTAAAGATCGCAATCATAAAATGAGATTTGAAAAGGATGGCAATATAAACGTATGTTCAATTTGTAAATGTGGTCATGCTAAGAACAAGAACATGAAAACTGAAAGAAAAAGCTGCTGACTAATAATAGTAATGGACAGAGGAGGGGCCAGGCAAACATTGGCATGTCTCCGCTGTGGATATTGGAGGTGTTTGAACAATTGCCACCAGCCAGCAAACAAAATGACTGAGTTTTTTTTTTTTTTAAATAAATAAATAAAAGATAGAAAATGACGAAGCCTCAACTTTCTCTTTTTTACTTTTTAGCCTATATATTTTTGTATAAATTTACATATAGTCTCTTCAAGTGCTCCTTATATATGATTTCGTCGCTGAAAATAGAGAGAGATTTGAGCAATCTAATAATGTAAAGGGCATTAAATTGACTTTACACAAACACAAATAAATTATTCCCATTTGGATAACCAAGATTAATCTAATTAATTAAAGCATATTCTGAACATGCCAGTACCGTTTTCACATACTTATTATAGGAATAATTCCAATAATTAGAAGTTGTGATTAAAACGATTGTTATATATATATATATATATATATACACACACACACACACACACACAAACAAGTACACTGCTCGATATCTCTTGGGTTCTCTAGTAGTAATCCTCATTAGAAGCACATATCTAAGCAGCGGCACCAGCCAGTACAACTGCACAGGTAGCGACCGAACAAAGAATCAGCAAAGTCCGATATTCTTAATGTTCATCTATACAACAAATATAAATATATATATATATTTTATGTATTTATATATAGAAATATCTCTCATCTGAAGAAATTATTCAGTAAATCAGATGTACTATATCATTATATCATTATATTTACGTGATATACTCGTCAAATTAAGAGTTAACATATTTGGGTATTTTATTTATGTCAACTTTTTATTTTAGATTTATTTTTTCTTATGTATATTTCCATAATTCATTGAATCAAAATCATCACAAAAATCTCACCCAAATCTCTTATAAAAATCAACTTCTATTTTAAAAATTATTTTAATATATTTAAATTTCTTTAAAATAGAAACCGGCATTGCAAATTTTTTTTAAAAATCTTTATATAAACGAAAACTTCATAATCCCCTCGAAAATTAAAAAATAAAAATAAAAATAAAAACATTTGAGCAATTTGTTAGGATTTTGTCGTGTTGAGAAATATACATATGAATGGTTTTTTTTTTTTTTTTTTTTTTTTTTTTTTCTATATCTTTATTTTTAGTTTATTTTTTATGTGAAAGCTTTCGTCATTCCAAACAGTGAAGTTTTTCTGTATATTATAGGGGAAAAAAACATGGCAAGGTTTCATAACTTTTTTTTTTTTAATAATCGTAAGGTGATTTCAATCTTAAGAAATTTAAATATATAAAAATAATTTTTCAAAATAAAAGATAATTTTTGTTTAAAAGTAATTAATATAATATAAAGAATTTAGGTGAGATTTTTGTGGTGATTTTGATTCAATAATTAAGGAAATATACATTAGGAAAGAGAAACCTAAAATAAAAAGATGACACGGATAAAACACCCAAATGTCAACTCTTAATTTGACGGGTGTATCACGTAAGCACCATGACGTGGTACACACGGTCTACTGAATAATTTCTCCGCAAATCTGTTAGACGGATAAATCCAACAGTTGTAACATTCTTTGTAGAATTTTGTTATTATTAGTTGATTTGTATGTAACTTTCTATTTAGATTTTTGTAACATGGTAGTATTTAGAACTACGTGCAAATTACATATATGTATATATATTGTTTTGTTGCATATAAGAGTGATTTCTACATAAATATATAAGTTAATTCCCAATGTCATGAAACCAGAAATTTTTTTTTTTCAGTGAACCTGAAGTAAATCAAAATTTTAAACTAAATTAAGTGTGTGTTTTTGTAGCATTATAAAAACTAAAAATTTAGTGTGTACATGAAAGTTTTAAAATTTTTTTTTATAAATTTAGAAAATAATAGGTTTAAGAGGTTAAAGCAATAAATATTAGATCACATTTAAGGGTAAAAATAAAATTTTTTTTAACTCTTAATTTTAAAAAACATTTAGTATAAAATTTGGAGTTAGAAAATTCTAGAGGGCAAATAAGAAAAAGGGTAAATTGATGGGTTGGTCTCTAAACTTTTAAATTTGTGAAACTTTTGTTCTTGTTCTTTTTTGTAGCTGAAGTACACCCTAAACTATTAAAAACGTTGTTGTAGTAGTACTTTCCATTAATATTTGGATGGAAGTCAGCTTTACTTTTTTTTATCAAATTAACGATGAATTCCATTTAAAAATTAACAGAAAGAACTATTGATGCAACATTTTAATAATTTGAGATTGTCCAAGCTAAAAAAAAAAAAAAAAAAAACACCAAAACAAGCAATTTACCCTAAGAAAAAATAAGCATATACTAATGATTTTCTTTTAAAAAAAAATAATAAAAAAACCAGAAGAGCCAATTGAGTTCAGGGGACCTGGAGCCCCTAGTGCTTTACTAGCTCCGTTTCTGATTCTCTATTTTGAGAACCACTTGTGTAAGACTCATTAATATATCTCGTGGAGCTCCATAGAGTTTTTTTTTTCGATGTATCTCTTACTTTTATATATATATATATATATATATATTAAAGAGCCAGTGAATCTTTTGGTCATGATTTCTTTGCTTGTTACGTGATCACCACATCATCAACATGTGGATATTTTTTTTTTTTTTTACTTTTACTTTGCTTTACTTGTCTATCGTACGCGAGTAATGCGTACCATATAACTAGTATATACAAAAACACATGCATGTGTGTGTGTGTAAAGATGAAAGAAAGCGAGGTTTTACCATCCCCTCTAGAAGCCATCATCCATGGAGATGAATTTTCTGATGATCACGTGGAGGAGGAACACGGTGTGGGTACGGTGGGCCATGTTTGATTGCATAATTTGCATCAGAAGGTGGAGCCACATAGTTAGGGGCTGTCCCGTGAACTGCAGGTTCTGGATTATTTGTTGCTGCAAAAACACATTCCAAACCCAACTCCAACAATCAAATTATTTGTTAAATGGTTTAATGTGTCAAGAGATTGAAAACGAAAACAATGGAAAGAAAAAACATCATGGGCAGGGGACAGGGTTAATTAAGCAACCAAAGATCATGTCACGAAAAAAAATCCTCATTCATTTAGGAAATAAATTGACAAGCTTGGTACACTATCATAAAGTCATAATATGATACGACTTCTATAAATGATATATATATATATATATATATATATATAATAGGGCGGAGACAACCTTTTAATTTAATGTGGGTGTATATTAAAATTAAATTTGATATGATAACTTTATTTTCAATACGGCTAAAAATTTAATACTTGATGTATACAATCTATGAGCTAATAGTTAAAAAAAAAAAAAAAAAAGAGTTTTTACAAGAGACGTCTTATATGAGATAATTAATTTTGAGTGAGTGTCGGTAAAAAGGAAAAATAACAAAAAATTTCAGACCAAATTTTAAAATAAGAAAAATTCAATGGGAGCTCGGCTCAATGCAACTCCATCCCTATATTTGTTATTTATTATATAACAATGTGGAATAAATTTACAATTGGATAATACGTATATATATTTAAACCTCTATTTATCCTCTCCTTTATAGTTCACAGTGTACTATACCAATAATGCCCCCGTGCCCACTTCGTTTGAACTAATGTATTACTAACATATTTGTTTCAATCCAAACAAAGGTGCAGAAGGACAATATATAGCGGAAATCTCACCTCGTGGCTGGTTCTGATTGTACTGAGACATATTGCTTGCTCAACGAGCGATCTTCACAGGTTATTATTAGAGAGAGAGAGAGAGAGAGAGAATTTAAGGTGGCCAGAGAAATATTAATGAAGAGAAAGATAAAGGAGAAGTTACGAATTAATGTAAATAAATATATCTATACACATGTAATATATATAATGAGGGATGATATTAGTGGCCGGGGGTGGTTTGTAGCTTACAGCTGAGAGGCCCTATAATATGAGTGCCCTAGCTCTCTAACTGGTACAGATATGGTTTCAGCAACTTTTTAGAGAAAATTATCTGATTTTCGTTCTTCAAATATATGTTTCTTTCATTTAAAGTGCATTAATTTAATCATTTGGTTTATGTACATTAATATTTTCAGGTTTGTGTAATTGCTAAGTATCAATTGATTGTTGCCTAAGACTGTTTAGTTTAATGATACTGAGTGGATGTATTGGGACTTTTGAAGAAGATTGCGAGTTTAATCTCGTCTAGTATAATATATATATATATATATATATTATTGACATTGTGAATTGTATAGTTGCTAACATTTATGATGCATTATTTTAATATGTGCACTTGCTTAATTTATCTATAACACAAAAGTAAAGTTTGTGAACAAATTATTGTTTTCAAGAAAGAATAATAGACATTATTCTAACACACTCTTTGGATTTTAAAGATGTTAATTAAGAACAAAAAAGTTATGGGAATATGAAATGTAACACTCAATTTGTTGGTAAAGTCGGACGTGAAAATATCAATAAATCTCTTCTTATTATCAGAAAAAAAAAATTATATATATATATATAACTCCTCAAATTAGTTTATCATTAAATAGTCCTCTTTTCCTTTTCATCCTTCAACGCCACGTACTTTTTCCTGTTCAGATTAAATTTCTCATGTACCAGAGAAAAAAAAAAAAAAAAAAAAAACTGAAATTTCTTTAATTAGTGTCATGTTGTGTACCATGTACTTACTATTGACTCAGACTTCCTCCTTGTTGTGTCCTTCATGTTTGTCTTTTTATCATTCACAACTAAAATAATTTGGTTTCACCTGTCACACTGCATATAAATCTCTAGGCTAGGCGGCAACGCTATATATATCTTATTAAATACTATTTATATATCCCCTTGTCTTTACGACGACTTTACCCCAGTCCACCGTCCAACTTCAATCTGTTTTTCTCACTCTTTTTATGTGATCCTTTTAGCTAGAGTCCTGTATGATAGGAATAGTTTACCGATAGTTCATGTTTCTGATGTTAAGCTTTCTTTTCGTATTATAATTTTAATTTAAATTTTTCATCTTAGTTTTTATTTATTTTTTAAAAAATTAATAAAAAATATAATTAAATTTTTTAAAAATTAATCAACTGTAATTTAAAATTTTGAATTAAAGTTATAATACCAAATGAAAGTTAAACTTAATTTAAGTTATATAAAGAATAGAATGCATATTATTTTACACATAGAAGAAGTGTTAAAAAATACGAAAAGGCGTTTTGATTGAAACGCGGGTAATGAACTCTTTTTTTTTTTTTTTTTTGGCATTACGATTATTATTACATATTATTATTTTTATTATTATTATATTCCATATCTAAACGTTTATCTCCTTTTCAAATGTACCTTTAAGTATTTGATTTTCCGCCTACACATTTTTTTCTTCCTGGCTTATTATCCAAACTAAAATATTAAATGTACTTTATTATCCAAACTGAAATATATATGTTGGCTTATCGATTATTTTAATCCAATGAAGACGTTAATGACACGTGTTTATTTAAACAGTATATGAACAATTAAGAAGGTCTAACTTAAATTGTTCAAAACAACAGTGTCGGCAGAATATTTTCAATTTCATACATAGAATTCTTATTTTTGAAAACTGAATATATATTTTAAAACAAAAAGAAACCTTGAAACTAGAGATATTGGTGCTTATCTAAAGTTCGGTTAATTGAACTAGAGATTTCTCTTCCTTTGAATTATTGGCCATTTGGGCTCTAAATTTCTCCATTAACATGAACGTGTCTTTGAATTCAATGACATAATTGTAAAAATTAAATTAAAAAAAACAATGAAATAGAAACATTAATTATAAATATTTATATATAAATGTATATTTCACTTTTTTTTATGAGGGTGACAGTGCTTAAAAACCGTCATATTGGCATGTTAGCATGCATTTATTAGGGATATCACATCCAACTGCATTATTGAAGCCAGCTTGCAAGGGCTTATTTATTTATTTTTGTAGCTAGAAAACTTCCGAAGTCTCTCTCCTAAGTCCTAAATATATATATATATATATATATATATATTCCTCAAGTCAAAAAGATGGAAGCCGTATATATATGTTTGCAGAGAATGATATTATTATAAAAATTAAAGACGGTTTGATTAATTATTAGCCATAGCTAGCATTTGACCTAAACTTGTCCCTCCACTTTTACCTTATAGTTTGTTCACACGTGAATTATTAATTAAGTAGCACATTTTAAGCACAAATATCAATAACTTTCATATAAAAAACTTGCACACCAACTAGATGAAATATCATAAAGGACAGTTAGGTTGAGAATTGAAAAAGAAAAAGAATAATAATAATAACTTACTATCGATAGAATTTTGTTTTAAATATATCTATATTAAATTCTATCAGTTTAGTAGTTTAGTATTTTTCATTTTAGTATGATTTTTTATGAGATTTAATCCTTAAAAACATGCACTAATAATCATAATTAGATTTGAAAGTTTCTACGTTTTACTTTTTTATTTTATATTATCGGTATAAATGACTTTTTAATCGTTCGATTACGTTTTTTAATGGTATGTTTTATGAGTGTTCACACTAAAAATTTACAATGTATGTCACATAACTACTCTAGTCATGGATCACATTGTTGAAAATTTAATCTACCAGCTAAATAATAGTTTTATTAATAGTACAAACTAAGATGTCCTACAAACATAAATTTCTTTAGATTTATTTTTTCAAAGTTTGGGGGGAAAAAAAAGCTTAATTAGAACACCACTAAACACCGCTAGTAATAGAAGGTGAACATCATCTATATATGTATGAGACCTATTTTTTTTGATCAATGAATGGTGTTCAATATCACTGGTGTCTTTTAAGATATCCTAACACATAAATTTCTTTAGAGGAAAAAAAAAAAAAAAATACTTAGAGCATCATAAAACACCGTCACTAATAAAAAGTGAGTATGAGTGTTCAACATCAACGGTGTTCTTTTTTAACATTGTTGCTTTGAAAACCCCATTACAAAACCAACATTTTCAATCCTCACGTGGGAAGACAAAAGAGGACCAAATCAAGACTGTGATGCAACCCAAAACGACAAGCAACAAGAATAATACACGGGCCTCAGCTTGTCTGGTGATTGAAATATGTAATGAATTAGGTCCAAATGGGGAGAAATTGGAAGTGGGGAACAGCCAAAATCATGCCCTAAATGTATTGGGGCAACCTATGCCCCTAGCCCTGCTGGATTTAAACTCTCAGGTTCTTTTTGTTCTTGCCATGTTCATAATTTCCTTCAAACTCTCTTTCATTTTGTCTTTCTTGCTGTCCACTAATAGCTATATCATATGGTTTAGGTTTCGTTTAAATCTCCATATTTTTATTAAAGGTAGCGGAGTGGATTTATCGTCAGGCTATCGTTTGAGGGACAACTGAAGACAGGGTTTTAGAGATATTTTGATTAGAATTGAGTTGAGTTTCGAAAATATGTGTTTTAGTTGAGAAAAAAACAAAAAACAAAACAGTTAGGAGTGAAAAAATATAAAAATTTAAAATGTATTAAAAACAAAATTTTATGCAAAATTTGAAAATTCTATGTAATTTAAAAAACAAAATTTAATTTCGACTTGAAATAATAAAATTATAAAATTTTAAAATTTAAAATTACTGTCAATATTTAAAAAGTTTTATTCGAAACTTAAAACTCCCCCGGACCAAATGCATGTTTGAAAATCAGATGACAAAACACCATTAAATCTGCAACCAAGACAATAATCTGTATTAGTACGAAATTTGATTTATCAAGGAATAGAAAATTTTAAAAAATAATTTTGGATACCTAATTTTGACCGTATCTTTTGATGGCAATTAAGGGTGCAAATTTCACGTGTGTGGTTTTTTTTTTTTTTTTTTTTTTTTTTTTGCGCTAAAATTCACGTGTGTGGTTTGATAAGCATTGAAATATACACACATTCAGAAAACCTTGCTAAACAAGGGATATTTAAGTGTTCACGCAAGTAAAATAAAAGAAAAAAAAAATGTGAAAAATGTCTTTTCCAAAGTTAATATGTAGCAGTAAATTCTGGGGAGTTACCTGTCTGGTCACTTTAATTTTTACCCATCAGAGACCACGCTCTCTTGAACAAAGAAAATAAAAACGAAAAAAAAAAAAAAAAAGCAACCTCAATAAATGAGGCCAAGATTTTCATTACTCCTTTGGATATTCAAAACAATATCTAAATCCCATTATTACATCCACACATCCATTAATTTTCATGCCAGAAGTATTAAAACCAGGGATTTATATTAGTAGGACATATCTATAATAAACGGGCCTCCTCATGGTACGACCAGTCAAATCTGATTATACAGTCATTCTTTATCAAACGTTATTTTTTGTTATTTTAGATTGATTTATCTATAATTTAATGCATGATAAATTACTTACACATATATCCAGTATACTGTTGGTATATGCAAATCGGACAAAATTTAATTCGTTAAAAACATCCGCGACGACTGATATAGGGTTATATTTTCACATCAAATTCCCTCGAAACAAGATATTTTTGGCATAAATTATTTATTTATTATTATTATTATTATTTTTTTTTTTTGGGATAATGAAAGCAGTGTTTAGAGAGGAAGGGAGAGCAAATAATTGAGGTGGAGAGGAACCATTGGTTGTTTTTCCCCAAGAACACAAAAGACACAGTTCTGCTTTCTGAGGGGACAGAGAAACAAGCAAATTGGATGAGGACAGGAGTAGTTTTAGAAATAGCTAGCACAAATCAGCCCTGACAGGAATATAATTTTTCCCACAATTTTCTTTCTTTCTTTCTTTCTTCTTTCTTTCCCTCTCTCAATTTAATAACAATCCCTAAAAAAACTATAAAAAAATCCAGTTGGGTCACTTTGCATTCCCTTTCATAGGCAAAAAAAGCCTGCTTCTCATTTTTCCCCCCATGATTTGACAAGGAATTAGTAACAGTAAAGTCAATATGTATAATATATATCTATATATATATATAATAAATATATATTGAGAGCTAATTGAGGTGTATATGTTTTTTCTCTTCTTCCCTATTCTCCATCTTATTAAAAACATGGGGGGTTTTTTTTTTTTCTTTCTTTCTTTCTTCATCCATGGTTAGCTCTGAGCCATTCTCTGCCCTTAGCATTTAAAGCTATAGCTCCTTTTTATAGTAAACAATAATGGCATTTTGCAGAGAAAAATAAATGGTGATTTGTGATCTCTTCAATCTCTCCCTCTCTGTTCCTCATGACCCAGTGAACCACCCACATGTCCTTTCGAATTCAAGAAAACTTTGATTTTATTTCACTTTCACCCTCAGCTTCTAGCTGTCTTCTGAACCAGTACAAAGTCAGAAAGATAGTTAATAAGGTATTTAGATCGTTTCCAGGTGCTCTCCAAGTGGTCGACATTATTACACTCGTATACACATATATATACATGTCTATATATATATATGTGTGTGTGTGTGTGTGTGTGTGTGTATACTATAATGTCACACACATATAGATAACATTGTAAGGCACAAGTGGGTTCTTCCTTGTTACTATTTTGTTTCGTTTCTCAAGTGTTTCTGATACATATCTTAATTAGTCTTCTCTCTAGTTTCTGTTTCTTTCTTTTTGTTTGGTTGGTTTGGTGTAATGGAATCTTCCCAAGTGTTCGGAGGAGCTGAGGAATGCCAAAGCAGTGAGTCCGGGTGGACAATGTACCTCGGTTCCCCCGAAAACGACGACGACGAAGAAAATGATCAGCAGAGTGATTATGGAGAGAACAACGACAATGGTGATAGTAGCGGCGACGACAACAACGACGACGACGACGACGACAACGACGATGATCATGTTGGTAAGCGAAACGACAACAACGAAAGCGACGATTCCATGGCTTCGGATGCTTCCTCTGGACCGAAGAATCACCCCGAACGACGTCGTTTCAGCGGCGAGAGTAGCGTTCGTAGTACTATGTTTCACAAGCGTGACGAGGACGAGGATGAAGAGGACGGAAAAAAGTATTTTGGCTTCGACAAGGAGGGAAAGAAATCAGCGGTGCCGGCGAAGAAGAAGAAGAAGAAGCAGAGAGCGGAAAGGAGGAAGGAAAAGTAGAGGGAAAAATGTTTTCTTTTCGTCATGGCAAGCCTGGAAGGGAAGGTAATATTAATGAAACAACAAAAGCATATTTTTGTTTGAAATATTGCAATGGGAAAATAGAATATGTGTTCTCTTTTGCGTTTTTTTCCGTGTGTTTTTGTTTTAGAATGATCATGATCATCAACTTGTTTTGTAGGGTTGTTTATGCATATTTGATGATGATGATCAATTAGAAAATTAGGGACGTAGTACAATCAATAATTGTGTAATCCTTTTGTTAGCAAAGTTTTTTTTTTTTTTTTTTTAAATTTTATTTGTGTATGAATTATTTAGTTAAAGTAAGTTGATTTGAATTAATTTCTTATCATCTTATCGATATGATCAATGACTTATATATTAATTATGTTAAAACACTACTTATTGTTTATTTTTATTTTTAAGTAAGTTAAGAATTAGCTTTAGAATAATATAGTCGTACTAAAGATGATTTTCACAGTAGTTTCATGATCTTGTGGACATATATTCCCCGATTGCAATATGGATAAGTTTTTGAAACGCCAACTCAATATCCACCCACTTGTGACCCACCAAACCCACAAACTAGAGCTCTCTGTCTCAATATATATATATATATATATAGAGAGAGAGAGAGAGAGAGAGATTATTTTAATGATATTCTAACAACAGTTAACACCCTAAAATTAGGCAGTTGATTGGATATGATCATGTGAACCTAATAACCAAATGCTTCTCTTTTTACGTGTGTATGACAAGATACTAATTAAACAACTGGTCGTTGTACAAGTTTCGTGGTTAATTAGTGAATATGAAGTTTTAGGTGGAAATAGATATATAAGTAATAATACTGGTTTCACGAAATAATTTACTGTTGTTAGTTTTTCAAAATTCTGGTTCTAGTTGAGGGGAAACAAAAGGGCGTTGTTCTCCTTGGTAACTGTGTGTCTAGGTAACATAACTCGGAATAAACAAATAAAACAAAATAAAATTAAGTAAAATAAAAAATAAAAATAAAAATTATTAAAAAAATGTCAAGTAACAAGTGTTAAAAAAAAAAAAAAAATTGGGACCCATCGCGTGGCAGCTTGTAGATAAAGATGAAAGAATGTAAATAGTATCTTTCATGTTTTGATAATATATGTATAGTAAGGGAATGTTTTGATTTATGTTTCGTATGGTGAAACATTTTAAATTTAAATTTTTCATTTCAGTTTTTGTTTTTTATTTTTTTGAAAAGTTAATAAAAATTATAACTAGTTTTTAAAAAATTAACCAACTCAAATTTAAAAATTTTAACTCAAATCGTTTCATCAAACGGAACCTTAAACTTCTTTTGCCAGAAACTATATGTGGACACATGTATGAAAGTGTTCCATGATATGCCAAAAAGAATATACACAATATAAAAAGGGGAAAGATTTCTGCATACGACAACATGAATACACAGATAGTGCTTGTTTATACTCCTAACTTTAGTATATATAAAATGTATTTTTTAATAAATATTTAAAAAATTATCACGTGAATTGATATATCGAAAAATATGATCGACAAGAAAATAATAGCAGTACTCTGTTTTTATCTAAGGGAGAGGCTGTGGTAGAGCCTCTCCCAAAAATCCTACCGGTGGAGCTCTTTTTTTAACCGTTCGATTTAAATCGAACGGTTGAGATATCAGGGGTGTATTATATTATCATAAATCTTACCTCATTTAAACTTTCTCACCCCAAATATTTCCCATCACCGCCGGCTTTCCGCCGCCGGCAACCGTCGCCGGCGACACACCTCCGGCACCAACTCCGGCCGCCGGCGACGGAATTTTTTCTCTCTCTTCCCCTTTCTCTCTCTTCTCTTCTCTTCCCCTCTCTCTCTCTCTTCCCCAGACCGGCCCCCCCAGCCCCGCCGGCCCCGACCACCCCAGCCCGGCGCCCACCGCCGGTCCCCCCCCACCGCCGGCCCCAGCCCCGGCCTCCCCCACCCAGCCCCGGCCGCCGGCGACCCCACCCCTCTCTCTCTCTTCCCCTTTCTCTCTCTTCTCTTCTCTCTCTCTCTCTTCCCCTTTCTCTCTCTTCTCCCGCGACCCCCCAGCCCCGGCCCCCCACCCAGCTCAGGCCCCAGCCCCGGCCCCCCCATCGCCGGCCCCAGCCCCGGCCGCCGGCGACCCCACCCCTTTCTCTCTCTTCTCTTCTCTCTCTCTCTCTCTCTCTCTTCCCCTTTCTCTCTCTTCTCCCGCGACCCCCCACCCCCGGCCCCCCCACCCAGCCCAGACCCCAACTCCTGCCGCCCCTGTCGCCCCCCACCCAGCCCCGGCCCCAGGCAACCCCCCCCAGCCCGCCCCAGCCACCCCCGACGAAAGGGGAAGAGAGAGAGGGGAAGAGAGAGAAAGGGGAGGAGAGAGAGAAGCGAAGAGAGAGAAAGGGGAAGAGAGAGAGGGGGAGTGGGGGGCGGCCGGGGCTGGCGCCGGTGGTGGGGGGGCCGGGGCTGGGTGGGGGTTGGCCGGGGCTGGGGCCTGAGCTGGGTGGGGGGCCGGGGCTGGGGGGGTCGCGGGAGAAGAGAGAGAAAGGGGAAGAGAGAGAGAGAAGAGAAGAGAGAGAAAGGGGAAGAGAGAGAGGGGGTGGGGTCGCCGGCGGCCGGGGCTGGGTGGGGGCGGCCGGGGCTGGGGCCGGCGGTGGGGGGGGCCGGGGGTGGGCGCCGGGCTGGGGAAGAGAGAGAGAGAAGAGAAGAGAAGAGAAGAGAAGAGAAAGGGAAGAGAGAGAAAAAATTCCGTCGCCGGCGCCGGAGTTGGTGCCGGAGGTGTGTCGCCGGCGTCGGTCGCCGGCGGCGGAAAGCCGGCGATAATGGGAAAGATTTGGGGTGAGAAAGTTTAAATGAGGTAAGGTTATGATAATATAATACACCCCTGATATGTCAACCGTTCGATTTAAATCGAACGGTTAAAAAAAGAGCTCTACCGGTAGGGTTTTTGGGAGAGGCTCTACCACAGCCTCTCCCTTTTAAAGTGCATACTTTTGTTTTGTTTTGTTTTTGTTTTTGTTTTTTTTTTTTTCCTTCGTGATCAGGAGGATCAATTGCATATGATATTTGTCGGTAGGAAGGTTGTCAACGGTCCAAATTTGCGTCGTTATAACTTATTTTATAATTTGATTTCAGAGGCACAAATATTATACCAACTTTCTATTTCCATGACTGGCATTCGTGCGGCCAGATCAAAATATTATTGTATTTTCGGAAATATTTAGGTTATAGGCCAGACACAGTTTTTTTAAAAAGTATTTTTTTACGGTAAGAGATCCTATGGACATTCACGTCTATTAATATTTGGATATTCGTAATTTGAGTAGAATCATTTAAAATTAGAAACCATTTAAATTTATGTTGGAAAATAAATCCTACAAAAATCTTGTTCTCTTAATTTTTTTTAATTTTTTTGGTTCTGAATAATGAATAGAGAAAAGAATCGCCATAATCAGATTTGAGACGATAACAGTTAGGACACATAATTTTAACTGATAGATAGAAGATAGAAGATGAATAAAAGGTATCCATTCCCAAATGTTTATTCAATAAAAACGTTCAAACGTCCCAAATTTGGGGTGGGGAGGGGATTTTTTGGATTTTAGCCTAAGTGACCATCCTACCGGTGGGACCTATGCCATTAGTGAGATAAACGGTATTTTAAAAGAAAACCTCACAGATTTTGAATCCGGGACTTATGACCTTAAATCCTCTTTTTTCTCCGGTGAACTAGCCCCAATGGGTTAGGCACACAGAGCTTATTCCTATGAGATTATTTTCTTTCTTTCTTTCTTTAAAAAAAAAAAAGTTACAACTTATAAGTTCTATCAAACTGAACTACTGTTACCTTGAGGTTCAATTCAAAGGGCAAAATATGTCGGGTGAGAATTCCACAGACTTTGTTGGAAAATATCCATAATAACAATTATTCTTTTTAGATTTGTTACAGTACGTGCTATATCTAGCTGAATTATGAACAATGAGCTCAAGCGATTATGAGAAAATAATAATAATAATAATAACATGTATTTCTGATTGTGTGTGGGAACATTTTTAAATGTACAAGAGTAAAGACGATCCATATTCTGTATAAGGTCCACATATATGTTTAACCGAAAATAATCCCACAAAGTTTTCTTTTAAACATAATACCAATTTAACCATCGGTGGCGGCGGCATAGCACCAAGAGAATGACCTACCAAGACTCTCTTATGCATCCAGGTGTCTAATCTTATTATTCGTTATATTTGGATGATCTATTAAAAGAGTTTTTGGTCTTAAAACCAAAAAATATGACTTCCGAAAAAAATTCTTCTAATTGGACTTTAGATTTGTATCAAAGTTCAAATTAAACATTATAAACTTTATTGTTTTAATATTTTCATTATTTATTAGAAAACGTCAAAATCATTTGACTTGAAAAACTCTTTTACAAATGCGGTTCCTCAAACTCTTTAAACCCTTATTGAAATGTCACGATTTTTGTTTATCTTCTATTAATGATTACAGACAAAAGCAAAAACTCTACCAAATTGATCCTAATTTAGTCATAAGAAATAGTTCTCTCCATTTTCAATAACAACATTAATAGCAGTAATTTATGAAATTAATATATCATGAATCAAGTGAAATCACGTGAAAATTTGTTTCATTTAAAAAATATTAATTTTGGCACGTTTTAATCGGCTTATTTTATTTTATTTTATTTTATTTTTAAAATTTTTTTGGCATGTCCATTAATTATACTGTAGAAAGTGTAAAATCGAGAAAAATTCTCTAAAGTGTCTTAAGGTCATAAATTTATCATCGATTTTATCAGTTAAAAGTTTAACACAAATGGTCAAGTGTAATTGCACTTACAATATAAATAATGCAAAAAACGATTAAACGATAATCACAGATTTCGACAATCACTAAGCTTTTCATCGATTTCATCGCCTAACTTCTTTATAATTATGACTACCAATGTCTAAAAAAAAAAAAAAAAAAAAATGCATTAGGAAGAACTTCTATCCAATTATTTTTCCCATACATGATAGTTAAATAGAGTCTAATTTTTTCACAGTGAGATGCAGGGAAAAAGTTGTCTTGTGTTTCCATATCTCAAGAAGGGTAGTATTTTGGATCTTAAGGGAAGATTTAAATTACAAGAGATAGTTTTTCAACTGATGTGCTGTTTAGAAATGGTTGGCATGTGAAAAGTAAGAATGATAGTTTGTTAGGGTTCTTGAAGCCCCAGGTGAACCCTTTTTTTTTTTTTTAAATAAATATTTCTCTGAGTGTTAAAACTCATAGCCAGATTATTTGATAAAACTATAGGCTTATATATATATATATATATATATATATATATAGAACTCATAGCTAGATTATTTCTCATAGCATGTAGCTGTGTTGCTATCAAAAGAGAAGTATTCTCATGTTACAAATTGAAATTTGATTGTTATAAAATTTTTCCACTCTAATATTAAAGTTGATAATTTTAATATTTATTATTACGGCGAACATAACTGTAAGAAGTTAAATTATGACATTCTTGTTTATAACCCTAAAGAAATAGTATTAACTCACGTGCCATATTTTCATTGATAGATATAATTAAGTGAGATGACTATGTTTTAAACACTTACCAATAAAATAATGATACTTCGTATGTCATATAAGTTGTTATTCAAAAATTAAGGGAAAATTAGGCTGGATGGCCCATAGTAATTGTCTAATCTAATAGATAGCTCAACTTTCATTTATTTCGTTAAATGACCTAATAAGCATATTTTGGTTGATCAATTGGGAGACCAGCTCTATAGAGCTAAGGCTCATTACGAACATTAATTAGTGGAGCTTTTTTGGCCCTGGAAGCAGAATTCAGAGTTGTCAAATTGGCTATGGAAAAAAGTGAATTCCAAGGGTAGAACTCGGGTCCAAGTTGTAACGGATGTTCAGGTGGTGGAGAGGGTGCTGAACCATTGCCTGGAATGGTGGTGCCACAATTTGGTGGAAGAAATATGGAATGCATGCTCTACTTTTAGTTTATTTTCCTTAAAGTGGATTCCTAGATCCCAGAATGTAAGCGCTCACAACTTGTGTAATTACGATTTGTCTACTAATAGCTCAAGAGAATTCTCATTACAGTCGAAAGGGAGAGAGAAAGGGGGAAGAGGGGGGAGTTTAGGTTGTTGAGGGAAGAGAGAGAAATATCGTATTTTTTTATTTTTTAAATGATAAATAAATGATTTATAAATAATTAATTATTGATTGACTAGAATATTAGTGTTTTTGTTATACTTAATCAGCAATTGACTATAAAAATTGATGATACATTATAATTAATCAGTAATTAATCATATATCATTCAATGATTGATCAAGAGTTAATCATTGATTGACGATCAATAATCAATCACTAATTGACTAAATATAGTCAATTGATGATTGATTGACTATTTTAAGGAAAAAAAAAACTATTAATTAATTTTTAAAAACATGTTCAGAATTAATTTTTAAAAACTTAGATCATTTGTTAAAAATTTTCTTAAAAAGAAACTATTTACATCTCTATCTCAAAATTAAGATTAGAATTGATTTTCTTCCTCCTCCTTCTTCTTCTTCTTTTTTTTTTTTTTTTTCGAAAAAGAAAAACACTGCTGGGAAGGCAAGAACGATGTCATATGACACGTGAGCAATCAAAAAATGATGACGTGTACAAAGCATAGCCTTGTGACTAGTCATACTCTCCTCTTTTTTCCCTCTCTCATTCTCTCGGCGATTCCATCCGTAACCTCCACTCTTCTCCCCGTTGGGTGGAGAAGACAATACAACAACAACGAGAAGAAAACACTCTCTCTCTCACTCCAAACTCACTCTACAATCTTGTTCTTCTTCTGCAACCAACAATGTCGAAGCTCCTTCTTCTCCAATCCTCCCACCTCGCCGCCCCAATCCACCGGGGGACCTTCGCCGCAATCCTCTCCGCCGCTTCCAAGCCTCTCCACGTCCCCTCCTCCATCTCCCGCCTCCATTTCCGATGCCAATTCTCTCTCTCCCTCCGCCCGAATTCGCCAAACTCTCCGCCTTCCTCTCTCCGCGAACCTTCTCGAAAGTTCCTGGTTCGCGCCTTCGATTCGTCGTCGGAGGAGACGAAGAAGACCGAAGGTGAGCGGGAGGAGGAGCAGGAGAAGGACAGGAAGGAGTCTGGCTCCGAGGTTAGGGTTAGTAGTGAGAGAGTGAGGAAGTCCGAGGAGGAGTATCCGAGCGGCGAGTTTCAGTTCGAGAAGCCTGGCGCTTGGAAGAGCTTCGTCGTCAAGCTTCGGATGCTGGTCGCTTTCCCTTGGGAGCGTGTGCGGAAGGGCAGTGTTCTCACCATGAAATTGCGAGGCCAGGTTTTCTTTTTTCCTTTCCTCTTTGAAAAATTGTTCTTTTTTCGGTGGTTAATTTGTGTTAATTAGGTTTCAATTCATTAGAGGAATTGCAATTAACAAAAAATCTTGTCTTAGCATATGAGAAATTAACGGAATTTTGACATATCGTTATCCATTGGAATTGAAGTATTGACAATCACAAAACTTTGGCTATGATTTTGATATTTGCTTTGCGATGAAGTCTCTTTAAACTCAAGCTTTTTCACTTTATATGATCTGTTAGTTTTTACAGATTGTGAATTGATACGTGTATGTTGCTTTGGAGTTTCAATTCAGATATCGGAACAGCTGAAGAGCCGTTTCTCTTCTGGACTATCCCTACCTCAACTTTGTGAGAATTTCGTTAAAGCCGCATATGATCCTCGCATTTCCGGTGTCTACCTTCATATTGATACCTTGAATTGCGGGTGGGCAAAAGTAGAAGAAATTCGAAGGCACATTTTGAATTTTAGGAAATCAGGTAGTGCCATAGTGCTTGTGTTAGTACTTCTGTACTGTATGTAAAGTACAAACTGAATTGAATAACTGAACCTTTTTAGGATTCTTGTTAGTTTGACTAGTTTGAAGCTCATAAGTAAAGAGATTTTTTGTTTTTCTTTTCTGACACCAGTAATTCAGAGGTAAAGAGTGCATGACATGTTTAGACTAAGGAGCAGACTGCATGAAATGTTGTATTTGGTTTCGGGGTTTGCATTTGTGAAAAGGCCGACTATTTTCTTTCTTTACTATTTACCTCGTGATAAGCAATTTGTGGAGTCAGTGTTGCTTCCTTGTTCTGTTACTGATATCTTCTTTTGAGCATTCACACGCACAAAAGTTTGATGTCAAATATTTTAACTTTTGATTAACTATTTTCTTCATAACAGGAGCCATATTTTGTGTCTCCAGAGTAATGACTACCCCCATCTATTGGATTTCTGATTATGTCTAATTCCAATTTTGATTATGTCGAGAGAACTGACAAAATTGTAGAGAAATTTTCAGTTTGATAACTACTTCTCAATGGCTCTTGTAGGTAAATTCATTGTGGCGTTTGTACCCGTTTGTCGAGAGAAGGAATATTATCTTGCCTGTGCTTGTGACGAGATATATGCCCCTCCTAGTGGTTATATTTCTTTATTTGGTTTTACAGTTCAAGCATCATTTCTTCGAGGTAAGGTGATGATGCCCACTCTTGCATAATTTTTACTTAAACTAAAAAATGGTAATACACCACAAATGCGTTCATGTGCATTTTACTGTTGGTAGATGGACATAGTCTCCCCTGAATAGATCTTTAGAAGATCAGCCAAAAAATAATAAATAAATAAAGACAAATAAAAAGAGAGAGCGAGAGAGAGAGAGAGAGTAAATAAATAGAAAAAGGAAGATGCTTGTCCCTCGTACTAAATTCCATGTCCAGTTAAAAGACTTCTTCTAATAGCAATTGTACTGTTGATTCCTTTAGCTGATTTCCGTTAGAAGGAAATGTTTAACTTTGGTAATATTACAACTAATTTTGCTTTTCCCTGAATATTGGTCTTGAGCATGCTGGCACTTTTTTTTTTTTTTTTTCCCTAGATTTCATGATGCCTAAGTGGTAAATTATACTCAATTTTTAACTCCACTTCTATAAGATTTTCGGGTTATCTTTCTTTTGTTATTTGGAAGTTTCTGTATTTCACATGAAGCATGAAGTAACTTATGTAACCCAGTTTCTAAAGAAATTGATCAGTCTATTCTAGACTTCTCCTCTGTGGTAACGTGCATGAGCATCTTCTTGTTATCAGCTGTCCAAACAAGTTGCTCGTTGAATAAAGGTTAATTGGAATTTTCAACATGGGGATGAAGGGGGGGGAAAAAAGGAAGAGGGGGAAAAAAGGAAGAGGCTAGAAAGCATGTCTAGCACTGTTGGCATTCTGGCATTATACTTACTCAATTATGGCTGTTATTAACTAGGCTTCTTTTCAAATAAAATGCAACCCATTGTAAGGGGAGTGCATTTGAGCAGTCCTGTGCGTGTACATTTGATTTCGCATGCATTGTATGGTTGCTTGAAAAAAATAATGGTCTTTCCTTTTCGTCACATGCATTCATTCATATGCATACAGCAAAATCATGAAAACTGATGTAGATTAGTAGCCTATCTTCATACAATAGATAGTGTGGAAGAAGGTGCATCAGTTACCTTATTTACCTTTACTCGTACTCGTTTTTATTTACCTCTACTCATCTTCTTGTTGTTGCTTTAAATTATTTTCTATCTAAGTTTGGGTTGCATTGAAAAAATTGCTTCAGGTGTTCTTGACAAAGTAGGAATTGAGCCACAAGTGGAAAGGATTGGAAAGTACAAAAGTGCCGGTGATCAACTCACCCGCACAACTATGTCCAAAGAAAACTGTGAGATGCTGAATTCATTGCTTGATAACATATGGGGGAATTGGCTGGATGAAATTTCTTCTGCAAAAGGTGCTCTTGCTTTTGATGTTTTTGGCCAATAAGGAAATTTTTCATAATTTATGAGCTTCTGCCAATCTTTCAGGAAAGAAAAGAGACAAAGTCATAGACTTTGTTGATGAAGGAGTTTTTCACATAGAAAGGCTGAAAAAAGATGGATGGATAACCGATATAAAGTATGATGATGAGGTATAGAACTGTTTATATTTGTTGAACGGTAGTAAAAGTATGTCCAAATAGTAGCATCTGATGGTACAGCTAAAATATTTGAACATTTCCATGGTTTTAATTAATTGTCGGTCTGAAAAATTTTCATTTATGTTACTAGACATGCACAAACACGCACAAAGGCACCAGTTAGAAGTAGTCAGTTAAGTAATCTTAGATTTGGAGTTTATTGAGAAGGAATAACACGTTTTTCGTTTTCGTCAGTGTTCCTTCAAGTTGATCAGTGATACAGAAGATCCAAATGTATGGCATATACTAAGTTTATAAATGTTCCGCTTAATTTGTAGACATACATATAATAAAGCTCTTCCGCTTGATATGTAGGCATACATATAATAAAGCTCTTACAGTTGATGTTTAGATATGCTATTTTTTAATAGCATTTGCACATGATTTATGTCATGTAGTCTGTATCGAAGGATTTGCTTTCTTTGTAAATATGAAAAATTTATTGGTAGCTTTTGTAGTAATCTGCTGGCCTTGCAGGTTATCTCGATGCTGAAGGAAAAACTTGGAGTGCAGAAGGATAAGACTCTTCCTCTGGTTGATTACAGGTTATCAATTTCCTTTCTGTTGTCTGCAAGAACTAACAATTTGGCATCTACTGGTTTGGTGTCTTATCATTTGTAACTGAACTAAAATCATATTACCTTTGTTAAAATCTTCTATTTAGCAATTCTATTCTTTCATTCGTCTCAGTTTGTTCATTTCGATTTTTCAAAGTATGAATTGAGCTGGGTTTTATACAAGTTTGCAATTAAAATCTTATACAGAAGATATATGCACAAACAATATGTAGGAAATTAGGAATTGAGGTGACAAATATGCAATTACAGTATTAGAATGAGTATATATGCATAAACTTTAATTGTTGAGTCTGCTTTTTGTATTTCCCCGTCTCCTTAGATACAATTTCTACACTTTCTAGTATTGGAGTAGTATCATAGAGTTAATTGTTTCTAATTTTCGGCAACAAGAATAAGAAGAAAAAGTTCCGATGTTTGCACATTTTAGATTTATAAATTTATGTGATGGTGTCTAATTTTTGCCTTAAATCCTAGTGTGTGAAAAATTTGTACTTTTTGGTATTACCTGTTCTCCTGTTAGTCTAATTTCTTGGCTATTAGTTGATGAAGCACATTTAACTGTATGTACTGTTTTTTGGATTCAATGCAGGAAATATAGTAATGTTAGGAAATGGACTCTTGGCTTAATAGGCGGTAAAGACCAAATAGCTGTAATCAGAGCCTCAGGGAGTATTAGTCGCACACGAAGTCCTTTAAGCGTTTCAGGTTCAGGAATTATTGGGGAACAATTGATTGAGAAGATTCGTAGTGTTAGAGGTACTTGATCTTAAATCAGTTTATTTGACTTTTATGTATTTATGCATTCAGTGATCTAGATACTGGCTTCTTGTACTGAATAATTTAATGGTTGGTACTGCTTATTTGCATCTTCTTTCTTATATTCTGTCCGTCATTTGGTGGCTGTTCCCTGTGCAGAGTCGAAAAGATATAAAGCTGCTATTATCCGAATTGATAGCCCGGGAGGTGATGCCCTAGCTTCTGATTTGTAAGTAAATATTACATTGATAGTACGTAATAAATTAGCTAATCAAGCATGCAATCATGGAATTGAATGTTTCTCTTAGTAAATTTACTAAAGAGTGATTTCTATTGATGGCGCATTCCGTATTTGATCCATTCTAAGAAAAGTTACAAAACCTATTTGCATTTCTATATTATGCATGAAATCTCATTATTTAGCAATTTTTTCATACTAGTTGAGAGATAAAGAAGTATGATTACCTGATGAGCCATCTCAGTAATGTTGTTTATACCTGTGAAACCTTTTTTATCTTGCCTGTTTAGGTGGACTATGTCTTGAACTTTTCTCATTGGTTTAGTTACATGCAACCTGTAAAGGTTGGGTTTTATTATGCATTTTCCATGTAGTGAAAGCCCGAATGGCGCTTTGTTACTTTGAGTCAAATGAAGAGAAGAAAATTTAGGTATCATGGCTGTTAATCTCGCTATGTTGTATCATGCAGAATGTGGAGGGAGATCAGACTTTTGGCTGCATCGAAACCTGTAATTGCATCCATGTCTGATTTGGCAGCAAGTGGCGGATACTACATGGCTATGGCAGCACAGACCATTGTTGCAGAAAATCTAACCTTGACCGGCTCAATTGGAGTCGTGACAGGTGAACTACAGTTCTGTTCATAGAAAAGTAGCAAGTAAAAAGATGTATGTTTACTGTTAGCTTGAACAAATTTTAGACATCAGAGAACATAATTTCTTTTTCGTTCCTGCAAAGAGAAAAACAAAAAAAAAGTCAATTTTTTCCCTATTAATTTACCTGGTGGTGGGGAGGGGACATGGACAAAACAAACAAACTCGGTACGTTTGTTGGAACAAACATATTAATGTCAGTTTGAAAAATATGAATGGTGATTAATTTTAATGCTTGTACACATTCAAATACAAGTGTAACTTTTTTCTTGTAGGGAAATTCAACCTTGGAAACCTTTATCAGAAGATTGGGTTCAACAAGGAGATATTATCGAGGGGAAGATTTGCCGAGCTTTTTGCAGCTGAAAACCGACCTTTCAGGTAAGATGCCTTTAGGAATCTTCTTTATCAAGGAGGGGGCAAAATGTTATAACTCGACTTTGCTGACCTTCCTAACACGGGGCATCATATCAAAGCTTCTATCACATGCCACTGCATTGATGTGTTCTCTTGCTTTTTTAACTTTGCATTACACTATGCCTCTGTTTGTTGAAGTTACAAATGAAATGTAAGGACTGACTAGGCAGCGCCTCAAAATTGCAGTTTCAGTTTTCTTTTTCCCCGTTTTAAGCAAAAGGAAAAAAAAAAGTGTGTATATACCTTTTTTAGTTGGATATCCTTCCATAAACTGATTTTGGTGCTTGCTAATTGTGAAGGTGCATTATTTGTCAATACATTCCTAGGTTTCCATTTTACTCCCAAAGAAATTTTTGTCATTTCTAGATTTCTCATTATTCTGGTTATTTTGCTTATAAAGATTGAATCCAAGATCCTTACATTTTGAAAATCTACCATGAGAACGGTGTCCAATCGCTCAACTTTTGAAACAAGAGATTATAGAGCCCAAACTAGTACGTAAGATGCATGTTTATGGAATTCTTATGTGAAGATCGAGGAAAAGAAATAATTCTAAATCGAGCAAGTTCTAAAACATGACTTGTTACTTTTTATTCGAGGAAACAATGATACGGTTGGGGCTTCTTGATGTAGGACCAGAGGGAAAAAGAAGGAAAGATTGAAAGTGAGAGGAGAGAGGAAAAAGAGAAGATGGAGAGGGAGGAAGAATGGAAGGCAAAGACATTTATCTGTAATGCCTTTCAATTAGTTATAAATGGACTAAAAACCTAACCCTAAAATAAGTTCCTGAAACCGAAGTTCCTCATCCCGAGATGGGTCACATAGTTCTTTAAGTCTGCATCAAAATTCTTGTCACTTCTTTGCTCAACTTGGGCGTGAAATCTCAATACCATGCTAATAAACATTCACTATCTTATACAGTCCAGATGAAGCGGAACTCTTCTCCAGGTCTACACGGAGGGCTTATCAGCAATTCCGGGATAAGGCTGCTTGTTCCAGATCAATGAGTGTACACTAGCTGTTCCCACTTTTCATCATGCTGCTGCTCTCTTTGTATGATGATGCTTTTGTTACACTTAAAAGTAAAAAAAGTTTAAAGTCTAATGTCCCTAAAATTGTATTTCCAGATAGAAGAAATGGAGGAGGTTGCACAAGGGAGAGTTTGGACTGGTACTGATGCAGTATCACGGGGTTTAGTTGATGCCATTGGTGGGTTTTCTCGGGCTGTTGCTATTGCGAAACAGAAGGCCAATATACCTCAAGATAGACAGGTTTGGTGATGAATAGATTTTATCCATGGACTATTTTTTCTTATCTTTTTTTTTTCCCCCGATATTCAATGACTGCTTGAATGGTGTTAGGTTAAACTGGTGGAGCTCTCAAGACCGTCTCCGACATTACCGGAGATTTTAAGCGGCATAGGAAGTACTCTAGCAGGTGTTGAAACAACAGTGAAAGAGCTGTTACAAGACATGACATTTTGCGAGGGAGTTCAAGCCCGGATGGACGGAATCTTGTTTGAGAGACTGGAAGGGACTTATAATACCAACCCCTTCTTCGCTTTTCTTAAGGATTATCTCAGTTCATTGTGAGGCTAGTATAACCTTCGTCAGCCCAGCGTTTTCTTGTGTTCTTATAGAAGCCCCAGCGTGTTCGTATTTTCATTCTTTTTCTTATTTACGTGTTAACTGGATTATTTGGTAAAAGAGAGGGTAGGTTGCTCGATTATTAGGGCGTGGCATCTACCACTTTTAAACACAATAAAGTTTTTTTTTTTTTTTTTCCCTGACGTTTATGCTTTTGTACGTGTATGTATTCAGTCTATAAAGAAAAAGAAAAAGGGAATTCTTTTGGTTCACAATGGAGAATTAGTCTTGTAGAAACAAATTTACCGAAGTGATCTCTTCCCGTTTATAGTAAGCGGATATGGTGAGGGCCAGAATAGTGGCCCCTTTTTTTTTATTAAGTTATTTCTTTCTTTTTCGAGAGAAAAACAATGTGAGGAAGCTAACGTATTAGGCTATTTTTTTTTCCCCCTAAGAAGTTGATTGGGTTAATGATGATATTAGTTAATGAAAGTGTTTACGAAGAGAAAAGTGAAGCAGAAGCAATTAATAATATTCCTGTATAAAAAGCAAATATTAATTTGCTGGCATAAATGTAAAGACCTAGCCAATTTTGGCCATAAGGTCCAAGGTTGCGTAGCCACCTTTTGCATGGGCACTATAGGCTGACGTATATATGGTTGTGGTAAAGCCAGAAGGCGAAAAAGAGTTTATTGGGTGATTGTTGGAGAGCAAATGGGAATTTGTATTTGAATTAAAACTCACTTAGAGAGCTCCAAAGTGGTACATGGGAGATTTGGACAAATTGTCTCGTCTCCCCCAAAGAGTAAATGGTAGAGGCACGGAGAAAGAGAGATTTTCTTTCCCGCGGGGCGGGGGGGGGGGGGGGGGGGGGGGGGAGGGAGAGAGAGAGAGAGAGAGAGAGAGAGAGAGAGAGAGAGAGAAGGATTGGAGAAGAAAATGAGAGTAAGACAAATCATTAAAGAAATGAGCTCCAGGACGAAATTCTATTAGTGTCAGTTCAGTGGGTGAGGGAAGGAATTTAGGTACGAGTTTATTTTTTATCTACAAACTAAGGTATAGCAAAAAAAAAAAAAAAAAAAAAAACCTATGTATAAACTTATATGTTTAACTATATATATTTTATTAAGAAAAAACTATATATTTATGTATAAACTTATGTATGGCCCCTCACAATAATTTCTGGCTTTGTCATTATCTAAAATAAAATATCTTTTTTATAGAGGACGTTTCAATATATATTTTTAATTTATTTATCTCACAATTCTATATTTCCACGTTGTCCTTTGATTTTTGAAAAGTTGCAAAAACAGTCAAGATGTAATGTTCCATATATGGACGGGACAAAAATTTATCCTCTCGTAAACACTCTTGCTCACAAAAACATATGAAAAACGACGAGAATAAAGGAGGGAAGACAAATTAGACACCTTCAAATGGTATGTAGTTTGTAGCCAATTAAAGAAAATAACATTAAGAACCACTTGAAAAAAAAAAAAAAAAAAAAAAAAAAAAGAGGTAAAAATTAGAACAAGTTAAATCCTCGCGTCTGTCTGCTACAAGACAAATTTATAATATTGTCTTCATATCTATCATGTCTTCCAAAGAAAAAATGAAACAAGGACAAAAAGAAAATTCATTAAGCCTCAAGTAACCATAAACCCATTTCTTTTCTAAGAGTAAGACGATGTATTATTGGATTCATTTTGTATTCTATGCACATATGAAAGTGAAGTTAGGTACTTCAAATTGGAGGAGGGAATTTGAAAATTGTGGTAGTACAAATATCCGCGCACATTTGTTTGGATTTAGTTAATTAACCATAGTTTGTTACTTTTGCGTACGTATAATCTCAGTCATCATAAGTCTTACTTTGTGTAGCGTGTCACCTAATTAATTTCCATTCATGGATAAGAGGATGGAGATCGTACAAATGATTAATGGACATCCTAACTAAGTTGGCACCCCTAAAAAACTATCCTATATTAAGACCTCAACTTGGACAATTATTTTATATGTTAACCCATAGGACCCATCTTCAATATAACGCATTCGGGTTACTGGATGTGGATGGGTTTAGGGATCCCAGATCCTATTCCTCGTTTAATCACCCCTTTAATTATATACTATGTTTTGTTTAAGTATATTATACATGATGTTTTACTTACAATTTTAAGTATAAAACTTTACTACAATCAATATACAAAAGTTGGAAACTATGGTTTAATTTCTTTCATCTTATCAAAGTCTTATATTTAGATATGTATTTTTTTACTTTTTTATTTTAATTCTTATATGATAAAAATAGCTAATTAGGTATGGGGATACGTACAAGTACTCTGAACTTATGTCTAATCCTGTTCTTATCAATTAAATGAGTTGATTAGAAGAGGAAAGAGAGTGTTCTCATTTGTAAGGTAGGTTGGTGAAAATATCATCTCGTCCGGAATCCGCCTCGTTGCCATCCATGTCCTCAACTCTTTATTATAAAAGATAATAAGAAAAAAAAAAAAAAACAAAACAAAACTCAGGAAAAACAAACAAACAAACCACGTGAAAAAGTAGAAAGAGAAGCCAAGTAGAACTATTGGCTAAATCACACAGCCCAGGACTTTTTTTAAATAATCTCACCGAACCTACCTTCGTAGCTCTTCTAGCAAATACCTAATAATGGCGTGGTAACTGACTGAGATATTAAAGAAAACATAAAGGGGCTTGTATAATAACATATTATCCACTACGGTCCACTAGCAACCAAAAAAAAAAAAAAAAAAATTCCATCTTTTATTTTTTCTCTTAAAAAGAAAAGGAAAAATAATGGAGACTACTAATAGATTCCTTAGCATAAACTTGGATTCTTTGCAAACAAAATAAACAAACTACCAAAGCATTTGTTTTTCTTAGATACTGAATGGTCCTTGATTTTATCTTTTTGGTTTTATATTAATTTTGTCATTGATTATTATTAGACCGAGAAGCTTATGTATGTCTTTACAAATGGGTATCAGCACTAGAGCAATAATTTCATATGAAAAGAGCAAGCAAGGAGAGTCCGAAATTTGCCCATGTGATGCACTTGAGCTCATACGGAAATGGGATACTGGCGGCAAAGCAGAAGGCTGAAACTGCAAGCAAGAGTCCGATGGCGAACTTGGGACGCATAAATTTCACGACAAAGAGAGCTGCGGATGTGAAGAGTATTAGCAGAGAAAGCAAGAAAAATTCAAGTACTCGTGACTGCGATTTTACACCGACTGAAGAGTTATGTCGACCGCTGATTCCATGAAAAACCCGATCACGATTATTCCCTCACGTACGATAGAAGAATTAGTTGATGGTAATGACACCCGCAGTTCTGGTAACTGCGGGAACGAAGTTAGTTTCAGTCCCCGGGGTTATTTGGAAAGGGATTGAGAGAATTTCGTGTTGATGATCAAACGGAGGAAGGCATTGATACGATTTGAAATTCTCATTTTTGGGTGATTTTATTATGATCGAATGGATTAGGGTTCCACTGCTTGCTCTACATATCAGGTATATTCCTATAGAATAATGATCTCTCTCTCACAAACTTTGACCATTTTTCGACTTCGTTCTTCAAACAGTCATGTTGTTAGATTCCATAAATGATTTGGACAAAAATTTAACCTCTTATGAACACTCTTTCCCACAAAAAAGAAGAAAAAATATCATAAATTTCCCATGAACTTTGTCACTAGTGTCAATATGCCCCTTGAACTATGAAATGTACATATTGTGCCCCTTGAACTTTAACATATATGCCAAGTTGCCTCTTCAATTAGTTGCCGTTAGCTTTTCCGTTATTTTTAATGTCAAAAAGCCCCCTGAACTTTGTATTTGTATTTAAATACCCTCTAATATTTAATATTTGTGTTCAACTACATTCTGATATTTTAATATTAGTATCAAATTACCCCATATATATTATTTTAATTATCTAATATTGTATAATTACCTAATAATTATTAGCTTTTTAGAAGAAGTAAAAAAAATATATATTTTTTGTTATAATAAAGTGATATGCATATTTTTTTTAACACACTTTTTTTTTTTATTTTACTTATTTTAATTCAAGTTTGTTAGGTTATGTGTTTACTTATGAGTAACCATAGTTGTTAGGACTCATATGAAGGATTTGGATTTCAAATACGCTGTTTACTAGGCCTATATAATTTGAAATCATAGTTATAATGAATTTCATTCATATATTTGCCTAAACCCATAATGAGAATAAGTATTGTAAATTTACTTTGATACTCATTCTTAATTATATTTTTAATTTAAAAAACAACCAGTTTGCATATTTTGGTATAGTATTATCAATTATAATTCAACTAAAAATAGTAATATTAGGACAATAAAATAATGAATATAAGTTGTGTAATTATTTTTGTGTAAGAAAATCAAAATGAATATAAATTTGAATTAAAATAAGAAAAATAAAAAAAAGTGGGTAAAAAAAGGATTCATTTCTTTTAGCAAATAATTTTTTTTTTTTTTTTTACCTATTCTAAGAAATTTAAGTAATTATACAATGTTAGATAAATAAAATAAGATAGATGAAGTAGTTTGACACAAACATTAAAGATCGTGGAGCACTTTGACATCAATAATAAATATTAGGGGGCATTTTGACACAAATGCAAAGATCATTGGGCATTTTGACACAAAAACAAAGTTCAGGGGGGCAGTTTGACGTTAAAGATAACGGAAAAACTAACAGCAGCTAATTGAGGGGGCAACTTGACACATATGTTAAAGCTCAGGGGGCACAATAGTTACATATCATAGTTCAGGGGGTATATTGACATTAGTGACAAAGTTAGGGGGAATTTATGACATTTAAGAAAAAAAACCCATAGGAAAACAAAGAGAAAGGAGGAAAGACAAATAAGACACCTTCAAATGGTATCTAGTTGAATAATGCCAATTAAAGAAAATAGCATTGAGAACCACTCGATTCAAAAAAAAAAAAAAAAAAAAAAAAAGAGTTAGGTAAAGATTAGAACGACAAGTTAAATCCTTGTGTCTTTCCCCTACATGACAATTTTATATTATTAAGGAAAAAAAAAAAAGCAAGGAAAGGAAAAAAAAGAACATGTAGAAATGCCTAAAGTATATCATCGAATATGAATTCAATCCAGTATTTGAAATCTCAATTTTTTTTTTTGACAATTTGATACTACTTTACCTAATAGGATTAACTAGTACTAAATATTGTTTCTAAGAGTAAGACTATTGGAATTTTTTTTTTTTTTTCAGTAGTTTAAAAAAAAAAGACTATTGGATTCATTTTGTAGACTATACATGCAAATATACATAAGAGTGAAGTTAGGCACTTCAAACATTATCAAATGGGAGGAGAGGAAATTGATAATTGTGTGAGTACTAATTCTCGCTCTCATTTGTATAGTATACATAAAATAAAAATGATCTAATTACGACTATAGTATCGTATGTAGTTGTTGGTTTTTGTATTTGAACGTTCCTTACTCAGCTAGTTAGGCCTCAATAGGCGGATTTGCATAGTAGGTTAGAGTCCTCAAATTGTAACCCAAAAATTTTATAAATTTTCTATTTTAATCTAACTAAAAATAACAAATTCTCACATAATCCATACTCTTTTTTTTAAGGTAAAATTTCATTCAATTAAAAAGTCTTACATACATCAAACATAAAATGGATGACCATGTGCTACACAATACAAAACACTCGATAAAAATCGATTCAATTAGTAAATTCTGATGAATCAGGAAATTTCTTGACACATCAACTTAAGCACGCATAAGGCTTTTTTTAAAACCACTGCAATCGATGGAAGCTTTCGATCCATCAAGAGCATGTAACATGTAGCACAAAGGCCACAAGCATTTCTGTTAAGACTCATAACTAGCGGAACTTCTTACTCGTCAGGACCTAAATCTGACGGACCAAAAACAAACTCAAATGGTGGGAGAACCACCACCATTATTACAACGAAAATACTAAAACTATATGGTGAAAATATTAGCTCCTTTATTGGACTAAAACATAAAAAACTAAAGCTTAAAGCACGACTGCCACAAGCCTTCAATGAAAGTACAGTGGACAAGAAGACCATCAGAGTCAGAGGAAAGCTTTTGGGGACAAGCGGTGAAGCCGACGAGATGCCTTCAAATAACAGAACGTCAAACACACGCGGTACTACTATTAGAGTTCGGAGCCAGAACCACCACTATTTGGAACAAGACCCCGAAAGTAAAACCACTAGACGGAAAAAGCGTTATAAAACACCTCCAAGCTGTATGAAAACCATCCTCTAAACAACATCAGATCCGCTCCAATGAAGCCACCCACCAAGCATAGTCACCGCCATAAAAAAACCCACAACGATACGAGTTCCGTGACTAATTTTCATGGCCGGAGGTCCAAAGATGCACTCAGAGGCGGTCCTGGAACTTCGACTAACACACTTTCTCCTTTTCTCTCTTTCTCGTTTCCAAGGGCCGGCTGAAAACCTTTTCTAACTTTTGGCTTCCACACATAATCCTTACTTTGTTCCAAGTAGAAATTAAAAAAAAAAAAAAAAAAAAAATCTCATATAGTCCCTACTAAAATTAATTTTAAAAAACTTTATGGTTTTTCTACTTATTCCCATTACAACTAAAATTCCCTTATAAACCCACTAAAATTAAAAATTTTCACATAGTTCCTATTAAAATTTATTTAAAAAAAAAATCGGTATACGCCCTACTTAAACATATTTATGGTGATATCAAAACAGAAGGTTGCAGATGAAAATAGCAAGCAATGATAAGACGAAGGTTACCCAAGTGGTGCACTTGAGAGCAAGTGGAAAAGGAATAGTGATGGCATAGCAGAAGGCTGTGGCGGCAATGAAGATCCCGAGGCGCTCCAGCCCCAGGGCTGTCAACGGAAACTTTGTGCTAATAAACCTTCCGACAAGCAACGAAACGCAAGCGTAAAACATGAGCAGAGAGAGCATGTGCAACGTCGAAAGAAGATGAGGCTTGATTTCCACGGTTTGCAGAGCAATATCAATGGCTGAAGCCAGGCAAATGCCTAGGATAATCATCGTCAATTCTTGATTAACATGTTGCACTTGGTTAATGTTCAGGCAGATTTCGATGAATTTTGAGATGGTTGAGAGTAAAAACGTATGGATTATTGTGAAGTCCATGGCGACCGTGGGGCTATAGTTATGCCAATTTCGAGATGAAGGGCAAATTTGTTGGCTAATTTCACTTATCAAGTCCTCTTGTCTTATCCTCTTTGAGATTTATTTATAGACTTTTGAGTTCTTTTATAGAGGGAGTTCATGTACTTGGGAATTAAATAGTGTTATGTCCACCTGACTTTGGACGTGGAAATATTAAAGATATCGAGAATATCATCAAAGTCACCATCTCCTTGAATAAAAAGGACATAACTAAAGGTATACTTATTTAAAAAGAAAGAAAGAAAGAAAAAAAAAAGAGTGCATATCAACTTCGTATTCTAAAAGAAGATGTGTAAATACTGAGTCTAATTTTTGGCTGGGTTTCATATGTCTGCTCAGTAGGTTTTTTATTTTAATTTTATTTTCCTGTTTAGTTTGCCTTCGAGGTAGATTTCTAAAATTTTTATTTTTTTATTGTAATAAATTTGAGTAGGAGATATCTCCCCCTTCGCTTATAAAAACAATATATATATATATATATACAACCGAAGGTATAACATATATATAAAGGTATATATATATGTATAAATAAACAAATAAGGGTTATGTGGATGGACCATGGCACTAATAATTTAAAGCTTTGGATGTCTTCGGTTTACTATTTGTTAACTTCCTGCTTGTGTCGTGTACAGTGACAATGCTAGACTTTGGAGGCACAAATAATAAAGATAAAATTTACAAATTAACATAATAACAATTTTGCAAGAGGATTTCACGACTCAAAATTTTTTTTTTTTAAATACTTGTTCCATTATTATTTAGAATCAAAATTAAAATCTAGTCTACTTATTAAACCCAATTATAAATGATAGACGTTACTCAAGGATGAAAAATAAAACTTGGCCTAACAGATGACGATTGAGAATGAGATTTAACTCATTTAAAAAACAAATAAAGTGTAGTGAGCTAAAGAAAAAGAAAGCAGAGTTGGGGGGAACCAAAAAAAAAGAAAAAGAAAAGAGTAAACAAACTATATAAGGAGAGAGATAAATAATGTGCACGCAAGTTAAAAGAAAAAAGGGGGAAATTTTAATTTAGAAAGTTGCAACGGAAAGCATTTTCAGAGGTAACTTTTAACAATTTGATAACAAATCAAATCATAAAACTTTACTTATATATACGCATATGTAAATATATTGATATGTATCAATTAAGAAAGTTAAAAGGCAGAGTATAATGGGGACACAAAAGCATAATAAAGAGGAAGTTTTAACATAACAATTTTTGCATTTTCAATGGGGCCCCCACTCGAGCTAGTATGCCTTCGTGGCAGGTCGTGCATATATATATATATATATATATATATATATTTTATATAACACATTGTAATAGTTTTTTACATTTTCAATGGGGCCCCCACTCGAGCTAGTATGCCTTCGTGGCAGGTCGTGCATATATATATATATATATATTTTATATAACACATTGTAATAGTTTTTTACATTTTCAATGGGGGCCCCACTCGCCCTAGTGTGCCTTCGTGGCATATATATATATATGCACAAAAGCATAATGTGTTATATATATATAACACATTGCAAGAGTTTTTTAAATTTTCAGTGGAGGCGCGAGTGGGGCTACTAGGTGTGGCTTCGTGACAGGTCGTGCATATGTGCGCACATATATATATATATATATATATATATTATACATACAAAAAGGGGGGCGCATATGGACTATGGCAGTACTAATATATTAAAGCTGGTAACTTTTATCCAGCGTGATTGGGCTTTGACGGTTTCAAAAGACCCATTTATCATAAACTATAATACCATTGAAAAGCAAAGATTGAGAAAATTGTTTTGCATAAGACAAAATATTCAAGAGACGCTGATCACATGCAACACTACTACAGGTTTACTTTCTTAACAAGTTTGTTTTGTCATCAAGCTAGTTATTAATTAATAAGTACGTAGCTCATGAATACGAATAGGGGTAAGCAATTAATATGATGGGGAAAGTTAGGGAAGCGAAATAAGGGGGAAAATGCTTTCCCGATCAAATTGGCTTTAGCAAGGTAAAGTGACCAATTCAGAGGATTTAATTCGTTAAAAGGAAGAAATAATTTTTTACTCTAAATATTTAGACTAAATTATAACATGTTTTAAAAATATTTAATGTACGTAGCATTTTACTAGCTAAATGATTTATTTACTAAAAGTAAATATAATTTATTCATTAGGAGTAAATTAGATTATTATCGTAAATATATTATTTAAAAATGTTTCGTAAGAATGTTATTTATTATAGTTCACGTAATCTGAAATAACTATTTCTTTCTTTATGATTATTTCTATGTGTGACCCTTCAATTTTATTATCATTTCCAATTTATCCCCTGAATGATTTAAAAAATAAAAGATAAAATATTTTGTCTCATGAGTTTTTAAGTAGTCTCATTATTTAACTCATTTTGTTTAGAAACAGATGAAAAGAAATACTTTTCCATTTGTTTATGACAAAAGTTATGGTAAAGGAGAAGTTAAGTCGGATTAAACAAAAATTCATGAGATAAAATCCGTGTTTCTAAAAGTTAATTAGAGGCAAAAGTAAATGAATGATCTCAAAAGGTACAGGTGAAATTGATTCTTTTCTTTGATCAATAATTTTAAATGGAGGAGGAGATTGAGTTTGGGGTTGGTGTGAATCTAATTGAGATGTATTAATAAGTGTTGTGTGAAATCTCACAAGTGTACGAGTCACATAAGTAACAAAGTGATAAGTAAGGTTGTTGATCCTATGAGTATTGTGTTTAAATTTGAGTTAATTACCAAAATTCATTAATGCTAGGATTAATTGAACGGCCAATTAAAAAATAACAAAAATTAAAATTAAAATAAATAAAGTAAACTAAAATGACTAAATAAACCAAAGGAAAAAAAAAGGACATAAATAAACAAGGTTCTAGGGTCTTGACTTCACTCCATCCTTCCTATGTTCTTCTTATCAAGAAATTGCTAACTAGTTTCAATCAATTCATTAATCGATGGCTCAAAATTAACTTCGCTACCTCTTCCAAGTGTCAAATGAGATTATATGCATAAGTGTCTAAATTTATGTCCCTATCTAATTTGTTTACCTACATATTCATTAAGCACACCCTTTTATGATTATCAAAGTGTCATCGGTCTCTTGAACTCAACAACAACTAAGACTGTATTTCCCAAACTGACAAATGAATTCATCTCTCCCGAGCATTAAAATGTATAAATAAAATCAACTAATTCATTTTCCAACAAATTAGAAGCATTAAGTATAGAAAAACACAAAATGAATTGAATATAGATTTCATTAACAATTAGCTAAATCATCAAAACAGAGTTCAAGTAGAGCTACATCAAACCTTAATACCAACAAACTACACAATGCCCATAAATGAAAATTAAGACAAAATAAAACAAATCAAAGGTTCAAGTATCATCCAATTACAAAAATAAAAGAGATAAGGAAAATATATGAAAACTCCAATGATTGTTTCCACAAATTTTCAAGTTTTTTCCCAATTTCCCATCTCCTTTTCTTTGCTCTTCAAATGTCATCTCCCTTGAAATTTATTGAAAATAAAGTCTAAAACTAAAAATAAAAACTAAAACCTAAACCTAAAAATCCTAAACTACTAATTTTTTTGGCTTTTTTCTATTTTTCTATTTTTTTTTCTTTTTCTTCCTCATTTTTCTTTGTTCTTGGCTGCTGGGTTTGGCCTTTGTTCTTGGCATCCGAGTCTCCCAGTCAACCTCTCCTTGCTTTCACCCCCTTTCTCTCTCTTTTCTCCTTTTTCTTCTCTCTCTCTCTCTCTCTCTCTCTCTCTCTTTTTCCCCCACCTTGCTTCAGCAGCTATGGCGTGGGCCCCGCCACTGACGCAGCTGGACACTTGGCGGAAGGCAAGTGGATGGCCTGGTTGTGGTACCAGGTGGCGATTTTTGGCTGGGCCACAAAGCGAGCTCACGTGAGCTCTGTAGGCGAGACAGCAGTGGATCGCTAGGCTGTGAGGGAACCCGTGGTACTCTCTGATTGGTGGAAATTATAATTCGAATTTTAATCCTTTTTAGACTAATTTGATGACTGTTTTGCCACAGTTTGAGTCTAAAATTTCATTTTTTCCATTTTCACCTAATTAACCTACAAAAATTAGAAACTTAATTATTTATAAGAAAATCAATAACAACATATTAAATTTAATATTAACCTACATAAAATTACACAAAATTGAATAAAATAACAAAAACTACTCTAAATTAAAAACAACTAAAATTTAACACAATTAACTTAAAATTAATTAAATTACTCAAGAATATAATCAATTTACATAGGTAAAAAAGGTAAAATAACTATATTTTATAGAGTTATTAATAAGTAATCGTAATATTAATTACTTTCTCTTTATTTAAATACATCCGTTGTATTTATATATATCAAATGTTACAAGTCATCTATTGTTTGTTCTTATCTTTTGTAACCTATGCTGTTGGAACACTTTTCTGTCAGGACCACATATGATGATGGACTTTTTGTCACAAGCATGTCATTATATTATAACCCTTTTTCTAACATGCTCGTCAAAGGTCATGCATCAAACTTGCAAGTCAACAATGATTAATTAGAATGAGTTGGAGCGACTACCTTTCTGTAAACCAAATCCATGCCATAACGCCAGCAATTGTGTCACGGCCTTCGCTGTTTTACTTTGTCAAGACTAGTCCATTATTCAATACAATATTTCCTCTCTCCTACTCATACATATATGGTGCACATATTAAATATGTCTCTCCCACTTTTAATTTCATTTCATATAAGCCATTGAAATATCGAAACGAAACCTCTATTTGTCTATATTTGTCTAGTGGTCATGATCAGTTACTACTTTTATTTGTTTATTTATTTATGTTTGCATGATTATGTGCTAATTAATTAGAGGATCAAGTAGATATAGTACTTAATTAGGTGATGCAGGGCATGCTTGGAATTTTTTTATAATTTAATTAATGGCAAAAAATATCTCCATGGTTTTATTGAAATGATGCATTCCACTTTGTCTTCCTGTGAATTTGAAACACTGTCCTAAATTTTGCAATTAATCAAGTTAAATCTCCCCTTAATACGATTCGCTTAAACTTTCACTATGAAATGACAATATATATTAATCGTCAGCAAAAAGATTTCACTTATTTATTTATTTTTTTTCACAAATAAAGAGCCATTTATTTCAAACTTCCAGAAAATTAGTTATTATTTGCACACCCCACTTGATTTTTAAAAAACCCCTCTATATTAAAATTAATTATTTCAGTAAGGTCCTCAACAAAAAGGGCAAAAAGTTTAATGATATATAATTCTTCTTCCTCTTAACATACATTAGTGTCCCTCATTTTCAGACGTAAATCTAAAAGTTAAAACATTTCCACTCTTTATTTCGGGAAAAAAAAAGATGAACTATGTTTGAAAAATCTTTTCTTTTTCCCCTCAATTAAATTGCATTTGTTTCGTATCGCATCATCTATATCAGGAAATTGAAGAATTCTCCAACACTGCTTGGCCAACATTAATGCCTGATCGAAAGTCTCCAAATCACGAAAACCAAGTCCACCTTCCATCTTAGAAGCACAAAGCCTCTTCCAAGACCATCAATGGAGTTTCCGTTTAAAATCATCTCCTCCCCACCAGAAACGAGCAATAATACTTTGTAAACTAAAATATAATGATGGATGTGAAAAGTTAATTCAAATGGTAACTAAATGATAATCTTGTATAAATAATTAGGGGTTATTTCCTAATAAATAGGGCATGTTGATAGGTAATTTATTTAAATTCTCTTAAATAAAGTGGTGGGTGTATAGAAAACATATCCAATCAACACAAAATACGGGGCGGGTTGCAATATTACATAAAACATAGGAGATAAAGCCACCAACATGGGATTCTGATAAAATCTAAGGGAAGCTTTAATAACTTATCATGTTATTAGAGAAGCGTTTGAGGGGTCCGCTTGAGTTGAAGATGCATTGTGTAAAAACTTTGTGGAAAAAATATTTATAAATAAGGATCTTGTTTTTGTTTGTCTCGAAACTTTATATAATTTGTTAAAAAAAGAAAAAGAAAAAGAAAAAAAAAATCTCATTTGGATTTGTATCACTACTACAAAATAGAGATTCAACGACGGTTAAAAACCGTCGTGGTAATACTTAAACGATGGTTTTCTAACCGTCGTGAAATACACAGTCGTGGTATATATTTGGATTCCACAACGGTTCGAAAACTGTCGTGGTAGGTAACAACGAAAAAAAAAAAATTATGAATGGAGCTACCACGACTGTCGAGTAACCGTCGTGGTAGGTAACAACAAAAAAAAAATTTACGAATTCCCACTAAATCAACACTTTTTTTCGGAACACATTTAAATCACAAAATCAACACTTTTTTTTCGAAAATTTCCCAAATCCGTGTCTTACCCAACCAATTTAATTCAATCTAAAACACAATCACAATGAACAATCACCGAAAATGTAGGGGACGGATTTTGACCATTTCGAACGGAATCTTCCCAATTCAACAATCTACAAAATCAACATTTTGGATAGAACATTTTATCAACAACCACAATCAACAAAATCAACATTTTGGACGAAAAATTCCCAAATCCGTGCATTACCCAAGCAATGTACATTACAACTTACCGGCTTGTCGAGCATCGGTATGGGCGGAGTGCGGCGAGAGAGAGAGGGAAAGCTGCGTGAGTTCCTTGGTGGACCCGTCGGAGAATGGAGGAGGCCGTGTGAGTGGTAGAGGAGGCCATCGGAGAATGAAGTCAAGAGAAAAATTTGAGAGGTGAGATAGAGAGAGGAGGCGCGGTGAGATAGAGTGAGTTTTTGGAGATTTTAAGTAGGGAGGGAGTGGCGAGAGGGAAATAGAGAGAAGAAATTGGGTGGCTTTGAGTATGGAGTTTGAGAGTGAAAAAGTGAAGAATGCTCGGAATGTAATGGGGTGGGAAAGATGATATTTTTTTGGGTTTTAATACACGCTCCAAAAAATTGAATTGAATTTAAAAAATTTCAAAATTCCCGCCTTAGTACCTACCACGACGGTTTTTGGGGAAAACCGTCGTGGTATGTTACATACCACGACGGTTTTCCCCAAAAACCGTCGTGGTAGAGTCCAAAAATTTAAAACTTTTTTTGAAAAAAGACCCTTCCACGATCGTTTTTTAAAAAACCATTGTGGAAAATACGGCAAAAACACAGAGCGGAACAAAGTTTCCGAAAACTGTCGTGGAAGCCGAAGCTTCCACGATGGTTATAAAAAACCGTCGTGGAAGCTTGCAAAAAAAAAAAAAAATTTTTTTTTTTTTTTAGCTTCCACGACGGTTTTAAAACCATCGTGGAAGAATGGGATTCCACGACGGTTTTTAAAACCGTCGTGGAAGCATGCTCTTCCACGATGGTTTTTTATAACCGTCGTGGAAGCTTCAGCTTCCACGACGGTTTTCGGAAACTCTGTTCCGCTCCGTGTTTTTGCCGCATTTTTCACGACGGTTTTTTATAAAACGGTCGTGGAAATTCCGTCGTGGAATCCACATTTTGTAATAGTGTATATATAAAGTTCCGAACTTTTAAAATTTGAGTTTTAAAGTTATAGTTAAAACTGTGAATAATGAAACTGGGTTGACTTTTTAGAAGTGGACAAAAAAATGAGTTGAGTTAAATGGTGGCATGACTTGCTATGTGTGGGACTAAAAACATATATATATATATATATATATATATATATATAAACTAAGGTCCCCTGTGGAAGAGATTTTGGAAACAGAGTTTTGGAGATATTTTGAATTAGATATGAGTTGAGTTATGAAAATATGTGTTTAGTTAAAAAAACTGTTTAAAATAAAAAAGTATAAAATTTTAAAGTATGTTCGAAAAAAATATAAGAATATGGATTTTATTTTATTCCTTTCAAAATTCTATGTAATTTAAAAAATATCATCTCATTTATACTTGAAATAAAAAAGTTATAAACTTTTAAAATTTTAATTTGTTGTAATCATTTAGAGATATAAATAGTGAAAAATAGTTTTGAATAGAAGAAAAAATAAAAAATGAAAAAAAGTTTTGAAAATAGGATCGAAAAGCCTTCACACACAGCCCCCCTAATTATGTGAATCAGCTATATATTCCTGTCCTAGTATAAAAGAACTTCAACGAGTTTATTATTATGATGACATGTTAATTACGTACTGTGAATTACTCGTACACATCGGATCAAGTTAGGAATGTGGGGCTAAACTAATTTTGGAATTAATTAATGAATTATGATTCTTTGACTTTTGTTATCATGTATTAACCAAGAAAATGGAATGTGGGCCTAAACGGAATGAACTACCAAGAAAATGGTTCACAATAAATTTAAGGCCGAAAATGAAAGATGGAAGCAAATAATTCTACCAATTACCCCCCAAAAAAAAGGGATAAATAATTACACCTTTTCAAAGAGAGAAGGAAAAAAAAAAAAAAAAAAACCCAAAGAAAAGAAGTAAACACTTCCACTTATCTACCCCAAAAAAAAAAAAAGATCAATTAATTCCACCTTTTTTAAAAAGAAAAAGAACTACTTCCACGAACTTGGCCCAAAAAAAAAAAAAAAGGATGAGTAAATACTTCGACATGCATTTTCATTAAAAAAATAAATAAATAAATAAAGATAGTAGTAAATAATTCTATATAATCACGCGGGGGTTTAAAGCCATACATAGTTCGACGAGGGAAAAATAAATAAATAAATAAATAAAAAAGATTGAGAACGACAGAGAAAGCAAGCACTTTTGAGTAATGCAAGAAAAAGGACACCGACAAATTCTGCACGCCATTTTTTTTTTCAAGGATAAATAGTTCATTTAGTTCCTAAGTTTTTAATATTTTTGTGTAATTTTCATCGATGAACTTTTTTTTTAAAGTTGAAACACTCATAAATTTTTAAAATGTTACTACAAGTTCTTTCAAATAATTTTTAGACGGAATCTGTTAGTAATTTGATCAAAAAATGATGCTAAATACGGATTTTGTATAAAAAAGTATTGAAAATTACTACTGTAATAACATTTTTAATAGTTTATATGGTTATTCCACCTATGAAAAAAAAACACGGAATGCCTCTAAACTATTTAAATGTTATTACAACAGTTATTTCTGTTAATTTTTAAACGAAATCCGTTTGTAATTTGATAAAAAAGAAATGCTAAGTAACGAATTCCGTCTAAAAATTAACGTAAAGGGCCATTATGCCAACATTTTAATAGTTTAGGGACAGTCCAGCTATGAAAAAAGTTTAGGACTAAAATTACACAAAATTAAAAGTTCAGGGATCAATTTAGTAATCCCCTTTATTTTGTTTTCAAACGACCAAGAAAGAAAGATTATTAAGACAAGAATTGAAAAACAAATTATACTAAATGATAATAAAACTTCTTCTGGGAAGAAGCCAAACCAACCTCAGTTTTCTTATTAAAAAATAATAATAAAACTGCAAAACACTAATGATGTACCGAGAACACTGAAAGAAAAAAAAAAAAAAAAATGCATGCCGTTAAACACTGAAAGAAAAAAGAATTAAACCGTAATGTAGTTGCACAAGAAGATGTTACGATTTTAATCATAAGTACTATCGGCATTAATTATAAACAAAATTAGTTTGGTCAAATTTGAATTATGATAATGTCGTTTTTCGGATTTGTTAGAATTTTTAATCTACTTTTTCGTTGATATTCATTAACGGAATGAATTCTTCTCTCTCAAAAATTAGTCCCTGTTCTATTTTGATACGTTCCCTGAATTATTGAATAGAAATGCCGTTAAATTAGATGGCACTTGTGATTTTGTCTCATTAGATAAGGCCATGTATATTTTCCGTCTTTAAAATTTATCCTTGATTTTTTTTTTCAACTCGAGGATAAGGTGATTCAAATTCTTTACCTTATATTTAAGTTAGATGTGAAATTATCGCTAAAATATTACTTGCAACTATTTTTTTTTTCCTTTCTAAATCAGCCGTTAAACTTTTCTTTCTTACTTTAGCAACTTACCATTTTTGTTAATTTTTATCATGAAAAATGAAATAGACAAAAATTTAAGCCCTTGAACTGATTTGTAGTTCCAAGACAAAATTATAACGTTTAATAAATATTGTTACCAGCAAAACAATTCTTGAAATCTATCAAATGTATACTGAGTGAAAAAAAAAGCCAAAAAAAAAAAAATGTTGTTACTTGTACAAATCTTGCCCGGTCTTTTTCAATTCTCGACTATGTGGAGAGAGTGAAGTCTTGGTTGACAACTAAGCTCGCTACTAATAGGGAATTCACCTCCAATTGGTTTGGTGATCCAATAAGAAAGTCTTTAGCATCGCTAAAGTCATCCCTAAAAACATTTCATTCGTCGCTAGAAGTGTTTAGATATATACCGCTGCTAATAAATCCATCCCTAAAAACATGTTTTATCGCTAATAATTCAGACGGCCATCGCTGTTGTTTTTTTGGGGAAAAAAAGAGAAAAGGAAGATGATATAGAATAGGAGATTTAGCGACGACATATGTTCAAATATTGTTGTTAAAAGAAATATTAATTTTAGAATATCTAAGGTGACAAAGGTGTACTTATGCAGTGATCTCTCCTGGAATTCCTTTTATTGGAGTTGGGGAATCAAGGCACTTTGTTTGGAGGGACTAGGGCTTTCTGTTAGTATTGCAGAGACTCTAGCGATCGGGGAAGGTCTAGCCTTTGTTGTTAGTAATGGCTTGTAGGGTTGAGTCCGTGGAAAGCGATGATCAGACGGTGGTCAACGTATAATTAGCTATTCCCGGAGATTGTCACCCAGAGGGTCCTGCGATTGGAGATATCAGAGCCTTTAATGGCTTCGGCCCGGTGTGGTCTGTGTCAGTTTGTTGCCCGTTCCAGGAATACGGTGGCCCACATCTTGGCAAATCTTGCTATGACTAATTATTTTAGTCATGTTTGGTTTCAAGATTTTCCTTCTTGTATTGTTGACTGCATGCGTTGCTGCTGATTCTGCCAATATTCAATAAAGATGACCATTTTCACTTAAAAAAACAAAAACAAAAACAAAAACAAAAACAAAACACAAAAAACAAAATACAAAAAACAAAAGTGTTTTGCAACGAAATAATTAAAACTGCCGCCTCTAAAAGTGGATTTGGCAAGGTTTTTGTGATCACTTGTTTAAAACTTGTTTTGATGTAAAAAAATAAAAATAAAAATAAAAATAATCCATAAGCTTTGTTGACGATCTTGTCGCTAAAGATGAATATATATTTTCTCTAAAAATTATTTACAAAATTGTTCTGTTTTTTTGTTTTATTATAAGTACTTCAGGAATTAAAACCAGTTTTCTTATGTTAAATATATCTAATAAAGCTAATCAACTATAAATAGATAATATGTAATAAAAGAAGACAGTAACAAGTTATGGACATAAACAGATCAGTCAAGAAGTAATAAACTCAATTACATTATATAGTTTCCGTTGATGTAAAAAATATTATTATTATTTTATTATTATTATTTTATTATATGACGTACTTCCTTTCTGTGTTGTCTCTCTCCTACGTAACAAGGCCTTGAAGATGAATCAATATGATGATATAAAGTTCAGTACTAAAAGGTTTCCTTGCGTATTATAATTTATAATATCTGTAACTTTATATAGAAGTGGTGATGAGATTTGCATTTTTATACTTCAACTTTTGAATCCAATGGTTCATACAATTTCTTTTTCACTTAAATTAAATCTAATGGTTTATAAGTAATCTACTTGGGTTATTTAAGTTCTTACACCTCACACCAATTTATTTTTAGCTAACTTCTTCTATGGCATGTACATATATTATAACTATAACCTATATATATCTATAAGATAAATACAAGAGGTATATAACACAAATAGCTTTACTGATTTAGATTAGATATATATATATTTTTTGGATTGAAGATTTTGATCAGATACTTTTGTCCTATTATTGATACCTTTATGTTGGATAGTGATAACTTTTTTATCTGTAGTTTTGGCATGTATAATATGAATATAAATAATATAATCACATTATGTATTGACGTTAGAGATTAGAAGTGAGAAATGAAAATGCGTTGGGTGTCAAAGATCAAAAGTTGCACAAAAAATAAATTCGTCGTTCAGTTTGCAAGCACCAAACTAAATACAATTTTCGAGCCGCTTTTATTGTCAGAATATAAATTTTAATCTTCTAAATTTGGACTGCAGGACCTTCCCGCCCGCCACCCCCCGCCCCCCCCCCCCCCCCCCCGTCATTGGGATTTTCATCACAAATATATGAGTTCCAAAACGAGAAGGAAAAAAAAAAAAAAAAAAACACTAACGGATTATTTGAAAAAATAATTATTCTGATATCATCGTTAATAAAGGATTTATCGATTTTCAATCTAATACTGTATCGATCAATAATCTAATAGATTTAAATATTTTAAAATGTTCATTGCTTTTATCAAACTGCATGTACATTTTTAGGAAAAAAATTGTACCACTACTACAAAAAGTACATTACACAATGGAGATTACACGACGGTTCCAAGGAACCGTCGTGTAAAGTCGGACTTTACACAACGGTTCCTAGGAACCGTCGTGTAAAGTGCTCCGCAAGGAACTTTACACGACGGTTCCAAAGAACTGTCGTGTAAAGTCCGACTTTACACTACGGTTCCAAAGGACCGTCGTGTAAAGTGCCTCGCGGAGCCACTTTACACTACGGTTCCAAAGAACCGTCGTGTAAAGTCCGACTTTACACTACGGGTTTTAAGCAAAATCGTCGTGTAATCCTCCGAAAATTTTCAAAATTTCAAATTTTAAAATTTTCTAAAAAAAAAAAAAAAAAAAAGAGGATTACACGACGGTTCTAACCGTCGTGTAATCCTCTTTTTTTTTTTTTTTAGAAAATTTTAAATTCCGAAAATTTTCAAAATTTTCAAAATTTCAAATTTTCAAAAAAAGAATTACACGACGGTTACAAAAACCGTCGTGTATTCTGAGGATTACACGACGGTTTTGAGCAAAACCGTCGTGTAATCCTTCGAAAATTTTGAAAATTTTCGGATTTTATGCTTTAGAATTCGCACGAAAACCCATTACTTAAATACACTTTCCTCTTCATTTATCATCATTTTCATCTTCAACCCTCTAGACAACTCAAACTTTTCTCCTCCCCACCTTCTTCGCCCGTCCCCCGCTAACTTAAAATTCGGTCACGCCGCCGCAACTTCAAACTTTTCCCAAACCGCTGCCATAGCCCCGGTTTTTTTCCGTCGCCGCCGTCGTCACCACCTCTCTCTCCCGGTGTTCCCATCAAGACCATGACTATTTTTCTTTAAAGAAAAGTAAGGTAACTTTCATATTGCTCAATTTCTTGTTTTCTAACAAAACTACGAACACACAATGCTTTAATAATTTGCGTTGAATGTAATTTGTAGTGTTGTTTGAATGTTTTTTTTTAAATTGTTGCTCTTTGGAGATGAATGTTTTGTGCACGGTTTTGGCACTCTACACACATTTTTTAACATGGTTTTTATCCGCTCACCACATGCTCGATGAAATGCCAAAATAGATTTTTGTTTTGGATAATCATATGGAATTTGATTCTAGTGTAATTGGGCTTAAATTAAAAAAAAAAAAAAAAACTAGGTTTTTTTTTTGTGATGGCACCCATTACACGACGGTTTTGCTCCGAAACCATCGTATAATGTGTGCCATCGCAAAAAAAAAAAAAAGCCTATTTTTTTTTTTTAAATTCAAGCATAATTACATGACGGTTTTGAGCAAAACCGTCGTGTAATGGTACACATTACACGACGGTTTTTGAGGAAAACCGTCGTGTAAAGTTCTCAATTTGCGGCGTTTGCTACTATATTTCTTGATTCGATGACGGTGTGAACCGTCGTGTAATATTGAGATACCACGATGGTTTTGAAACCATCGTGGTATCTTCCACGACGTTGGATTACACGACGGTTGTCTAACCGTCGTGTAAACTTTACACGACGGTAAATAACCGTCGTGTAATCCACAATTTTTAGTAGTGTACATATATTTTAACTTAAACTGATTTGTCCTATTAAGCAAAAAACAAAAACAAAAAAAACATATAACAAACTTTTACTGATTTGTCAATTGTACAATTACTGAAACAGAAAGAAAAAAAAAAAAAAAAAAACATTGAATGAAGCTAAATTAGTTAAAGAAACTTAAAAAAGTTCAAAGTGCCGTAGGCACGATGACTCTAACTAGTAAATATATATGTGATTTACCAATATTATATATATATATATATGTGGTGATGGTTTTGCACTTTTTCTGCAAACAGACAAAATTATTTTGTTTTGCCACTTGTATTTTTATATTATACTAGTGGTAAGCACGTATGGAAAGCACAATTGAGGGAAAGGAAAGAGTGAAATCAAATGGAGAGTAGTTGAATGGGTTATATGGAAAAAAATTTATATAAGGATACATTTGAGAAAAATAATTTTAATTAAGGCCAAAAAATGAAAAAAAGATGAAAGAATGAAAAAAGAAAACGAAAAAGGAAAAGAAAAAAAAAGAAGAAAAAGAAGATGCCATATGTCAAGTAAGTAAGATAGCATATTGGCTCTTTTAATATAGTGTGTGTATATATAGTACTAGTTGTAGACACATGTGTGGCACGTGTTTAATCAATTTGTCAAATTAAAAAATTAATTAAGAGGCATTATGAAAAAATAACAGTTGAGAGAATATTAAGGAGGAAAATATATGATTACATTTTAAAAATAATTTTATGTTAGAGAATAAAAGTTTTAAAAAAATATTTAAGAAGTGAGAAATTGTAGAGAAGTTAGTAAATCGCACAAAAAATTAACTATGTGGTGTTATGAAAAAATAATAGTTGAGAATATAAAAAAAAAAAAGTTTGAATAAGTATACATTTAATATAAATTATTTTAGTAGGCGCAAAAAAGAATGAAAAATAAAATAAAATAATAATGAAAGAAAGCAAAAAAAAAAAAAGAGAGAGAGAGAGAGACTGACACGTCATATAAGTGAAAAACAATATCATTTCAAAGGGGCAAAAAGAAATTTTTTAAAACAATATGAAAGAAAGTTAAAAAAGAAAAAAAATGGAAGTGACGCATGATAAAAGATAGAGTCATGAATTTTTTTTTTAAACAAATACTATGAAAAAAAAGTCTTTATGAATTGAGAGTCATAAAACAAAAATTAACTATCATATATTTGAGATAATTTTTTAGATAGGGAATTTCTTGAATAGGATAAATAAAAAGAAAAAAAATTAGCCAAAAAAAAAAAAGAGAAGGAAAGGGAAATTAGAAATGAAAGAAAGCCAAGTAAAAAAAAAAAAAAAATGAAAGGAAAAAAGGAGGATGTAACACATGATGTTTGGACACTTGTCGTAATTAAAAGAGACCTCTTTTATATCTGTAACTAGTGGAACGCATGCTTAACGCATTTGAATGATATATTATGTAAAAGAGAAAACTAAAAGAAAGAGAGAAGAAAAGGTGAAAAACGACAAAAAAAGAAAAAGAAACAAAAAATCAAAACTCAATTAGAAACTTAAACAATAAAAACCAAAACTTCTAACAAAATTTCAAAACAATTTAGACAAAAACCATTTTCAACCATATTATTAAAACATATATGTTATTGAATAGATATACAAAGGATTATGTATATGTGTATATATATAGGTAATGAGAAATGAAAAATAAAAAATAAAAAAGGGTTAAAATCATTAAAGTAAATAAATAAGAGAAGAAAAATGAAAAAGATAAAAGAAAGAAAAATGATGAAAGCAAAAAGGAAAAGTAAAAAAAAAAAAAAAAAAAAATTGAGTTAACACATGGCAAGAGGAAGGCAAGCGTTATTGACTTTTTTATATATGTTAAGATAAGATTAAGATTAATATATTATAAAAATAAAATATAAAAAATAAAATAAAGATAATAGGAGAGCCGGGGGGGTGGAAGGAAAGCCCAAAAAAACCATGTGTTTACACTTGTTGTAATTAAAAGAGAGCAACATTGCCTCTTTTATATATGTATGTAAGGATAATGATTATTTTCCTTTAAACTATTTTTTAGATAGTGTAGATTTTCTATGTTTCTTTAAAATTTTTAATTTAATTTACTCTTTTAACAATAGAATATTTCTTCTTACAATTTTTTTAAAATGACCATAATTTATAAGGACTCTTTTTTTGAACTAAGTCTCTATTAAATAATATTTTACTAAAATATATCTTTTAAAGAAAACTTTTCTTTTAAAAAATGGTCATAGCCTTGATACTTTTTTGTTATTCAACCATTTGTGTGCTTGCTTTTGCATATTGTTTTTTTTTTTTTTTTTTCAAATTTTATAATTTAGTAATTATTTCGTCCAAAACACATATTTTGGTTTGAAATAAGAAGCTTTTATATATATATATATATATATATATAATGGTGAGTAAATAAGAACCCACATCTTTTTTCCTATATAGTTTTTCTTTATTTTCATAGATATAGATCAACTTGTAGATATACAATACTCAAGTTCAAGAAAAAAAAAAATGTACAATACTCTATACTACTGTAGAAAGAAAAATATATTTGCTTCCTTATATAATCATTATATATCTTTATTAAATGTCAACTTTCTAATCAGTTTAGACTTTTGTTATGAAAATTTTAATATGTTATTTTTAATTTTAAAAACATATGTAGATTGGCTGTGTTCATTCATATATGCATTTATATATTTGGATGTATAATTGCTGTACATTTAACTAAAATCAAACGTCGAAAATTATTGACGTCTTTATTTATACATTTTTCTGGAAACAATTAAAACTTGGGGGAGTCTATTGACACCCCTCTATGTACTCTTCCCACTGCAGTATTTAATGTATTTTATTATTACAAAACTGGCTATGAATAAAATTATTTTTTAGGAAAAGTATGAATAGAATTACTTTTAAGGATAATAGTGTTCTAAAAAATAATATACACGCCCCACTCTAGTAACTAAAAAATAAAAATACACCCTTTTTAAATAAATACGTATTAATCTTTTAAAGCAAATTTGTAAAGAAATATATATAGTTTGTCTTCGGATGAAAACGAATTTTATAAAAGTTATTTTCATTGAAATATCAAGATTATCAGTTTGTTTGCAGAAATTTTCCTTTTCTTTTCCTTGTTTTCTAAATAAAGATGGTGATGTAAAATACAAATGAAATTTGACATATATTATGTTTGCAGAACAAGATTTTTTTTAGTAGCAACATATTGAAACGAATGATTTAAATCAACCCAGAACAAAGAAAATCAAGCATGTAAAATCAAAATTTGATTTGAAATGACAATTTTAAAAACAAAATTATGAAAAAGCATGACTTTAAGGGGGGGAAAAAAAAGAAGGTTAAAACGCATAAACAAGTGAAATTATATGCTGATATAGAGCAGAAAACTATGTTTATATGCATATGACTATTAATTCCGAAAACAAAGTAAAAAAATTAAGAATAATCTTATGACGTTGGATAATAAGAAAAAAACCTAAAAACGTGGAAAAACAATAAAATTGAAAAAAAAAAAAAACTTTTGTTTAAAAAAAAAAAAAGGAAGCAAGGGGTTATTTGTTGATGGGTGGGTGAAAAAAGAATTGAAAATACAAACTAGGCATAAGTACTTTTCTCGAAAAGTAGAAGGGTGTAGAAAGTATTAATTAGAATTTGAACTTTAATTGGTGGGTGGTTCAAGAAATATGGATGGAAAAAGTAGAATAAGGGGTCCTTTCCTTAAAACTATTCTTTATACTAAGACGTTGTTAATTATATTTATTTATTTCAAGTGTTTCTTTAACAAAAGCATGAAAAAAAAAAAAAAAAAAAAGTGTTATTAAAGGGGACGTTCCCATTCTAGCATATAAAGATAATTCAAATCATGATCTACGTGTGGAAATACTTGGCCTCCGCAACATTGATATTCATGGCAGCAATATGCAATGCATAATACATTTTATCTATTTATTTTGTTTTAATAATTTTCGCAAAAATGTTTCCGATGATTAAAGAAACGAGAAATTTCAAACTGAATTGCTTCAACTGATCTTGTAATCAACACATGTTTTACCATCAGTGGCTTATATATAGATACACTTTAGCCACAGAAGTAATTGCAAAATATAACGAAAACAAATGAAATGGCATAAACCACCCAAGAAACTACTCTAAGGCACAGAGGAAATGGAATAGTTATGGCAATGAAAAACCCCGTCACCACAAAGAACACCCCAGCTCTCTCAAGCACCATAGCCGTCCTCGGAAACTTGGACCCCACAAATTTGCTTACAAAGAAGGACGTAAATGCAAATAAAATAGCGAGGGAGACCGAGAAGAAGAGAGGAGGGAGATGCGAGTGGACTTGGAAGGACAGGATAGCAATATCGACAGCCGATGAAAAGCAAAACGCCACCATCACCTTGACCCAGTCCATGTTCCGGTGTCCAATAAGATCTCCCAAATTAGCCGCTCGTGATTGGTCCACGTGCACCGCCTTCTCCGGGTCTGTTGCAATGGATGATGACATGTCGAGTGCGATTTGGTTCGGTTCGGGTAATTTTATCGGTTTTTTTGTTGAAATTGGTGTAAAGTATGAGTGAATCTGATCTGATGAATATAAATATAACTACGTCTTATAAGAGTATTTCAATCTTAGTAACCTAGAGATACGAGAAATACGAAAAATTCAAAAATTATTGAAGCTCATATTTGGGATTTGAAGGAAAAATTCCTCTAGACGAACTGACATAATCTTTTTGTTCCCCATCTTTGTTGGAGCTTAATGTTTTCTATCAATTTTAGAGATCTTGAGGGCTTATATAGGAGTAGATGAATTATATGCGTAACAAAGGTGGGGACGTAAGGTGGAGGTATTGGTTGTATTTTTGTTTTTTTTCCAACTTTTGAGGGCTTTTTTTTCAACTTTTGGTCGGCGATATTACAGTTGCATTCTTGTTATTCGTGAGTCAATGTTCCATGCAATTACTTCCCAAATTAAATATCGTGAAGCCCAGGTACAGTTTATCTCCAACGGGTCGGCGGAAATGCAAGTGTGTGAGTAATTTCGTTTGGAGGTGTCTTTCACATTGGCAACGGGTCTCTATTCACAAGTACAACAAAATGTCAACCCCCAATCCCCCACCCCCCTAAAGTTGGATTCGTGTTACACTTTTTTAAATTTTAAACATATTGGGCAGCCCAATAGTTGAACAATGAGGCCCGTTTGGGAAGGTATTGTAAACGGAGTTTTGAAAATGTTTTAAATTTGAGAGGAGTTGAGTTTAAAAATGTACATGTGGTTTAAAAAAAAAAATTGTTTAAAGTGAAAAAAAAATTATAAAATCTTAAAATATGTTTGAAAACAGTATTTTAATATGGATTTTATTTCGTTACTTTCGAAATTCTAAATAATTAAAAAAAAAAATTCACATTGAACTTAAAATAACAAAGTTATGGATGTTTAAAGTTTAAATTTACTATAGATTTTTAGATATGTGAATAGTAAAAAGTAATTTTGAAATAATAAGATTTAAAAAATAAGTTTTGGAAAATCCCCCAAACACCCCCATGGTGATTTTGTAACTAGCATCCGTTTGGTAAGTTAGTTGGAGATGAAATTTTTAAGTCAGAGTTATTTGACTTTTTTTTTTTTGAAAGAAGTTATTTGACTTTTCAAAAACTATTTATAAATTTTATTAAATTTTTAGAAAAAGACAAAAATTAATATGAAAAAGTACAATTTAGATGGAGTTAAACTAACTTACCAAACGAAGCAAAAGTCTTCAAGTATGATTTTTTATCACCATACCAACACTAACGATGGCAATATAAATATGTATATATTGCCACCAAAAAAATTATTTAATACACCAGATGTATCATGTCATCTAGCTTAGGTGATACACTTATTGAATAATTTAACATTTGACTTCTTTGTCCAAATCATCTTTTTATTATTATTATTTTTTTTTTCGAAATTATTTATTATATTTAAATTAATTTAGGGAATATTGATTTCTTCAAACTTGCCAAGTTCTAATTGGTTTTCAGCCAATTACTTTCAGCCGCCGGCAGCGAGTTCGTCTTACTGGAATTTTCAGTTGGTGGCCTTGCGGACATGATAGTGTTGGAAAAAAAAAAAGGACCAAATTTGAGTGAGACCCACTTAATAGAATTAACGGGTCTTGGTGGATTTGCGTTCTCCGTCGCGAGGAGATCGAAATCATATATTTTATACACTTAAAATGGTATTCGGGTGAATGAGAAATTGATACTCAAAGTGTGCTCATTGAAATAGAATTTTGTTGGAAAGTTGATTAAGAATGTGGAGTCCCACATTGCTTAGGTATGAAAGCTAGATGGACTTTATAAGGATTTGCACTTTTGGACTTGGGTAAGATTGTGAACCCAAGATGCTCTCTCACGCGCAGGGGGGGTGCAAATCCTAGCCCCGGTGGGTTAGGGGCCCAATGTGTGCGCCCGCACGACGTGAGTGACGCGAATGCCGGTCCGTCAAGCCTGCCCTCGCACGGGCTTGGTTTTGGATTTTTTTTTCTTCCAACACAATTCCGATTTTTTTTTAAAGAAAATGAACAGCCTCATCTTTTCATATTCTGGAAAAAATTGTTCATATTCCAAGTATAAATGGGCAGCACTAATGGTGCATTAACCAAAGACTTTTGGTTTTTGTAACACCCAAATTTTGAGCCTATAAAAGGAGGCCTCCGCAAGATTGAAAACACACCTTGAACACACACAAATCCGAGAGTGAGAGCACTAGTTTTCCTTTGTTGTTTTCTTGTTCTAGTTTTCCTCTTGTAGTGGTCGGGTTTTGAGTTTTGGTGATAGAGGGAAGACTTCGGTTTCAAGTTCGCTGGAAGCGGTTTTCGATCGTGCTAGACTACTGTTGTTGTCGTTGTATCCTAGGAGACAGACGTCCGTTGAAGCCTCGTGCACTTACCGGAGGGGACGAATTTGTTTTAAGGAGAACGTGATTCACGTGCCTCGACATTCTATTTTTTGTTTCATTTCGTTCGAGTAAAGGTTGAGTTTCAATGTAATCTTATTCCATTATAATTATTTGAATTCACTTGTTCGTTGTTTATGCTCCCTATATATTGTCTAACAGATAGTTGTTGATGAGATTGCACTCGAGGAAACTTCTCGCCCAAGCAACACAATGCAATATTTTCATCAACACAATGCAATCTAGCTCACCAAACCAGAACAGTGTACTTTGCCTCCATGAATAGAAGCTGATAATGGGCTTAGGGGCCATTTTGGGGACAATTGGAGACGGAGTTTTGAAGATCTTTTGATTGTAGTTGAGATAAGTTTTAGAAATATCCGTTTTGTTGAAGTGGGGGAAAAAAAACTATTTAGAGTTAAAAAGTGTAAAATCTTGAAACGTGTTCAGGAAAAAAAAAAAAAAAGAGCTGATGAGACGAGCTCAGTTGAAAGCTCCTCACCGGGCTTGGGACTTGATCGAGCGTGCCATGGAACGTCGTTCCCTCTTTCGTGCCTCTTGCACAATGATCATTCTCAGGGCTGATCTCCACTAGCTTTTCGTTCTCTTTTGGTAATCAGTTTGGTGACCATGTAGATATGTACATATTCATTCAATTCTTGGTGAATTTTTTTTATTTTTATTTATAATTTAGAGAGAACTGACAACATGATGTATAAGAACTGCCTCAAACTAAACGCTTCTTAAGAATAATGCACAAAATCTTTTTTAGTTAGTATATTAAAATACAGGTGACAATTTACAGCATTTATTTGTCTTTATTTTTTTAAGAAGCTTTTATTTTCTTCTTTTTTAGTGGACTTTTAGTTTCTTCTAATTAAAACAATACGTGCTTTTGCTATTTAAATACAACACATTAAAGTAAAAAAACATAACATATATTTATTCGGCATCACACTAAAACATCTGATTATTCTAGTTTATTGTTACATCGTCCCGACTTAGTAATGAAGTCTAACACTAAGAATGTGTTGAATATATATACTATGCATGCTTCTGCTATTGAAATGCAACTCTTAAAAGTTTAATATATATATATATATATATATATATATATAACATAATATTTATTCAACAAAATATAAAAAAATTAATTATTCTAGATTATTGTTACGCCCTTCCATATCCTGAGTAATTGTTTCTTTTGTGAGTACCAAATAAGTTAGTTAAGTTGAATAGAACTATAGACAGGCGCTTCGGGAAATCCAATAAGATTGAAACAATCTAGAGAACATGCACATAGATTTTAAAAATAAATAAAAAAAGGTAGACAAGCTCTATATAAAAATAATAAAATATATAGAGCTTGCTATGACAGTAATGAATTATGATATTTTGTTACAATCTCTATCTAATCTAGCAAAAAAAATTTTTTTTTTTCACATTATTGTTTCAGCATTGAGGATGAAATCAGGTTATTGTTGATTGCCTTTCCTCTTTTTTTTTTTTTTTTTTTTTTTTTTTTTAAATTTTCGTACAAACCAAGGGTGTTGGGCGAACAATTAAATTCAACTTTATGCAATTCAGATTAGTGGGTTCATACTAAGAGATTGTTTTGTTTCTCTGTAGACTTTCATTAGCTTACACAAGAGATTATTAAATAATAATTAAAAAATTGAGAGAATGTGGAGGTAGAAATTATAAAAAACTTATGAAAGAGGTTAGATGACGAGTCTTAAATATTCTTGTAAACGAGTCCCAAAAAATTTCTACAAAAAAATATGATGATTTTTTCTTTTGCTTTTTTATTTATTTAGCAAAAAATCTACTAAAAATTATTTAGAATATTACATCACACTTACATTCCAATTGAAGCACCTGTTCGTGACCTGTTTATGCAAAATATATAAATATCTTCCTATGATAGTTAGGACCATTCTCCTTCTCTATATGCAATGACGCTTATTTTTTTAAATCTTTTTTTTGTTTTTTTGTTTTACCCCCTTTTTTTCTTTTGAGAAAACTATATTTCTAGGCCTTTTATTTTTCTCTCAAAAAAAAAAAAAAAAAAAAACCGAGAGAGAGAGAGTTTAACAATTTCACCGTGCTCATTATATAAAGGTAATTTACGTTAATAAATCATTTTCCACTTGATTCATTACCTTCATAAAACCTCTTCTCCTCAGCTCCGAAACCAAAACTGGTCAGCACTTCTTTCCTTCCTCTCATTTCTCAAGAAAATGGACCCAAATCGTCTCCCATTGCTGCCGCCGTCGCCGCTGCTGCCACCACCACTACCAGCATCATTATCATCATCATCAGTTCAATTAAGCCAAATCACAGTTTTACAAAGCATTTTTTTGGATGATCAAGATTGTATCTGCCGCAACATTTTTCTCATGTTTTCTCTCTCTCTCTCTCTCTCTCTCTCTCTCTCTCTCTTTTTTCCTGTTTGTTTGTCAGGAATCTCCTACGTTGTCCAATAATCCAAGAAATCTTTCTCCACTTAAAGATAAGGAATCCACCGCTCTCATCTCCCTCTCAAGGAAGGTTTCTGATTTTAGTTTCTAAACTTGTCCGTTCAACATTTATCATTTTTTGCTAGTTCTTTAATGATTTTCCGGGATAGAATTATCATTTTAATTTGTTGAGTTTGTATCATGTGATGTGATCTTTGACAGTGAATCTGATCAAAGGAAACTCCAACAAGGGAAAACAAATTCAAGAACTTCAACTCCATCAGTTCTGTGAATTCTATTCAGGACTACGATCCGCATTGGACGGATGTCGGTTCTCCGTCCCGCCAACCGAGGTTGATGAGTCAAAAGAATCAATCCATCGTTAACTTCGTCGAAACAATTGAGCCTAGAGTTCAGGTCAAGAATAGCCAATTCGGATTGTGTATCCCGACCATACCAGGTATGTTTTTTCGTGTTTTGATATAGGAGCAAGTGGATCCATTAATGTTCGGTTCTAAGATATATGATGAATTGTAGACTTTGGCTTAAAAATCTTAGTTTTCTTGCATGTCAAGAAACAGTGAATATTGTGAAAAGGCATAACAGAATGGTTCTCACGCCCGGTAATTGTTCTGATGCTATCCTTCTCCTTATACTTTGTTGATATGATGAATATTTAGATGAGAATTTAATAAAAGTATGACAAGTCATTGAAAATGTTCACTGTTTTTAGCCTTGTTTGGATTATTTTAGAATTAGCTTAGTTGGATTTCGCATGCTTGCTATTCGTTTCTTCTTGAATGATGCATTTTGTTTGGCTTATCATAATTGTCTAATCCTCAATTTGAGTAAATAATCTTGACCTTTGAGAAATACTCTTTCTGTAAAGATGGTGTACTTCATACTTGAGCTATATATATATATATATGAATGTATAATTGTATATAATGTGCGAATGGAAGAAAGATCGGATCTTGTTTTGTCTTCTCTAAGTTTTAAAGACAACTTAAGAAGCATATCTGCCTTTAAGACCCAAGTAAAAATGATGTTTTGAACAGAGATTTCTTAGATTCTCATGTTTTTCATTTCGTTTTTTATCAATTTCACTTTCTATGTGCAAGAAACCTTTCAGCACCATCATGGCACACACAGATATCGCCAATTTGGAACAGCACCAGCCTTTAAGTTGGCTATTTCTAATAATAGCAACATCGTATGTGGTCCGTCTCATGATAACACCAATGTCGGAACCTCTTCAAGTAGTCTCGTTCAATCCTAACTTTGCAACAAATTCCTCAATGAATCAGCAAATCCATGTTGTCAATTCAGTAAGTCCTTTGCGGTATAACCAAGATTATATCGGTGCATCGTAATCTTGAATAAAACGCAAAGGACTTGCTGAGTTGACTTCATGGATTTGCTTGTTCATGGAGGAATTTGTTGCAAGGTTAGGTGGAACGAGACTACTCGAAGAAACTCCGACGTTGGTATAATCATGTGACAGACCGCGAAGAATGATACAATTATTAGAAGTAGTTAACTCATAGGCCCGTGGAGTTCCAAATTAGCACTTTCACATATAGCTCAAGTATAAAATACACCAGATGAAACTGATATGAGTATTTATAAAAGGTCAACACCATTTAGCAGAAACAGAGGATTAGCAGAAGAAAAGCAAATATAGTTTTTAGGATTGGTTGGTCAATTTGGATTGAATTAGTTTCGAATTTTAGTACACCACTCTAGCAACTCAGTTTGCACTTTCAAAGACTCTAATCGGACTACTATAAAAATTCTCATCTAAATCTTCATAAAAACGATTCGGGCCATGACTGCGCGCATGAGTACCATTCTGTTTTGCCTTTTCACAACCTTCATTCTGATAATAGATAATATTAGTGTTCTAAATAATCCAAGTCCGTGTATAATGTTGACATATCTAATTTCATTTGTCTTCTAAATAACGAAATTAGAATTGCTAATTGAATACAATATTAGAGTCTAAATGATGTCACAGATTAAGGTGATAAAAGGCTAATATAAGTGAATCACAACCTAAACAAGCTCAAAGTCAGATGTAATATAGCCGAAGAGGACAAATTCCACATGTTTGTTTCATGCCCTTTTGCTAAAGCTCGCTGTTTTGGTGTTTGGTAGTAGTGTCCCAACTCTGTCCTCTATTGTACATTCCTAATGCAATAAAAAAATTAAGCATGTATGTAAAAGTGGAAGGGACATATATGAAGTTCTATTACATTCATCGAGATAAATGAATATCACAACCTTAATCTTGGTTTAAAAAAAAAAAAGTTAAAAGACTAATTGAATGCAAATATTTGACATGATTTGGATTTTAATTGTAGGATCATTGAGAAGTTTAATAATCTAAAGCAACAAGCCAGAGAGTCTAACCAATTCTTCTGCCAAAAGAATTTTCGCAATCCTTACACCGGCAATCAAATGATTTTTTGTGAAGATAGTCAGAATCTCCAACCAAGCTTGGACCGACATCATAGTGATTGCCATGGAAGTTCTGAGGCAAACCGGAAGCAACGCGATTGCCCCATCAGCACCCTAGTAGCCATTTCCTGGCAGTACGTTATAAAGTCTGCAACCGAAAATGCAAAGGCTCATTTTGTCAAACAGTTGGTGGATGTTTTTCATGACCGAAGATAAGTGAGTTGAAAGTGATTAGAAATTCATGGTTTTGCAAAAGAAATGAAATGAATTTATTATGGCGGCTTTTAAAAGAGATTGATCGAAAATCCAGGACTAGAGGTATCTTGGTTTTTAGTCAATTAATTTGAATCTTGAAGCTTTTCAAATAGCAATAAAATTGTGTTGTAAATCTAAATTTGAAATATCAATTACGAAAATTTTCTTCCCGTTTTGTAATTATGGATTTGAGATATTTTTTCTATAATATCACTCAGTTAGTAATTTGGTAAAAAAAATGCTGCTAAGGTTTTGTTCAACAATTAATGGAAATGACTATTATAGTAATGTTTTTAATAGTTTATGATTATTCTAGTTACGGAAAAAAAAAAAAAAAAAATCAGAGAATGCCCCTAAACTATAAAATGTTGTTGTAGTAGTTACTTATGTTAATTTTTAAACAGAATCCATTAGTAATTTAGTCAAAAATGATGCTTATAATTGAAGGATACCATCCAAAAATTAACGTAAATAATAATTGTAGTAACATTTTAATAGTTAGGAGCATTTCAGCTACGAAAAAAAGTTCAAGGACCAAAGTTGTATCAAGTTAAAAGTTTAATTACCAATCTAATAATTTATCCTTAATTTTATTCCTCTGTGTCCACTTGTGGATCTTAATGCAAGTAGATACATCGCAATCTAATGAAAACTTTTGTTAAAAAAATGCTTATCGGTAATCCGATGATTTATTACTTTTGTTAAAAAAAACGCTTATCGGCAATCCGATGATTTAATACGCTAATAAGTTTGTAATCTTTTTTTTTTCTTTTAATGTTGATTAACTTGGTACTCCGGGGATAACTAGGGATAACCAGCGATTTTTGTTGATACCGACATTAACAACAGGTGTTTTGTGCTAAAAAAACAAAAAAGGCAAAATAATCCTGTTGATTACTTGTGGTAATCTATCTGTCGGTGGTCATTAATTGACACCATTGATGTAATATAATGGATTATCAATGGTAATCAAGTAGATTACTCAGCGTCAGTTGTTTGCGACTTGTGGGAAATTTTGACAAAACACATTTTGTTGATTTTTGATTAGTCAAGCGAAGGGTAGAACTTCATGATACGGCAAATGTATCCTTTTTGTCCCATTTTGTGTCCTCTAATAATTTCATACCACCTCAACTAAAATATATTAATTAACAATTTGACTTTTTAATTGGTATCACATGATAATACTATTAGCATGACATTTTAATTGATGTTGTTAGAGTACGGTTACACAAATTATTTGGTATGACCCGAGAGCTTGCGGTGCGACATATGTGGTAGAGCTATAATTATTTTTAGGATTTGAGTGTTATGCTTTTGCTGCAGTTGCTTAAAACACATATCTCTTATACCGATCTTTGATATAATGGATTTTCTTCTCCTCTGTTTGTGATTTTTTCCCGTCTAAGGTTTTCCACGAAAATCTGAGTGTTCTTATTTTTTGTTTTTCTATTGTCGATTCTCATTATTCTGTAACAAATGTGATATAATATAATAACAAGGACATGAAAATAGATAGGACCGACATCACATGAGAGCCAAATCTAGAAGTATAAAACTCCTGAGAGGGTCAAAATCCTTATCATGCATCTTTGAAGGGACATCTAGGTATTTTTTCCAATTAATAGACTAAACATGCCATAACAAAAGCATAATAAACAATTTACATAATAATTGAAGTTAAAATTTATCTCGTGTGATAGATGTGCAATCACTATTAAATTATGTATATTTAATTTTAAGTATTTAAAGATATAAAAGGTTGTAAATAACAAATCACACATGTAAAAGGTCCTTTGCTTAACAAGGACCTCATATGCCTAAGGGCACGAAGAAGGGGTACGCGGGTAGAGATTCAACGGTTGTGAGGCCACGGGGGCTAAGGGACTCGACAAGAGAGGGGGTGAGGCCGAGGGATCTACAAGCAACGCATGAGGGGGATTGGAAGGGCGAGGTTCCGACGTCAGAGGGTGGGTTCGGTGCTCTAGAAGGTTGGAATGCTGCTAAAAGGAAGCTTCCTCAAAGTTTATGTATAAGTTTGTGACAGAATGGAGACCTTAGAGATCTAAGGGTTAAGATTAAAAAACAATGAGATTGATGGTTGAAATTTGTTTGGGGGAGAAACTGATTTTTCTAAAATTTGGGTGCTATTTTAATAATTTTCATATTTGAAAGACAGCGTGTATATTTTGTACCAAATTGATAGAGAAAGGCGCTTCTAGGGTTCTACTCCATAGAATTTCCTAAACAAAAAATAAAGCCTTTTATTTTCCACTGTTTTAATTTTTCTATTGCAGTATCATGACTTTTATAGTACGGATAACATAAATTTAAAATAAAAAAAATAGAAAAGGAAAAAAAAAAAACAGAGAGAGAGAGAGGAAGAGGGAGAGAAATTCTATTTATAAAAAAAAAAAAAAAAAAAAAAAAAAAAAGAAAAGGAAAAAGGGGGCACATTAACACCATCATCATGGTTCGATCCATGGAATCCTTATTGAAGGGAAAAAGAAAAGACAACAGGGTAGGCAAGATCCAAGAGCCTTTAACAAAGAAATATTAATAAATTGTACAAACAAAGCAACATAACAGAAGCAATATCACTTTTCTTCTACACCTGCGTTTCATCGGAGAAGTAGTAATTGCAGAGGAAAACGAGGACCAAGAAAATGAGGTAGGTAACCCAGGTGGTTACTTTGAGCCAAAACGGAAATGGGATTGTGGCGGCTGTGACGAACCCCGTCATCGCAAACAGCATACCGATACGTTCGAGTACTTGGGCAGTCAGTGGAAATCCGGAGCCTGCAAATCTGCTAACAAAGAAAGAAGCAAGTGCGAGTGAAAGAGAAATAGATACCAAGTGGAAGATACTAGGGAGCTCCGAGTTGATCTGAGCGGACAGGACAGCAATTTTAATGACAATCTCGAGACAAAACTCGATCATTATGTTTGTCCACACACTGTCAATTTGGTGCCCAGCTGACAAACTCTCTGTTTGCTCGACAGTTTCGACCACGCCGAACTTCCTGCATAGTTTGCGCAGAAGTGCGGGGATCTGAAGGAAAAAGGCTTTCAAACGACTCGCCATGATCAAAAGAAATTCGAATTCAGGAGCTTTTGTGATTTCCTCGTTTGAAATTCTGTTTACATTTATAGGCTTTTTTTTTTTTTTTTTTTCAAGCCCCTGTTTTTTAAGTTACCGGACGAAAGACATCGATGTATCGATATATGTATGGACTGATATAGGAACGAAAAGTTCAGGGCTCATATTCTGATATCGACATATCAAAACCTAATAAAGCCTGAAAATTAATACTCGATATTTCTCAACCAGTCAAAATATGAAAATAAGACTTCCATTAAAGTCTTATTGACAAAACTCCCATCTCTAGTACGGAGGTAAAAAAATAAAAAATAAATAAGAAAATAAATTTAATCGCTGTCTATTATTTGTTTGAGTGGAAGGCATTTCCTGATAAGATTAGGCCCTAATTTGTTCGATCAGTCCCAAAGCACTAGTTAAGTAGCGATCTGACTTTTTAGTTTTTATTTTTATTTTTATTTTTATTTTTATTGTTTAAAATTCAGCGTCTCCAAATTTTTATTTGAGTGAATTCTCCAAATTTAATTGGAAACTAATCAAATAGTCATGAAAATAAATCAAAAAACACAAAAGAATCATAGTAGTCTGGATAATGTGTCCTACGTCTCTTTAAAGTCTTTCATGAGACTAATAAAAATGAGTACTAATTGTTTTTCTCCACTTTCCCAGTTGTCAAACAGAACAAAAGACAATTAGGAACTCAGAGAATCGAAATATCGACAACTTAGCAAAAGACACCCATTTGGCTACTGATACAAGGAAGAATGTGTGGGTGTCTGCATTTAACATTTTGGTATACTATATAATAACACCTTTTGATTCACACTGATGATATTCTTTAAAGCTTAACAGGTCTCCAAGCACACCTAACGTTCTTCATCGAAATATCGATATCTCAGCCAAAGAAAGGTGTAGAAAATATATTTATATAGGAATTATACATAAATATTATATATATATATATATCGATATCTAAGCGCAACAAAGCATCCAGTAAAGAAGCGTTGCTAAAGATGTATAAGTCAACTAGTCAAAATATTTAAAAAATATAAAAAAAAACTACGAAAGCCTTATTGACAAAACTCACATTTCTACTACGAGGTTTTTTTTTTTTTTTTTAAATTACTATTAATACATATATATATATATATATATATTTCACAGATATTGTATTGGAGTAATTCACAAGTGCGATATAAAAAAATTTACTTTAAAATTAAGTAAAGGTTTTTCAAAATTATCTTGCCGGTCAAAAATAATCTACTAGATTACCATTGATTGTTGGAGAGTGATCTGATAGATTATTTTTCAATATATATATAAATATATATATATATATATATAAAAGATTATTTTTCATTTTCAACCCATATGAGGGAACGTATTAGGTTTTAACTGGGTCCATGTGCGCTCTATACGGTGTTGGGCCTAGTCCACGTACATTTTTTCTTGTCGTAAGTAGAACTTTTTAAAGTTTCAAGGGAAAGGTAAAATCGAGAAGAAATTGTTGATTTTAAGGCCTTGTTTGGCAAAAAGTTTAGTTTAAACTAAACTGTACTTTTTTTATCATGTTTTTTATCCTTTTCTCCAGAAAGTTATTTGTCTTTTCTGAAAATTCAAAAAAATTCAAAAAAATTTACTATTTAAACTTACAAATCTTAACTCAAACTTACACACCAAACACTCCTTAAGTAGTTTTTATTTTTTATTTTATCAAAATATACATCACAACTGGCACAGTACATACATCATGCATATAAAGGAATACTAATAGGAAAAAAAAAAAAAAGGGTCGAATCCCAGAGAACAAAATGAAAGTAAAAACTAGTTTCATAGCAAAAACGAAAAAGTACACTGCATAGCCTTCTTCTACACCCGCGTTTCATCAGAGAAGTAACTGCAGAGGAAGGCGAGGACCAAGGAAATGAGGTAGGTAACCCAGGTGGTTACTTTGAGCCAAAAGGGAAACTGGATTGTGACGGCTGTGACGAACCCCATCACCGCAAACAGAATACCGACTCGTTCGAGTACTTGGGCAATGAGTGGAAATCTGGAACCTGCAAATTTGCTAACAAAGAAAGAAGCAAGCGCAAGTGAAAGAGAAATAGATACCAAGAGCACATGAGAGCCAAATCCTAAATTCTAAACCTCCTAAGATGGTCAAAACTCTTATCATGCATCTTTGAAGGGATGTTCATGAATATTACTCAAACTTATAGACTAAACATGTATATTACTTCAATTATAGACTGAATAATTGAAATTAAAATATATCTCGTGTGATAGGTGTGCAATTACTATTATGTTATATACATTTAATTTTAAGAATTTGAAAGGTGTAAAAGGTTGTCAATAACAAATCACCCATGAAAAAGGTCCTTAGCTAAACAAGGACCTCGTGTGCCTAGGGGCTCGAAGATGGGGCGCAGGGGAAGAGATTCGACGGTTGAGAGTCCACGGGGGCTGAGGGACTCGATGAGAGGCCTGTGAGGCTGCGGGATCTACAGGCGACGTGTGAGAAGGAGATTGGGATTGCGAGGTTCCGATGGTGGAAGGCTGCTACGAGGAAGCTCCCTCAAAGTTTATGTTAGTGATAGGCTGAAGACCTTAGGAATCAAGGGCTAAGATCAGAAGACAATGAGATTGATGGTCGAGATTTGTTTAGGAAGAAACTGATTTTTCTAAAGTTTTGATCTATTGTAATAATTATCATAATTGAAAGAAGGTGTGTGAACTTATTTAGTTATTTACATTAAATGGACAACATCATCCAGATCCCTTGATTCATAACCAAATGGTCTATATTTTGTAAGTAATAGAAAAAAGCACTTGTACTCCATAGAATTTCCAAAACAAAACCAAAAAAAAATCTTTTTATTTTCCACTGTTTAATTTCTCTATTACAATATCATAACTGTTGAATTACAAACAACATTAGAGAGAAAGAGAAATTCTATCCAAATAATAATAATAATAATAATAATACGAAAAAGAAGTGGGTAGCCAAAATCTCTTAGCCTCAGAGCAAACAAAGAGTAATAAAGTAGAAACAAGCCACGTAACATAAGCAATATCACTTTTCTTCTACACCTGCGTTTCATAGGAAGAATCATATGAAGATCAAGTAGAATCAAGTCAAGAATCAACCAAAAGATTACTTTTCTGTTTTGGTAAAGCTCTTCATATAAGGAAAGTCAACCTAGAATAGATAGGGCAACTTTCATAAGCAAATACGGCATATTCTGTGGCAAATCAGGTAATTGAAGTCAGCAATCTCTATCAATAAATGGAGGGCATTACCACATGCTCAAGGCATCTCAAATCATCCGAAATCATCCCCGATTACCCCCACAGTTCTCTCATCTTTGCCCTATTCTCTCTATTCCTGCAATCTATCTCTACAGCATTCACTGTAATGTTTCATCAACTATAGTGAAACCCTTAGAGCCACCACAGAGGGTTAACTCTCACATTGAGAGTAAACCTCAATAAATTTCTTTTGTTCTCTGTCTTTTTTACTTTACTTTACTGTTATTTTACAGCTAACATGCTCGGTCAACTCAATACGTGCTTAGTATACCCAACAATACAGCCGTAAATCCTAGCACGACTCGATCTGATTTGACTGTAAATTTACCCTCTACTCCAATCTAACATGATCAAACAAATTTTATTTCTACTTTGTTTCCACATAACTTTCCTATAACATGACCTCTCACACCTTAATTTGTATTATTTTTCATCTCTCTGTTTTTTGGCTAGTCACTTGTATATCTTCCGGTACACTCTGTCTCTCTCTTAATATTTTCCATTTCTTTTACTCTCTTTTCTTTTTCCCACAAACCCGTGCTTATGTATTATAGTAATTCATAGGAGTGTTACAAAAAATACTTCACCTTTAGATGAATTAAATGTTTTACCAAAATTGTCATACCGGTTAAAAAAATAATCACTAGATTATCATGGTTTTGATACATTATTTTTTAATAAATAGGTACATTAAATATTTAACATACATATGACTCTTTTAACAAAATATCAACAATTGATAAAAAGTTTTGATCGAGTGAGATCAACATACCTATAGCACTAAGGCCACCTGCAAAGCATAGAGGCAAATCTAGCAAACTAAAAACACAACTTATCAGATAGCTGGGACATTACTTTTGTTGTCACACAATAAACCCATAAGCACAACCAAAACACAAAGACACCCAGCAAAGTGCGGATTCAACATTGACATTATAAAACATTGAAAAGTACATAAAAATGTACTTTCTTTGATACTAAGCCTCTGTTTGGCAAGTTAGTTGAAGATGAAATTTTTAAGTTTGAATTGGTTGACTTTTTAAAAATTAGTTATAAATTTTGTTGAATTTTTAGAAAAACACAAAAATTAAGATGAAAAAGTATAATTTAGTTGGAGTTAAATCTTAATGCCAAACATAGCCTAAATGCTAAAATCTTTGAGTTTTGATTAAATATTTTTATGATTTTTATTTAAAATGATATACTTAGAAAATGTATAGCTTTAACTTAATTATTTATATTTAACTCCAACTTAATTTAGTTGGAGTTAAATCTTAATGCCAAACATAGCCTAAATGCTAAAATCTTTGAGTTTTGATTAAATATTTTTATGATTTTTATTTAAAATTATATACTTAGAAAATGTTTAGCTTTAACTTAATTATTTGTATATATACTTTAAAATAAGTGAAAAAATTGTACACAAAAGCCGTGAAAGCAATTCATTTGATTCGTAAAAGCAGTCCAAACTGAGCCGAGCCAGCCATCCCAGAGCCGAGCTAAAAACTCCAGCCAATCACCGTGTGCCATGCGGCTTCCACACACAGCCTAAGTAGAAGAGTGGGTCCCAGCTGCCCAACTCCTTCAGCGCGCCTTTCTCTCGTCTCCACCACGCTCCGGACATCACCAATCAGCTCCCGAGTTACGCGCGTCCCAACTCCCCAGCGCATCAGATCCAGTTCTGCCAGGAGGGACCCAGCTGTTCCCACAACATCTTCGCGCCAGCACGTATTCCACTCCTGTCTCGCCACGTGGATGTCGTCAGCAGCTCTTCCAAGCGTACAACGCCACGTGGCGATTCACGTGCAGCAACTTTCCTTTCTCCGAATTTCTTCAACAACTCCCAAATTACTCTATACTGAAAATCAAATCAGCCCAATTTTCCCAGATCAAATGTTTGATTTCTTCACAATTAATTGTAATTTCATTTGTTTCTCAATTGCCATTTGCTGATTTTAGTTTCCCATTTTAGTTAGTTTATTTCCCTTTTTAGTTGAGCCTCTATAGCATAAAAAATAGACTTTGTCTCGTATAATATTCATTCTATAATTATGGGAGTATTTAGAATATTATGTTTAGTTTTCAGCTCTCATTTCTTTAGTTTTTTTAGAGGTGTGAGATGAGTGACATATCTTTTTATGAATGAGACATCACCGATGAAAGACTAAGTTTTGAGTGAATTTAATTTGCATGCATTCTTCATTTTATTTTAATTCGTTTTGTTATTCAATATTTAATTATTTAGTTAATTTCATCTCTTCTATTTAGTGTTTATAATAATTATTCCTGTAGTGATAGCAGTTCTAACTATTATATTTGGTGCATTAAATTACTAATGACATGTGATTTTCTTTTAATTATTTTTATGTGATTATCTCTTACTGCATTCTGCCAGAAGGTATTTTGTCGCTTTCGGATAATGCATAAGAATAATTGTGCTTGCATTAACTAGAAGAGGTTATTTTCATCAAATACTTTTTCCATTATTTGTGTTTTCAAATCTATATTTTGTAATGGCGTATTTGGGATATGAAACTTGTAGTTGAGTTATAGAATTTAAATATTAAGTTTGAACAAAGGCATTCAAGATTCCTTTCACCTATCCTTTATTTTATTCTTGTGTTTATTTTTATCAAAATTCCCAAAAATATTTCTCTTTTTATTTGTTTGTTCGCTTAACTCTAACGTTTGTTTTCTATTAATCTTTCTTGTTTGTTATTTTTCCCACTTCTTTGTGGGATCGATTGCCCTATTGTGCTACAAACAATCACTTTATTTACAGACAATTTGAGCATAATCAAACATAATAAACTAACAAGAAAGAAGCCCCGAGCCATACGATCTAATGACAAAAAGGCCTCCATATCCGAGGGGATATAATAGAGTGAACGGTATAGCATGGGCGAAAAAAAGCCACCAAATAACCACCAAATACCCGGAGCGTGGGAGACAAACGCCGCTGGTGTGAGCACCACCTGGTACCCGTGCCACATCAAAAGCACTACGGCATCAAGGGGGGAAAATGGTCAAGCTACAAACCCAACGGAGCCTTGATGCACCTGGATCTGGCAGTCGGAGAAGTAACGACTTCCCCCCACCAACCTCACCCTCCACCACCACCATATACACCATCCATACGTCCGGAGACACTCCCAAATAGGGTCGTGAGTCTAGTGACCATCTAGAAGATAGCACAGGAATCCGGCACCCTACAAAGCATATGAGTGGCACATGAAAGGAAAGGTCACAATATGAAACCTTGAGAGTGGAAACAAAAGATAATTGCATATATGTTTGAGAAGATATTTAGTGTGTGTGTGTTTTTTTTTCCCCTATAGTTAGAAAAGTTGTTCATTATTTTTAAAATTCATATTATTCTTGATAGGTTTAGCCGTTGAGATTTTACATAATTTGAAAAAACGTATAGGACTCTTTTAAAGGTAGGTATAGGTCGTAACTTTAACTTTGTCATGAAGAAAAAATATAAAAAGAAGAATAAGTTTTTAATGTTTTGTCCAAGATGACCCAAATTGATTCCCTCGGAAAAAGAAAGCGGAAAAAAAAAAAAAAAAAAAAGGACAACCACCCTCATTGTTTAAACTTGAACCAAATAAAGTATCCATAAAAAAGAAGTTAGTGAAACAAAAAAAAGTTTCTTTTTAGCTTTTTCTTTTTTCGCTTAGCAACAAAATAAGTTTCTTAAAGTGTCTTTTTATTTATTTATTTATTTTTAAGCTTTGAATCGATGGATTTGAACTCTACACCTTTAGGTGAAGTTAAATGTGGTATTACCATTAGGTTATGCCTGCAATCACAAGTTGTCCTTTTTTTTTTGTTTCAATATTTTCCACATGGTTCAGATATAAAAAATCAGATATAGTATTTAAATATCCAAACAATAAACGAAAAATTTGCTAAAAGATTAAAGATTAATTTATTAATAAATTATCCAAATATCAATAAAATATGGAACTGAGGGATATGTGGATTAATTACATATTTTAAAGAAATTTTTTAATTCATAATCTGAGTTTGTTAAATTATGAAAATGATCTTTAAAAAAAAAAATCAATTAGTCATCGATCAATATTAATATGTATTATTTACTGACTGATTATGATCAATTAATGATTAATAATAATCTAACTATTAATTATATCAATTGTTAATTAATGGTCATTTACGTAAATAAGTGTTTAAAAACAATATTTATCTAATTTTTTTCGTGAATGAATACCGTCTAATATTATAATCAACTGTGGAATAAGAATATCGATATAATAAAATTGAGGAGCGAAATATCGACTTCTTTACACAAAGGTAAGTCAAGACAAACATCAATTTCTTAAGTTTTTATTTTTTTAATTTTTAATTAAAAAAAAAAACAATTCAAATCGAAATATCCATATCTTGGTAGGCTTCTCCTCAATAAAATGGGGCCGGTTGTCTAAACAGGGCTTGACTTTCAGGAATAAATTAAACATCTTTTTGAACAGGTAAGAGAAGCCAAATTTCAATGAGAAAAGGAAAACAAGACAAAACAAATCGATAATATCGATATATCGGTAGCCTTGAATCCGGGCATATCGGCTTTTTAAAACACGTTTTAGTGTATTTCTAAAGTTCAAATTGATGTTGGTTAGCTTCAGGTCCTCTGATTCAGTATTTATTCTCCCTTATATTAGGCCTGTCGCTGCGTCTCGAAATATAGTTCGTCACCACAGATCGTCGCTTCCTGAGCTCCTCTTGTCATCCTGCAGTAGATCCCTAATGTTTTTCACTTCAGGTACATTAGTTTTGTTTTGTATTATATGGTTACCGTGATTTGTTTATATATATATATATATATATATATATTTATTTTAAAAGAAGAATTGGTATTGCTTAAAATATTGTTCTGATTGTATTCTTCTTATTATTATCAAATATTCAATGGTAACTGTAGAGGGTAAAATCTAAAATCAAATTGGATCGAGTCGGGGTAGGGCTATAGCTCTATTATTGAGCCGATTAAGCGCAAGTTGAATTGATTGAGCATATTAGCTGCAAAATAACAATAAAGTAAAGTAAATTAGACAAAAAACACAATAGATTTATAGAGATTCACTCTTAATGTAAGAGCTAGTCCTCTGTAACGGCTCCCGGGGTTTTACTATAATTGATCAAATATTACAATGAAAGCTGTAACTGTGATGCCCTAGAAATTCATAAACTCGATTTACGAACTATTATTATGGATTTTCTTCATCAATACATTTCTAATGAATTATTTTGATGAATACCAAATTTCAAGATCACGAATGATGGTATATGTATCATCAATGTGATAATGTCAATGATTTAACAATGTTGAGTTTCTCTATTTAAAAGAAAAAAAAATATATATATATATATATAACGTTACTCCCATTTTATTTTTCAATTGAGATTTTGTAAAAATTCATTATATAAATATAATAAATGAATAATCATAATTTTGTGATTTGAAGAAGTGAATTTTATGTCATGGCAAGATTTCTCTATTAATTAAACTAAATTTAATAATCCTACTATCATCTCAATCAAAAAAAAAAGTTAAAAAAAAAAAAAAACACATGAGGGCCCCACCCAGTGGGTAATTACCCACTGGGCAAGGCAGTGGGCCTAAGCCCACTGCAAGGAAAAAAAAAAAAAAAAAAAAAAAAAAAAAAAAAAAAAGGTTAAGGGAAGGGGTGCCGCCCCTCCCCTTGCTCAGTGGGCTTAGTGGGCAGCGGCCCACTGAGCAGCATGAAGGTAGTAAGCTACCTTCCTGCTGCAAGTAAACATGAATAGAAAAAAAAATTTAATTTTTTTTCATCTCTTTTCTTCAGAAAATAGGTTGAACAAGAGGGAGGGTTTTTGAGAATCCAAAATCCAACCTCTAAACAAGCAAAACAAATATGACAAGACAAGGAAAAAAAATTGATTACCATGTAAGATGATGGACTACTTGAATGACTACTCACTAAAACCACTTAGAAATACATGAAAACCCACCAAAATAACCTCCCAACCTATCCTCTTCAACTTAGCACGTTTTGGCAGAAATTTAAAATCCAAAAATTTCAATTTTTAACCCACAATAAGGGTTGGTTATAAAATGTTTTTAAGGTAAACCAAAAACCACTTTTTTCTCTTTCATAAAGACCATACAAGCAAAGAAAATTTCCTCTCTTCCTCCCTTCATTGTGGACGAAATTTGTAGCTAAGAGAAGCAAAAAATATACTTCATCTCCTTCCACCCACTCCCAAGATCATTTTGTTTACAAAGAGGAATAGTCATTTCAAGTGTTTTCCAAGGTAAAAACCTATATTTTTGCACTTGTTTCCTAGCACTACTTCAAAATGTGGATACCATGACGGTTAAAAACCGTCGTGGTAACATTTTCACGACGGTTTTCTATTCGTCGTGGAATCTTTTTCAGATTCCACGATGGTTTTTTAACCGTCGTGAAATGGACAAAAATAGGGCTTAAATATGGACATTTAAGAACATATACGACGGTTCTACGCAAAAAACCGTCGTGGTAAGGTAATCTTCCACGACAGTTTCCTTGAGAAACCGCCGTGGTTAGTTGGCATACCACGACGGTTTCTCAAGGAAACCGTCGTGGTAGGTAACAACAAAAAAAAAATTGCGAACCTACCATGACTGTTTTCTAAAAAACCGTCGTGGTAGGTAACAACGAAAAAAAATTTACGAATTCGTTTCATTTTTCCAAAAACATTTAAATCACAAAATCAACACTTTTTTCTGAAAAATTCTCAAATCCATGCCTTACCCAACCAATTTAATTCAATTTAAAACACAACTACAATGAACAATCATCGAAAATGTAGGGGACGGATTTTGGCCATTTCGGACGGAATATTCCCAACTCGACAATCTACAAAATCAACATTTTGGATGGAAACTTTTATCAACAACCACAATCAACAAAATTAACATTTTGGACGAAAAATTCCCAAATCCGTGCATTACCCAAGCAATATACATTATAACTTACTGACTTGTCAAGCGTGGGTATGGGCGGAGTGCAGCGAGAGAGAGAGGGAAAGCCACGTGAGTTCCTTGGTGGACCCGTAGGAGAATGGAGGAGGCCGCGTGAGTGGTAGAGGAGGCCATCATAGAATAGAGCCAAGAGAAAAATTTGAGAGGTGAGATAGAGAGAGGAGGCGCGGTGAGATAGAGCGAGTTTTTGGAGATTTTAAGTAGGGACGGAGCAGAGAGAGAGAAATAGAGGGACGGAATTGGGTGGATTTGGGTATGGAATTAGAGTGTGTATTAGAGAGTGGAAAAGTGAAAAAGGTTCAGAATGTAATGGGTGCGAAAGATGGTATTTTTTTTGGTTTTAATACATGCTCCAAAAAATTGAATTTAATTCAAAATTTTTCAAAATTTCCGCCTTAGTACCTACCACGACGGTTATTTGGGAAAACCGTCGTGGTATGTGAACATACCACGATGGTTTTTCCCAAAAACCGTCGTGGTAGAGTCCAAAAATTAAAAAAAAAATTTGTGAAAAAGGACCCTTTCATTACCGTTTTTCAAAAAACCGTCGTGAAAAATTCGGCAAAAACACAGAGCGGAACATAGTTTTCGAAAACCTTCGTGGAAGAGCATGCTTCCACGACGATTTCTAATAATTGTTGTGGAAGATTGCAAAAAAAATAAAATAAAATAAAATAAAAAATTGAACCGTCGTGGAAGGTTTTTTTTTTTTTTTTTTTTTTTGCATTCTTCCACGACGTTTACTAATAACCGTCGTGGAAGCTTCGGCTTCCACGGCTTCCACGACAGTTTTCGGAAACTCTGTTCCGCTCCGTGTTTTTACCGCATTTTTCACGACGGTTTTTTAAAAAACGGTCGTCGAAGCTCCGTCGTTGAATCCACATTTTACAGTAGTGTAAAAAGAAAAATGATGTTTTAAAAATGTTTTTAAAGTGATGTTTTATATCCATTCTAGCCCCTATCTCAAGGATTCAAGAGTGGTTCAAAGCCTTTAAGAGGAGCTAAGAACCTACTCTTTTCTAAGAGGTAAATGATTTGTAAACTAGTGGTTTACCAAGTTCTTTATAACTTTCCTTTCAAAATGTGTTCTTACAAATATGAAAATCTTGGTAGGGTAAATGGTTAAAATGTGTTTTTGCTACCTAGTGAGATGATATATGTGCTGGTCATGATTTAAGGTGGCTAGAAAATATGATTTGTGTATGGAATATGATGAAAAGTGTGTTTATGTGATTTTATGGTTATATGACATGAATGAGTATTGATGTATGAGAATAAGAGATTATGGCATATTAATATGTTATGTCCTCTGTTTAATGGAAGCATGAATGATGAGAAAAATATTTTTGACATCACAAATAAGCTAGAATAAGAATTAATGACCATAAAGCACCAAAAATAACATTTTTAGCATAAATATTAATAAATTAGAAAATGGTATTTTGAGTTGGATTTTCATAATCATGTAGAATGACAAAATATTACTCTTCACATAAGCCATAAGAAGAGCTCGAGTTCGATCAGAAATAAAAATATCAAAAATGATGATTTTGCCCTCAAGGGGTAAAATCGTAATTTCACTAGCATAAAGACTTTATCTGAATCCGAAACTTTGTAGTCTTCACTAGTAACTTAAAATAGACCTTGTGTCAAATTTTGGTGATAAATGGATAAGAAATGACCAAAATGCCATTTTGGGGTCAAAGCGTAAATATAAAAAATTTAGGATCAAAAACGTAAATAATAAAAACTTGTTAAAAATGAGTCCTGATCCTGTGGAAACAATTTATAAGAACATTAAGTATAAAAAAAATATGAACCAAAGGGTATTGGGAACTAATTGGGGCTAACTAAGGACTAAAATATAAAAATAAATAAATAACGGGTCAAATTATAAAATATGCTTAGACTATAATTACACAGCATCTTTGTCACCCTTAAAGCAGTATATTAAGCTAAATAAATATAAGAAATAATATGATTTATGTTATAATCAAATGTACAACCTTAAATGACATATAGGGGGTTAAATGCCATACTTTTATTTAATTGTGTTTAGAAATGTAATAAGTTACAAAAGCCATTTTAAGAGCTTAAGGGCACTGTAAATGTTATTCTAAGGCCATGACAAACTTTCAAAAGCCATTCAACAAGTCTAAATTAAAAAGGGTATGTCTAATGGTAAAATTGTAATTTTGTCAAACTAAGGGGCAAAATGATAATTTGATGGGGAGAACGTTTTGGACCATAGGTAGAGGTTTTCTTGACCTATAAAACTACAAGAGAGATTACTAAAAGCTAAGGTCCAAAGATTTAACAAGTTTAAACTTAAAAGTACTTGAATAACCGAAATAAGGACAAATTGGTAAATTAGTACCTGATGGCTCGGCGACAAGAAATGAAGCTGCCACTAGACTAGTTGAGATGCCATGTAATTGTTGACTAAAACTTGATAAAGACAAGTGTAATGGGCCTTAACAGGTTTAAAACAATAATAAGACCCAATTACAAGTAAATGGGTTGTGATAGACCCAATAAACCAACAAATCACAAAGTTGACCCAATATGATATTGAAAAACCATAATTATCCATGGTTACCAAATGAACCCAAATATGAATAAAGGGGAATTAAGTAAAATATTGGATAAGAAATTAAGCATTAAATAATTAACTCACAAATGAGTTAATAATTAATTAATTTAATATTTAAAATTAATTTATGATAATTATGTAATTAATAATTAAGGATGTTATTCTAAAAAAACTTAGAAATAAATTAATATTAAATTAAAATTAATTATTAAGTAAGAGAACATATGTCCATAATCGAAATTATTCAAAAACCTTACTCTAATTGTCGGAAATTAGGACACCGCATCAACTTGAGGGTAGAGCCGGAAACAATCAACCCGGATACACAGTTACGCGATTTTCTGTAAGTACAAACCTCACCAACAGCATGGAATAAAATATTTTTCGTTGTTAATGTTTTATGTTTTCTATGATTTGCCTTGATGAAATGATGAGCCTATGAGTCATATGTATTGCGTTAATTAAGCATTTTACGTGCATAATTTCTCTTGCACTGATATGATTGACATGCCTCACAGACATGTATGCAGTAATGATAGATACATAGTGACATGTAAATCTACACATTGTCACAAATAATAAGAATGAGGCTAACAAAAGATAGGATTAAGTGTCATACCAACCTTCAATTAGTGAGAGGATATGATAAGAACGAAAGTTATAAGATATGACCTTGAAGGTTGTTGGAGGGTCGCTCCCTTAACTCCCTATTGGTTGCGCGCATATGGGTACGACATAGGGGCTCTTAAGTAAACAAGATATATAAATAATAAAGCATAATTGAACACATATAATTCATATGTATTTTTGAACATTCATGATGTTAAATGTGATGATATGATTTTATAAAACTGATTTGTGAGATATTATTTATACTTGCTGAGCGAAAGCTCATACATGTGTTTTCGTGTTGTAGGTAACGCGGGTAAGCAGTCCGCTACTTAGATGTTTTATGGAGTGGTAAAGCTGTACGGAGGCGATGAAGGACGGTAGTGGGATACCACCACGAATTAAATTTCTGCATTTAGATTTCTTAAATTATTTTGTATCGACTATATTTATAACTATTTTCCAATGTTTTGGTATTACTAAACTAGTATGAGTATTTTACGAGAAAAAGACTTTAGACTCTTTTCTTTTAATTTACATGAAGTTATAGCCTTTTAAAATATGATTTAAATACGAATTTGAATATGATATTTATGAGCTAGAGGTTTTCAATTTCTTCAGTTAAAAATTTTAGTAATTCTAACTTTTGCAATACGAAAATGATTTTTTTTAAAAAATTTCTGTATTTTTTGAACCCAACTTAAATAAGTGTTGAAACTAAATTAAATAAGAATAAGTAAGCTAGCTGACGATTCGAAAAGTTGGGTCGTTATATTATTATAGGTAATCAATCAGTTGTCTTTTTAGCACAACAAACTTGTTGTCTCTAGCGTTGGTCTCCGACACAACCCTTGGAGTAATATAGTAGATCATCACCATACAATATCTATCTATTACCTTATTTTAATAGTGTCCTTGCCCCTTCCCGTCACGTGACGGGTCCTAAGCCCGCTACATGATATTTTAATAAAAAATTAATTCTAAAAATTAAAAAATTTAAACCGAGTGATTTTAAGGCTCTGGGTTTCAAGTCGGCAAGATACAAACACATATTACCAACAGACTGACTGATTTTCACTGAAACATATATTCCACAAAAAGTAATACTCATAAATACTCTAGCTAGTCATTTTCTTTTGTTATCTTCTCTTTTTTCCCTTCTGATCTATCTCGGCTTTTACTTTAGTTGGCACGTTTTCGCACTTCTGTACATTTTTGCTTGGATCGCTTCCAGATATATGAGACTTAAACCGAGTGATTCCTCCACCCTTGATTTCTAGATCACAAAAAGAACATATCACGCCATTACTGTTGCCCGGTATCGAGGAACAATACATCCATGCCCAATCTCGTTTGCTCCCAGCACCTCCAGTACTCCTACCTGCGACTACATATGTACGGCACCCCCATAAATATTATGAATCAGGTTATAGTATATATATAGTAATCATTTTTCTTAATTGCTTGAGAGAAAAACCTATTCATTATAAGTCAATTAAGCAAGCATATACATGATAAATCATTAGAAGCTGTACATACTATACATATCGTTGATGGAACATAATTCAATTAGAAACCTAACGGTAATTTTACATCTCATTAACACTTAGCCAAATTTCTGCTACGTCACTGTACTATCTAGCTCTGTTCGTTCTAGAAGCAGAGTCTAGTTAGGTGTTTCCCAACTCTACTTTTCTTCATCTTCAGTATATAATCTACAAGGTTGCATAGACATGTATATATCTACACACACACACACATATATATAAGGTAATGTAAAGGTCGAGAATAGTTTTTTACCTCCAGTACTTTTCACCGAATCGTTTAGGCTAATGTTGGGAAAGTTGACAGTTTTCTCTCCCATGGCATGCCTTTCTTCACTTGTTTCATTTGCAGGCAAGCTACCCAGACTAATAGCATCAAACATTTCGGCTGGCTCGAGTCTTGGTCTCGGGTCCGGACATTTTTCATTTTGATCACTCGACTCCGGTAACAATTGCATCACATGCTTCGGATAGGCTTCTCTTGGATTTTCCTTTGGGAATAACGAGTCACTGGTGACACTCGGTTCGACCGTGTCAAAATGTTGTAGAGCTGGAACGTCTAGGAGAAGAGAACTGCTATACGGATTCAGATTTGCTGCACCAATTCAGAACCAGATAATATGACAGAGAATTAAGTTGACCTCTTCATAAAAATAAAACTTAAAATCTTGAGGGCAATGTGGTTACTGTCTTGAGGACGTCGGAGATCTCACCTTCAAAATCTTGATAGTTGTCCTTGTTCGATAGGAGCAGTTGAGCCCAAGACATACCATTTCTCTCAGAGCATTCAAGCAAGCCTGGAAAGCCTGCAAACATTTGGTCCCAATTGTGTACATGAATTAATGTCAATTATTGTCAAACCACAACGCTTAAAATCGATTTAAAAGACCAATCTGCCTTTCACAATCTACGTAAGGCCAAGCTATTTTGAACAATGTAATTAGAATGGCATCGTCAAGATTGACAATACAACATAAGTATGTTTGTATGTTTGTTGAAGACAACATAGACTGACAAAATCAGAGCATCTTGAAACACAAATCAAATTTAACCCAATCTCGTTTGCTCCCAGCACCTTCAGTACTCCTACCTGCGACTACATATGTACGGCACCCCCATAAATATTATGAATCAGGTTATAGTATATAAATAGTAATAATTTTTCTTAATTGCTTGGGAGAAAAACCTATTCATTATAAGTCAATTAAACAAGCATATACATAATAAATCATTAGAAGCTGTACATGGCTGGATCAGCTTTGGCGTGGCACATAATTTGGTTGTCGTTTTGTTGATGAGATTGATCTCGGCTACCGGGAGAGCCGGTGGAGAGGCGTTTCTGAAGTCTAATTGAGAAGAAACAACGGCGGTGTCGTTGAGGGGACAGTGAGTTTGAGGGTCGAGGCCTCGGCTGATGAGCTTGCGCTTGATGTGACTGTTCCAATAGTTCTTTATCTCGTTGCCTGTTCTTCCGGGCAATCTTCCCGCAATTAAGGACCATCTGAAACCAAATTATCAATTTTAATTACCCAAAAAAATCCATGACACGAAATTAAAAGCAGTTGCAAATTAAAAAAAAATAAATAAATTTTTATGAGACAAATTATTACTTGTTTCCGAGTAAACTGTGAAGATTGATAATTAGCTCGTCTTCCTCTTCGGTGAAATTCCCTCGCTTCAGATCGGGACGGAGGTAGTTAATCCATCTCATCCTGCAACTTTTCCCACTCCGAGGCAATCCTGTATTGAAATTTCAAAGTCATATATAAGGAAAATCAAAAGAAAGCAACAATCTAACAGTTTTTTTCTATTAAGAAAAAAAAGTTAAAACTAACGAAGATTTGACGGTTCAGAATTAGAAAAAAAAAAAAAAAAAATACCGGCGGCTTTGGGGAGGGAACGCCAACATCCCTCTCCATGAGCGAGGATGTAGCCGATGAGGCGTTGGTCTTCCTCTTTGGTCCAAGCTCCCTTATTGGTGTGGGCTTTCTCACAACAAGGAGAACTTCCCATAATTTTTATTTATTATTATTTTTTTCTGGTGTCTATGGTGATGAGGGGAGGTGTAGATAACTATATACTTTGGAGATCTGAATATGAACAGACAGACAACAAAATTATTATTATTAAAGAGACTAGTAGTACTTTTTTTGGGTGATGTTGGTGCAGTAAACGGATAAGTACGTTCTCTTTGCCTTATACCTCCTCTTGATATATATATATATATATGTGCGTGTATGTGTGCGCTGCTTAATTTTTTTTGTCCATAACAGGTAAATTCAAACTAAGGATAAGAAAGAGAGGAATAGAAGAGAGCGAGAAGAGGGACCGAAAAAAAAAAAAAAACAGTGTAAGTTTGTGTTTAGATGAGAGAGTTTTGGGGTTTGAAAGAAAGGAGGGGGTGAGAGAAGGATTTATATATGATTTTCTATATACGTAGGAAAGGATCGACAGAGAGAAAAAAGGCTCCAAATGAGGAATGGAAAGAGGAGTGGGAAGAGGGGATAGAGATTTGAAAATTTTAACTCAAATTTATGAACCAAACACACCTTTAAACTTTAGATGTGAAAAATAGAGGTGTTTGTTGCGGACAATGAAAAGCTTACCGAGTCAGAGGACCTGAAGCAACGCCCCACCAAATTTGGACTTCATACAATGAACGTGTCCTCATCCGCCTGTCGGGTTATCGATATATCGATTTGTTTTGTTTATTTTTTCTTTTTGTTTATTTTTTTTTATTTTCACCAAAGGCATCGATTTTTGGATTCTCTCAAGCCCTGAAAGTCAGCTGGCCCCTTTTTTAAGCAGAAGCCTACCCATTACTTTGTGTCGATATTTCGATTTGTCTTGTTTCTCTTTTCTTGTTCCCCTTTTTCTTTCCTTTTTCCTTAAGAAAACGATATTGACTTGACTTTTAACTTTCTGAAAAGATGCCGTTATTTTGCTCCTCAGTTTTTGCTATAATATTCTTTTTGATAATTTTTTTTTTCAAATCTTGAATTGTTATAAAATTAAAAAAAAAAACAAGAGTTTAAAATATAAACCAATTAATAATTGATTGATCATAATTATTCAGATATTGACTAATAATAATATGTAATTTTTACCGATTTATTATGATGATCAATCAATGACTATAATGATCATTTTTCTAAACAAAAAAATTTGACCAATTATTTAAATATGTTTAAAAATGATCTATTTATCTAAATTTTCCAATTGAATAATAGTGTCTGACATCATTCTGCTTATGTAGTAATAAATTATTGACATTTGGATATATTATTAATAGATTGATCTTTTATCTTCCAATAAATTTTCTTTTATCCTTTAATTGTAATTAAAAGTCTATGTCTATTTTTTTTTTCCTCTCTCTAATCAATTGGTAAACTTGAAAAAAAAAAAAAAATATATTAAAATAAAATAAAAGAGAACATAGTTTAACAGCTAAATTTGCTTGACTAACTTCTTTTATGGATCGGTGCTTTGTTGGGAGGAGGAAAAAAAAATTTATAGAAAATAATTGAAATAATTATTAGGCTTTAATTTTTTTGTTTTTGGAGTAAATAGCAAGTTTATTATATGAAAGTATTGCTAGGCATGAGTCAGAGATTTGTTATCATGAATTTCCTGTTTTATTTATTGTCCCTATATTATCTTACAATATATTATTTAAATTTAAGAATTTAGTCATATAAAAATATTAAACGCTATAAACATTTGAATAAATTGATGAGATGTCAAAACAACACTAGGATGACAAACATTGAGATGAAAAAATAGGACAACATATCTAACTTGATAGTTATAATGACTGTCGGCTACTAATACTATTTTTACTAATAGCTCTCTATTTTTATACTATTTTTACTCATTACTTTATGTTTTTTTTTTCCTACTAATCTATGGATATATCAAAATTTTTTTTTACGACTTTTGTTTGTTTCTTACTTTTTCTTTTTCTAAGATATCGATTAAGTGATTTTTTATATCAACAAAAGAATGTTCAAGTGTGCTTGGAGACATGTTAATTATAAGCTTTACACAATCTGGAACAGTTAAAAGGAGGGGGATTGACTTTAAAGATAATGGCCAATTAAATGGAATTTCCTTTGTGAGATCATCAGTGTGGAAGTGGAGGAACCATGTAATTTTCCAATCAGTAAAACTCTCGATAATATTTTAGATCTCATAATTTTTTTTCTTCTAAATTATTGATATTTCGACTATCCAAATTTAGGTCCCGTTTGGATTACGTGTCCATTTTTAGAAAGAAAATTTTTCATATTTTAAATGAGAAAATCTTTTCATTTTAAAAATAAGATGGTGTTTGTATATGTAAAAAAAAATTCTTCTTAAAAACAAAAAGTTGTTTGGAATGAGAAAAAATGATATTGAAAATAACGTATTGTGAGAAGATTTTAAAACAGATTTATTTCTTTTCAAAAGATACTGTACAAAGTAAGTTTGAAGATAAAATAATTTCATTTTTTTAAAAAAGAGAATGATGAAAAAAAAAAAAAAAAAACCGAGAAAAACACTCATTTAAAATTTTTCCAATTTCTAAAATTGGACATACTATCCACACACGTGGTTAATCCGTTAATGAGTTGAGGTATAGATATCGATAATTCGCTTTTCTAGTAGCTTTTTTATTATATAAAGACTGGGCCAGGGCTTCCATGAGTGACTGCTTATTATAAATAAATAAAACCAAAGACCAATTTTGGATTCTACAAATAAAATAGTAATTGAAAGCCAATCACCTTTGCACATTAGTGCTGACTTTACGTCCAGATTGGGTCCATTTATTGAGGGGGCACCATCCTTACAAATCGATATATCGAAACCCAAAACAAAATCCACAGGTTTTCTACAAAAACAAAAGACAAAAACAAAAAAAAAAAAAAAATCCAAGGTCCCGAGGGGTTCTCACCTAATTTCATATGGCATAAAACTCCAAGCAGCTTTGAAATCCTTTTTTTTTTTTCAGACAAAAAAAAAAAAAAAAAAAAACTGTGGCAAAAATATTGGTGTCGACCCACATATTATCTTACTCCAGGGGACTCTTTCAGGTTTTTTTTTTAATTACTATTTGGACCCAATCTTTTTATGAAATTGTCATTTAGACCAAACTTTAATTTTATCATAAAATTTTTAAAAGGATGCAAGATGGTTTGTTTTAATAACAAAGGTTAAAACTTGGATGTAATAGATCATGTACATGATGTATGTAAGTTGAATTATATAAATGTTTTTCTTTCTTTTCCTTATATAGTAAATCATATGTAATTCACGTGACATCTTCTGTTATTTTTTTTTCTTTTTTTTCACATTTGTTAATAAAAAGGATCATTTTGTATCCTTGTAAAGAGTTTAGAAATTTTTAATCTAAAAAAAAAGTTAGAAATTAAATCACAATTTCATTATTTAAAAAAAAAAAAAAAAAAAAGACCTAACAACCTTTTCTTTAACATGAAAAAAGTGGCTTTGAACGTTCTCAACTGTAAAATTTCGTTGCCTTTTATGAACTGAATCTTTTCTCTTCTTTATTATTCTATTTTTTATATTTTTTATTTTTTGGGTTTTAAATTCAATTTGTTAGTGGATATGAGCATTCTAATAAAGGAAATGCACAAAGATTTCTATCTTTTGTACAACATTTTGACTCTACAAATTGGTGTGTAATGATAAATAAATGAAGCTAATACACATTAAACTTGGAGAAAAGACACTCAAAGAAAGTGTATCGAAAATTGGGCATAATAACTCTTTAGGGTAAATTGCTCATTTTTATCCCTAAATTTTAAATATTGTGCAACTTGGTCCCTGAACTTTTTTTCGTAGTCGGAATGCCTGTTAACTTTTAAAATATTACTACAATAGTCCTTTGTGTCAATTTTCGGACATAATCTGTTAGTGATTTGTTCAAAAAGTGGTGTTAACTATGGATTCCGTCTAAAAATTAATAGAGATGACTATTGTAGTAATGTTTTTAATACTTATTGTCTTTCCGGCTACCAAAAAAAGGACAGAGAATGCTCATAAACTATTTAAATATTACTACAATAGTTATTTCTATTAATTTTAAAACAAAATCCGTTAATAATTTGATCAAAAAATGATGGAAATTAACAGAATCGGTCCAAAAATTAACATAAGGAACTATTATAGCAACCTTTTAATAGTTTAAGGACATTCCAGTTATGAAAAAAAATACATGGACCAAAGTTGCACAAAGTAAAAAATTCAAAGACCAATCCAGTAATTTACGCTAACTCTTTAATCTATCTTTGCAATCGATGTAAATGTCCAATAGTCAACCAATGTCAAGAATTCCAAAGCATTAAGGCCACATAAATAGTCATTTAAATAAATGTACCACATAAATATAATGTCGCGATATACTCAAATTTTGAATAATCTCTCATATTATGTGTATGCCATTTACTTGCTTTTTCTCATATGAAAAACCCTATATTTATGTGGATCGTGTACAATAATGTTTGTGAAGTTTACTCTATTCTATTGGATTACGAATTGTGTTACAAAAAAGACTGTTTCTATAGTATATGGCATGTGCCTCTTTCCCTTTAATATCAAACTGCCATTTTCAATTGACTACATAATTTATAGTAGTCATGGATATCGATATCTCTCTTTTCCATTCCTAAACATTTTCTTTGGCTAGGATATATATCGATATTTTGATGACAAACTTTAGGTGTGCTTGGAGACGTGTTTAAGGTTTAACTATTTATAAGTGATAAAAGTCAACAAAAGGAAGTTTAGTTTTGAGAACATCACGGATTGAAATCACCTCCACGTCCGTTGTACCACAAGCAACGAAATATCGATATATCGGTTCCAGACACAAATTAATTCCTTAGATATCGATATTTTTCTTTTTCTTGTCGCTCTGCTTGAATCATGACTTGCAAGAATCACGTTTTCTTCCACTTATGTTCGCCTATAAATATATACAAAATTTAGAATTGCGAAGGAGCAAATTAACATAAAAAGCTTCTTATTCCCAAATAGTATTCTTCCTCATGGCAAGCTGTTTGAAAGCCTTTTTCCTTCAGATCCCCACATTTATGCGCAAACTTTGCGCGAAGTTTGGTGTGGTCGAAACAGAGAGTCTGGCAGCTGGGCACCAAAGTAACAGAGAGTGGACCAACATAATGGTCGGGTTTTGCCTCGCATCCGTCATCGAAGTTGCTGTTCTGTCCGCTCAGATCAACTCGGAGCTCCCTACTATCTTCCACTTGGTATCTGTTTCTCTTTCACTTGCGCTTGCTTCTTTCTTTGTTTGCGAATTCGCAGGTTCCGGATTTCCACTCACTGCCCAAGTACTCGAACGAGTCGGTATTCTGTTTGCGGTGACGGGGTTCGTCACAGCCGTCACAATCTGTTTCCCTTTTGGCTCAAAGTAACCACCTGGGTTATCTACCTTATTTCCTTGGTCCTCGTTCTCCTTTGCAGTTACTACTTCTCTGATGAAACGCGAGTGTAGAAGAAAAGTGATATTGCTTATGTTGTGGCTTGCTTGTACTTTATTATTATTTCTTTGTTTGCTAAGAGGCTCTGGGATTTGCGTGCCCTTTCTTTTTCCCTTTTAATAAGGATACCACAAATCGAACCATTATGATGGTGTTATTAGCATGTTCCCTTTGTCTGTATTTTTGTCGATAGAATTTCTTTTTTTTTTTTTTTTAAAAGGTTAAATTATCCATTTAGTCCTTAAATTTTAAGTTTGTGTAACTTTGATCTATTAAAATATTGCTATAATGATAATTTTCGTTAGTTTTTGGACAAAATCTGTTAGTAATTTAATCAAAAAATCATGTTAACCAACGTATTCTACCAAAAAATTAAATAGAAAATACTATTATAATGATATTTTTAATAATTTAAGTTCATTTCAGTTATAAAAAAATTAAAAAATAAAAAAAAGAATATGAACCAAAGTTATATAAATTTAAAAATTTAGATTATGATATGGTAATAGAAAAATTAAAAAAGTGGAAAATAAAATGCTTTCTTTTTTGTTTGGGAAATTCTACGGAATTCAACTGACAAGCTTTTCTCCATGAATGCGGAACAAAATATATACCCTTTTTTCAATTATGATAATTATTAAAATAGTTCCAAACTTTAGAAAAATTAGTTTCTCCCCAAATAAATGTAAACAATCCAATCTCTGTATCTTTTGATCTTATCGCTTTGTTTCTAACATTTCCAGCCTGTCACTAACATAAAAATCTTCTGCGCAAGCCAAATTTTCACCGATGAAAATATTTCATCGACAAAACGTGGCCAGTCACTGGTGATTGTATACAATATTGACAAAATTACAAAAGCTTGAACAGAAAGTTAAATACTACCGGTGGTTACAGAGATAATCTTGAATAAGTAATTTCATACTTTACTCCAGAATTCGAATCTCATCTCTTTTAAGTTAAATAATAAAAATAAAAAACCTACAACACCTTACAAATTCATTTGATAGACAAAAAGTACCATGAGCTCGATAAAGTCAACCAAAGCTCTCTGAAAGAATATCAGTGAGTCACTGATGTACGATGACAGGTGAAAGGAACGGATGAGTAACCAGCAACAAACTAACGAGCTACAGCAACAAGCCTAAGGGAGATATGAGTTTCATATTAGTTTCTTATGGTGCGTTTAGAAACATCATTCATTATATATTATATCCCACTACAATATAACGTGGGTTTTGATACTTCATATATTTCATTTTAATATAAATATATTTAAATAGTTCACCAACTCAATTTATTATTTATCCACTCATTTTTTCTATCTATTTTTATCAATCATATCACATATTCTCTCTCTCACCAATATACCTTAGAATCATTATTCAAATATAAATAACCTAAACACATATTATATCTGAATACAATATAGAAAGAGCATCCAAATATATATTTATTTCATATATTATATTGAAATATAATATAAAATGAATGAATGTTCGAATCGGCCCATTAGACTTCAAATTTGTTTTGTTTTGTTTTGTTTTGTTTTTTTGTTTTTTTATTTTACAAATAAAATATAATCTTTTTAACTCTCTACAAGTTGCTATGGTGTTTGATGTACTATAATACACATCAAGCCCTTCTTAGAAATGCGTTATGACCAAGAAGTGGCACCCTTTACTTGGCAAAGCAAGCCTAGCCCTTTTTTTTTTTTTTTTTTAATTATTATTATGTTTTTGAATTTGAGGATGGAGGATTCTAGTGGTAGAGTCAGAAAAAACTTAGCTTCCTAATATACCAATATCTATCAATATAATTTATTAATGATTATTTTTTAAACTTTTGTTTTTTTAGGATGACGATCTTTCAATTGATTTATGTCTGCATGGAATTTTACTTTTTATTTTATTTATTTATGAAAATCAATATTATTTATCAGTGATTTTTTTAAAATTTTATTTTTCTTAAGATGTCGATCTTTCAATTAGTTTATGCCTTGGAATTTTATTTATTTATTTATTTATGGAAAAATGAAAGAGAAAAAAAAAACAAATATACTTATCTTTAATAAGAATTTAAGCTACTCTCCGTGGGTGGATCTTTCCATGTCAAATGAGACAAGTCTCATCTGAACTTCCGCTTGATCTCCCAATACTCAAAAATCAATATGTCGATATATCGACTTACCAAAAATATATATACATATATGTTGATATATCGATAGCGCGTGCTAGCTTCGGTTGGTAGTGCAACCTCTTTTCCTTATGCTTTATCTGGCTTTTAAATATGCTATTTATTTCATCCCTATGTTTTAAGTATATTATATGGTATAATTTTTCTTTTTCTTAAGATCTCGATCTTCCAATAGGTTTATGCCTGTTTGGAATTTTACTTGTTTTTATTTATTTATTTTTAACAGGAAGCCAAACACATTTTTTTTTTTGTTATATTCTTATTTTTTAACAGAAATTAAGAAAAGACAAAAAAAAAAAAAATTTTTTTTTGGTAGGTTTCATGGGACCACTGTTAGGATCAAGCCTCATGGGATTTTAATAAACTAATTAGATTTTGGAATTTTTATATTGCAGGCACCATTTCAAGGTACTCTCAATCTTGCCGGCCACTTTTCTTAATATTTCTCAATCTTTTGTTACACCTTTTTTATTTTTGCTAAACTGGAGCAACCAGAATCAGACACCCATTTGATTAATGTATAGTTTGGAGTTAGAGTTTTTCAGATTAAAATTATTTAATATTTTAAAAATTAATTAAAATTTTTATTTATTTAAAAAAAAAAAAAGTTAAATTTTTTAAGTTCAAGTTGTTGCTCTAAACTCCCCTAAAAAGCCCAAAGCGTGTGACTTTAAGACCGGAAATGGCCCATTAATTATTGAGGCCACCACTACGGCACCACCTGATATGTCGATATATCCATAGAGCTGCATTAGGTTGAGTTGGTAATGAAAAATGTAATTCGGACGCTTATCTAGACCCTTGCGTGTTCCATGATTAGGAATTCGAAGAGTATAAAAATTAATTCCACAAAAGGAATTAAATTAAAAAAAATAAAAATTCTAGAATTCCATTAAAATGTTTTCTAAGTATCAAGTAATCAAGTTACATGAGTAATTAAATTCTTAAGGAATGTCTCATATTCGACACCTTAATAAAACAACACTTTGTATGTTATTATAACACCAGTTGATTCTGATATAATATTTTTTAATGTTATTTATCCATTGCAATGATACCGATACAATATTGTAAATGAAAATTTACATATAAATCAACTAATAGTTATAATATTCTAAATAAAGTGCTACAATTGCCGAATTGATTTAACAATCGGATTGAGATATTTCTTAAATTCTTATTCGACACGCTTATTTATTATTTTATTAAGAAATTAGAAGGATTCTGAATAAAAATAAGTATATTACGAAAATAATCTTTTATAAAAATTAAAAAAATAAAATAAGGATACATATGGTATAGATGTTAGTTAGTTTCAAGTTTTTAGAAAAATGAATTTAATTTCCTAAATAGGAGGTGGGAGTCGAATTCACTGTTATCAAGCAACTTAATTTGTTATTCTTATTCTTAAATATAAGAAAGAACACTTAATTCACTTTTTTCAAAATAAAATTCTTGATTAATAAACACACCCTTAGTCAAATTACCATTTTGCCCCAAAATTACAATTTTGCCACTAGACATACCCTTTTTAATCTAGACTTATTGAATGGCTTTAAAAGTTTATCCCGGCCTTAGAATAATGTTTACAGTGCCCATAAGCTCTCATAATGGCTTTTATTAATAACTTATTACATTTCTAAACACAATCAAATAAAAGTATTACATTTAAGCCCCTATGTGTCTTTTAAGGTCGTACATTTGACTATATAATATAAACCATATTATTTCTTCTATTTATTTAGCTTATATAATGCTATAAGGGTGACATAGATGCTGTCTAATTATAGTCGAAGCAGATTTTATAATTTGACATGTTATTTGTTTATTTTTGCATTTTAGTTCTTATTTAGCCCCAATTAGTTCCCAATACCCTTTGGTTCACGTTTATTATACTTAATGTTCTTATAAAGTGTTCCCACAGGATCAGGACTTATTTTTAACAAGTTTTTATTATTTACATTTTGACCCTAAATTTTCTATATTTACGCTTTGACCCCAAAAAGGCGTTTTGGTCATTTCTTATCCATTTAACACCAAAATATGACACAAGGTCTATTTTAAGTCTCTAGTCAAGACTACAAATTTTCGGATTCAAATAAGGTCTTTAGGCTGGTGAAATTACGATTTTACTCCTTGAGGGCAAAATCGTCATTTTTGATATTTTTATTTCTGATCAAACCTAAGCTCTTCTTATGGCTTATGTCAAGAGTAATAGTCTGTCCTTCTACATGATTATGAAAATCCCGCTCAAAATACCATTTTCCAATTTATTAACATTTATGTCAAAAATGTTATTTTTGATACTTTATTGTCATTAATTCTAATTCTAGCCTATTTGTAATGTCAAAATAGTTTTCTCATCATTCATGCTTCCATTAAATAGAGGACATAACATATCAACATGCCATAAACTCTTATTCTCATACATCAATACTCATTCATGTCAAATAACCATAAAAAACACATAAATACACTTTTTATCATATTCCATAAACAAAATCATGTTTTCTAACCACCTTAAATCATGACCAGCACATATATTATCTCACTAGGTGGCAAAATCATATTTTAACCATTTACCATTGCAAAATTTTCCTATTTGTAAGAACACATTTTGAAAGGAAAGTTATTAAGAACTTGGTAAACCACTAGTTTACAAATCATTTACCTATTAAAAAAATAGTGGGTTCTTAGCTCCTCTTGAAGGCTTTGAACCACTCTTGAATCCTTGAGGTAGGGAGCTAGAATAGAGATAAAAAAATCACTTTAAAAAAACATTTTTAAAATATCATTTTCCTTTCTAGAAAACAAGTGGAAAAAGTATAGGTTTTACCTTGGAAAACACTTGGAGTGGCTCTTCCTCCTTGTAAAAAAATGATATTGGGAGTGGGTGGAAGGAGATGAAGTATATTTTTGGCTTCCCTTAGCTACAAATTTCGTCCACAATGAAAAGAGGAAGAGAGAAAACTTTTATTTGCTTGTATGGTTTTTATGAAAGAGAAAAAAAAAATGGTTTTTGGTTTACCTAAAACCATTTTATAACCAAGCCTTATTGTGGGTTAACAAAATTGAAATTTTTTTGGATTTTAAACTCTCCAAAAACGTGCTCAACTGAAGAGGATAGGTTGGGAGGTTGTTTTGGTGGTTTTTCATGTATTTCTAAGTACTTTTAGTGAGTAGTCATTCAAGTAGTCCATCATCTTACATTGTAATAAACTTTTCTTTCTTATCTTGTCATCTTTGTTTTGCTTGTTTGGGGGTTGGATTTTGGATTCTCAAAAATCCCCCCTCTTGTTCAACCTATTTTCTGAAGAAAAGAAATTTTTTTTTATGCCAGTTTACTGGCAGCAGGCAGGCAACTTATGCCTGCCTGCATTGCTCAGTGGGCTGCTGCCCACTGAGCAAGGGGAAGGGTGCATGTCACCCCTTCCCTTAACCCAATTTTTTTTCCCCTTGCAGTGGGCTTAAGTCCATTGCCTTACCCAGTGGGTAATTTACCCACTGGCTAGGGGGGATGCACGAGCACTCCCCTAAAGTTTTTTTTTTTTGAAATAATAGTAGGATTATTAGATTTAATTTAATAGATAAATCTTGGTATGTCATAAAATTCACTTCTTTAATTTACAAATTAATGATTATTCATTCATTATATATATAATGAATTTTTACACACAATATTTTCACAAAATCTCAAAAGAAAATGGGAGTAATATTATATATATATATATATATTCTCTTTTAAATAGAGAAACTCAACATTGTTAAATCATCGATATCATCATATTGATGATACATATGCCATCATTATTGATATTGAAATTTGGTATATATCAAAATAATTCATTAGAAGTTTATTGATGAAGGAAATCCATAATAATAGTTCGTAAATTGAGTTTATGAATTTCTAGGGTATCACAAATAATCTATCAGTCAGTGGTTGCTAACTAATATCAGTGATGTAATAGAGTTGATAGTAGATTACTTAGACATCAGGTGTTAGCATCTCGTGGGAGTAATTTTAAGAAAACATATTTTGTTGACCTTTGATTGGTTGGTATAATTCTAGGATTTGGTACATGTATCCTTTTTTGGTCTCATTTTGTGTCCTTTAATAATATCGTGACATACCAACTAAAACATTTTTATTAACATGGCTTTTTAATTGCAACGGTATCGAACCAAGGAGAGACAAGATTGTGATATGGTGAGAGAGAGAGAGAGGAAGGACGCTAAGTTGAATTTGGAGCTCATCGCAAGATCCCATGATGACATCGCAAATCTCGTCAAGACTATGGGTTGCCGCAGATCGTTCCTAGAGATGTTAATTGTGCTGTACATGATGAACTAGTCCATAATTAGCTAAGTCTATACGTGCTTTATGTCCTGGGCCTAGTCCACGTACGTTTTTTATTTTTTATTTTTTCCTTCTTGTATTATGTTGTTATTGGGGCAATGGCTGAGCATGCTGCTTTTCAAGATTTAGAATTATGATAACCAAGTCAAGTAGAACTTTTTAAAGTTTCTAGCAAAAGGTAAGAACAAAAGGAAAGCGTTTATGTATCTGCCCTAGTGTCTACTTTATATCACAAAACATATTACAACTGTTACAGTACATACATCATACATATAAAGGAGTTCCACCAGGAAAAAAAAAGAGAGAGAGAGAAACAGAGTTCAAATTGCCCGAGAACAAAATGAAAGTACAAACTAACTTCATAGCTAAAAAGAAAAAAAGTACAGTACGTAGCTATCTTCTACACCTGCGTTTCATCAGAGAAGTAGTAACTGCAAAGGGAAACGAGGACCAAGGAAATGAGGTTGATAACCCAGGTGGTTTCTCTGAGCCAAAACAGAAATGGGATTGTGACGGTTGTAACGAACCCAGTGACCACAAACAGCATACCGACTCGTTCGAGTACTTGGGCAGTGAGTGGAAATCTGGAACCTGCAAATTTGCTAACAAAGAAAGAAGCAAGCGCAAGTGAAAGAGAAACAGATACCAAGTGGAAGACAGTAGGGAGCTCCAAGTTGATCTGAGCAGACAGGACAGAAATTTCAATGACGAACGCGAGACAAAACCCGACCGTTACGTTTGTCCACTCTCTGTTGATTTGGTGCCCAGCAGCCAGACTCTCTGTTTGCTCAACTGTTTCAACCACGCCAAACTTCGCACAAAGTTTGCGCATAAATGTGCGGATCTGAAGGAAAAAGGCTTTCAAACGGCTCACCATTAGGATTAATACTAATACAGAATAAGGAGCTTTTTTGTGTTAATTTGCTCCTTCGCAATACTAAATTTTGTCTATATTTACAGGCAAACATTCGTGGAAGAAAACATGAGCATTCTTGCAGGGGCCATTCAAGCAGAGATACTACAAAAGAGAAACATCGATATCTAACTTTTTGTGCCTGGAGAACCGAAGTATCGATATTTTGTTGCTGTGTGACAAGGAAGAATGTGGAGGTCTTTTGATTCCATGATGTTCTCAAAATGAAACTACATTTTATTGACTTTAATCATTTTTAAAAAAGTTAAACCTTAACACGTCTCCAATTTCACCGACTGTTCGTCATTGAAATATTGATATATATATATATATATATATATATATATATATCCTTGCCAAAGAAAAGGTTTAGGGGGGAAAAAAAAGTAGGGATATCAATAAATCTAACTATTAGAAATTATGTAGTCAATTGAAAATGACAGTTTGATATTAGAGGGAAAGAGGCACAAGCCGTATACGGTATACTATAGAAAAAGTCTAATTCGTAACACCATTCGTAATCCAATAGAATGGAGTAAACTTCATAGACATTGTACATGATGCACATAAATGGATATTTTTCTTCTGAGAAAAAGCAAGTAAACGGCATACACAGAATATGAGAGATTATTCAAAAATCAGTTATATCACAACATTCAATCGTAACATTATGTTTATATGGTATATTTGTTTTAAAGACTGTTGAGATTTTAGTGAAATCAATCTTAATTCAGTCTGATTTCATTCTCTTTCTTAATTTGGGAATTCTACTATAAGATAATCTACTTTTTTGCCGCTGATGGGATACAAATTTTCAACCGGTTGGATTTCATTTAAATAGTTTTAGATGTCGCGTGCATACAACATTTATTGTGCATCCACCTACATATGTTTGAAGACCTTTACTAAGGGGAAGAGGAGGGAACAAAAAAAAAAAAAAAAAAAAAAAACTCTTTTAAGTCTGATTCTTCCATATCTCACTGGCTTAGCAAAAGAAGCGAGGAGTCGTCAGAGGTGGCAGAGGAGGCCATCGGTGTTTGGGTGGAGGAAAGCACATTATGTTTGCGTTGCCGTGAGATTCGAAGGCCGGAGGAGGAGCTCGCCTATGTCGTCGCCCATGGGAGATTGTTGAGATTGTCGCGCCGATGGGTTGTCGGGGTTGCGAGCGTCGCCCACAGTCGGTCGCACATCTGGTGGAGGGTAGGTGGATATTCATCGTTTGTCCAGATTTGGGGCCGATCCGTCATCCACGGGAGACAGTTGCCACCCGTAGCCTCCGTCACGATTTCGATCGTGACTCGCGGGTCACAGCCCATTTTTTCGTGGATCTCACGACCCGCCTCTACATGGGTCATGAAACCAACTATTGAGACTCATGAATCGAAATGCACATTTTAGGAAAATTTGCCAAAATTACTTAATAGAAAACACAAATTAGGAAAATGACTTTCCTAATTCATTTTTTTATTAAAAAAAAATGCTGACGGTATAAAGAATAATTTTTTAATTTATTAATAAAATCATTTAAAATTTAATTAAAAGCTTTGGGGAAACAAAAAAAGTATGCTCAGAACCGAGAATCCTATTTCCCCATTTCCATTCAACTCCGAAACTCCCCCCTTTCCCTGCCTTTCCCGTTGATCGAGTTCCAAAGAGAGTTGGAAAGAGAAAGCCAATTATCCGACCGAGGAGTTCACTTGGGTTTGAGAGCCAAAACCCCATTTCCACTCAACTCCCCCCTTTCCCTTGCCCATTGAGTTCCAGAGGAAGCTAGCCATTCGAGGAGTTCACTCGGGTTTGAGAGCAAAAACCCCATTTCCCTTTCACGTTGAGTTCCAGAGGAAGCCAGCCATCCGAGGAGTTCACTCAGGTTTGAGAGCAAAAATCCCAATTCCACTCAACTCCCCCCTTTCCTTTTCCCGTTGAGCTCCAGAGGAAGCCGGCTATTCGAGTCATTTCTTCCTCCCAAGTTCCTACCCACCCCCAAATCAACCAAGCACTTCGGCGCTAATGGCCAATCACCCTCCATATTCTTCCATCCATCAACGTTCAAAAGAGCTTGCTAAAACAAAACATAGGAGCTTGAGATGTCGGAGTCATGCCTTCCGTCATCACCGCCTTTGATGCCACCACCGTCTTCGTCGCCGCAGCCAACCACGTCGCCGCTGCCATCCCCACCTCCGGGGTCCAGTGAGAATGTTAGACATGTAATATATTTTTCAAATTTTCAGTTATTGATTTCCTTTAAAATTTGTTTGATTAGTGAGATTTATTCAATATTTAGTTAAATAATTGTGATTTATTGTTAGGAAATTTTTATTGTAGCAAATTTGATTGTGCAACATTGATTTCATTGTCTTTTGATATTCAGAACAACTACTAAAAAAAGGAACAACCGTCAAAATTTTTGATGGTCGTATCGTTGAAATAATGAATTTGTTTGTTAGTTTATTTTTGTTTATTTGTTTTTTGCTTTTTAATTTGATGGGATTGTGTTAGTTTAGGCGTTAGGAAATGATATAGGAATGCTCAAAATAACCATATTTCCGAACATGTTTATATGATGTCAAGTGTGAAGTGTAGTTGTTTGTTGGAAAATGATATATGCATACTTGGAACAACCAAAGAAAATAAGAACGACCGTGATTAGTTTATGAACGACCGGTTGGTTGTTCCAATATATATTGATTTTGATTGTTTTTTTTTTCTTTTTATTTTTATTTTTTATTTTTGTTTTTACATTCAAACACACCAATTATTGTAAAATAAAAAAAAAATATCAAGATTATGATCATGATGTTACAATATTATTCATTACACCAATTATTATATGTTTCAGGAAAGCACTGAGAATATAGAAGATTCAAGATAGGATGAAGATGATGAGGTAGATGCCTAGGTGATGAAATAAAAAGCCACTTGTTTTATTTACGAGTATTATGCAATGGTTCCTTTTTTTTTTTTCCTTAAATTTCTAAACAATAAATATTTGTATGCTTTAGGAAATAAATGGGAGTAGAGAAAATTCGAGTGATAAGGAGGTTGACAAAGAAAACCATGACGTATCTAGGACGATTCTTACATCAGAGCTCCAAGAATTGCTTCCATTCATTCTCTCAGAATACTTTAATGCCAAAGTTTTAGTCCGATCAAGAATGAAAATCCTTGAAGATATTCAGAAACTGCTAACTGGGGAAGATAAGACCATCTTTCAAAGGTACCCTCAACTAGGTCCTTTAATATACTTGCCCATAGGAGGGGAATTTTCTGGTGCATTGGCTCATAATTTGCTTTTGAGATATGTCAGAAGAATCATGAAGTGTGATTCTTAATTGAGGGAAAACCATTGAGGTTCTCTCTCAATGAGTTCGTCTTGATTTTGGGTTTATACACGGGTAGTAGACCTTCTAAGGATGAAATCAAAGCTTAGGAAGAAAAGAATGAGTTGAAAAACAAATATTGGTCAAGAAAGAAAAGTGTTTTATTAGAGGATATTGCGAAAAAACTAAAAGAGTTTAGCGTTAAAAAGGTTAGGACCAAAAATAGGGTAAAGTTAGCATTTCTGTATATAATAGCAGGGTTCTTGATGTCTTCTGACACCAAAAAGGCAGTTAATCCTTCTTGGCTCCAATTTGCCAACGATCTAAAATTCTTAACTCAAAATATTTGTTACAATCAAACATTGAAGTACATAAAAACTAATTTGTGGCAAAGTTTACCAAAAAATGATCATCGTACAACTTCTATGGTTACCCATGGGTATTTCAAGTAAACTTTTTGTTAATACTTTTCTTAGTTAAATATATTTTATAAATTGGTTTGTATTATAACCATCATATAATTTTTCATGCAAATATGGGCTTTTCAGGCTATGCCGAAGTTACATGAGATGATGGCTAAGAAATTAACTTTGAATAAGAAGAACAAAAATGGGCCACAATGGCTTCATTGGTAGAATGTTCAGAATCCTATTGGCACCTCATTTGATCTTTGGTTGGAGGCCATGCTATCTGCTGAGGTATTAACCAACTTGTTTCAAGTTAAATTTTATGGTTTTTGTTTAGATCTATTAGTTCAATTAATCATTATTTTTCCATTGTATTTATTCAGTTTACAGTCCGTCCTACTGTGGATCCTTCATCTAAGGAGAGGCAACAAGAATATTATTTGTGAATGGAAAGGCGTGAAGATTGCAGTAATGATGTCATTGATGGCATGACGAAGTAATTAGAGGGAGATGTCATCTTGTGTAGTATTGTTGATTCCGATGAGAGAAATGATGAACTTAGATCAAGTCACATCTCTCTTGATCCTACTATAATCTTGAGGTCTTTCCCCACCAGTTCGGCCCAGGAGCAGTGATTAGAGCCTCTACCCCTGTGATTTGGCAAATAAACACCCGATGCCTACAAGTCCCACATCTCTTGATCCTATTACAGCCTCGAGGTCCTTCCCAGCCAGGCCGACTCATGAGCATATTCGAGCCTCTATCCCTAGGGAGTGGCAAACGCATAGCTCGACGCCCACATTTTGGACCCCTGTTGGCCCCTAGACACATGGCACGATGCCCACAGCCTCGACTCTCAGTTTATAGTCATTGATGCATTATATTGACCGTCGTGTCGGTGAGCACCAAACCTATATGAAATCAATATTGGCCAATCACGAGATGGCGATTGTGCAGACTATGGAGGCAAATAATAAGGTAATTATGCATAAAATTAAGTCAGCTATGGCCATGAACAAGGAGGCATGTAGTGACGGGTGAATGTTGAGTTTGGGCAACAGTTATCACGAGGTGTAGAAACCAGATACAGTTGCGGTCATAATTTTGAATGCCAACAACATCCCTCACAAGATGAATAAATAAGAGATGGTGGCGAATATGGACATGACGAGGTAGATGGTATGAAAGCCAATGCCAATATTAAATATGTAAAAAAACCACGAGCACTGGACGGAGAGATAGTGGAAAAAGCACCAGTCTTACTATCACCTTATGTGGTACAGTGGTAAAAAAAAAAAAAATTAGCATTCGAGGTCTGATGCTCAAAAAAAAGGACCAAGATACTTCTAAGCCCACAAAAACACTCTAAGTGATCAAGAAATCTAGTAATATCAGTATTTTGAGTTACAATATGGTTATATATGCATATGTAAAGACAACATTGGATTTCATTTTAATATTTAATGAGATAATGTTAACTATGGTTATTTTGTTTATGAAAATCACATATATATAATCAGGAACTACCACAAACATAACAAAAATAACAAAAGAAAAGTTAAAGAACGGCCGTTTAGTTGTTCCTTCTAGATTAGTTTTTTTCTTTAAATAACAAAATAACATAAACAACCACTAAAATTATTGGAACAACCATATGGTTGTACCTTTTAAATCTTGACTTTAGTTTCTTTTTTTTTTCTTTTGGTTTAAATTGAAAGCAAAAATAACCATATTAGGGTCTTTCTTCACGTATGATTTGTCTTAAAACCCACGGAATGACCACAAAAGAGAAAGAATAACCACTAAAATTTCAAGAACAACTATTTGGTCATTTCTACTAAAATCTTGACGTTAGCTTTTTTTTTTTGCCCCCTTAAAGAAAAGACAAAAATTTCCATATGAGAGTCTTTCTTCATGTATGATTTGTGTGAAAAATGTTAGAACGACCAAAAAGAAAAAAGGAACAACCACAAAGATTTCAAGAATAACCAATCTGTCGTTCCTTCTAAATATTCTCTTTTTTGCTCTTTTTCCATTATATAAAAACAAGGACTTTCATGAAATAATTGTCGATAGAGGTCCAAAATATTAAGAATTTCAATCATCAGGTGCAACATCCTTGGAACAACCACAAAAAAAAAAAAAAAAGAACAACCACTAAAATTTACAGAAACAACAATCCAGTTGCTCCTTCTAAATCTTCATTTTAGCTTTTTTATTAAACGAAAAGAAAAACAAAATCCCAGATAGGGGTCTTTGATCATGTATTATTTGTCCCAAAAACCTTGGAATGCCTGAAAATAAAAAGGAACGACTACTAAAATTTCAAACACAACCAATTGGTCATTCTTTCTAAATCATCCTTTTTTTGGCTCCTTTAATATATATATATATATATATTTTTTTTTCAAAATGAGAAATTTAATGACAATAAAACCACTTAAAAATGAATAACTAATTTTTAGTATGAATTTATTCCAAATAACAAATGATCATTCAAATTGTCTTGAATTTAACTTCACCCTAATATCACTAGTAATATCTCAAGAGGCGTGCTGTAGCGGGCTTTTTGTGTGCTGTAGCCTGCAGAATCAGACTATTTGGCCTAGGAGCTTTAGTGTGCACTACAGTGGATGTTTAATGCACTGCAGCCTGCTTCATGCTTCTTGATTCCTTTTTTGCTGCATTTTTGCTTATTATTGCATTTTATCTTCAAAACAACATGAACATAATAAAAAAAACAATAATAAAAATGCTCAAAAATCAACAAAATGCCTAGGAATAAAGATTGATAAAATCACCATATCAACACTCCCTAATGTCTTTTCTCCAAGTTCAATGCGTGCTAGCTTCATTTATTTATTATTACATATATTCAAATTCTTAGAGTAAAACTGACGTACAAAAGATTGAAATCTCTGTGCATTTTCCTTTATTAGAATGCTATCCACTAATAAATTGAATAAAAAAAAACTAGAAAAGTAAAATAAAAAGAAGAGAAAAAATTCACTAAGTGAAGACATTTCTTTCTTGTTAAGTTTGATTGGTGGTGGTTCTCGTTGTGTTATTTCTCGTCTTACAAATAAGGGAGCCCACAAACTTGTTGCTCATACTTAAGCTCTTGATAATGAGATTTTAACTAGAGAAGATACCTAATTGTATTTTCAATAATTTAGTAATTCAGTTATAAGATGCAACCAATTCGTTTTCAAAACAAAACAAAAAAACAAAAAACAAAAAAAACAAAAACAAAAAAAAAAAAGAAAAAAAAAAAAAGAAAAAGAAAAAAGATTCACTTAATGGTTCGTAAAAGGCAACAAAGTTTTACACTGGAGAACTTTCAAAGCCACTTTTTTCATGTTGAAAAAATGGTATAAATTGCTCTTAGATCTCTAATCTTTTTTAAAGAAATTGTGATTTAGTCTTTGACTTTTTTTCGTTTTCATACGCTGTATACATGATTTATTTCATCTAACTTTTAACATTTGTTAGTTAAAAGAAAAAAAAAAAATCTTCTATCCTTTAAAAAGTTAGGGACAAAAAAAAGAAAAAAAAGATGCGGTCCAAGTCGTAACTTTGTAGAAATATTGAGAGCTAAATAAGTAATTAAATAAATAACTAAATAAATAAACCTTAAGAGCCTCTTGGAGTAAGATAAAACGTGGGTCCCACACAAATGTTTTTCCCACAATTTGTTTTGTTTGAATATATATATATATATATATATATATATATATATATTGAATGGATTTCAAAGCTTCTAGGAATTTATGTCACATGGGATTACGTGTGGATTTTTTTTTTGGTGAAAGATCTTCGATTTTTGTTTTAGTTTTACATTGATCGAAATATCGATATATCGATACGTAAGGAAGGTGCTTTCTCAATAAATGGAACCAATCCGGTCGTAAAGTCAACACACTTGTTACTATTTTATATTTGTAAAGTACAAAATTGGTGTTTGGTTTTATGCTTCCTGTCTTTACCTTAAAAACACAGTAAATTTGGATTAGCCGAAATATCAATAATTTAGGAGAAAATTATGAGATTTGAAATATTATCGATATTTTAACAAAAGAAAAATGATTTGTTTTCTGATTGGGGTATTAAATGGCTCCTCCACTTCCACGCTGATGATTTCACAAAGGAGATTCCATTGTATTGGCCAATTTTTTCAAAGTCAATTCCTCTCCTTTTAAGTGTGCCAGATTGTGTAAAGCTTATAAAATAAAATAACCAAAACCCAAACAAAACAAAACAAAACAAAACAAAACAAAACAAAAAAAGAAGGGATATTTTCACTAAGTATTCCTGAATTATACTCACATTCTCCATAATTCGATACTTGACTTTTAATTTTGCAAGTGACATTATCTTGAATTTTTTCACTATTATGAAAACAACTGATATATCGATATTCTATAAAAAAATTCAAATGAAAATTAAACACGTTCAGATTATGTGAGTTTTAATTAAGACTAAAATCGTTATAAAAAAAATAATATGATGGAAATGATACCTCCAAAAATAGTGTTATGAGACGATATTTCTTTGATTAAAGTATAGTTTACTTCCAAATATCTTTGATTAAAATGCAGTTTTTTTCAAAAAAAAATTTATGATTTTATCGATAAATAAAGATCCTGTGATTAAAAAATGTTCAATTTCTGTCTTCTTTTTTTTTTTTTTTTTTTTTTTTTTTTTTTTAATATAGAATGTTAGCTTACAGACCATTGACGTAATAGTAAAACAAAAATCAGGAGCCTACATGAGACAAAGTATATAATTTGGGGGTTATTCATAAAATTAGCCCAAAAAAGAATGATACATCCATTGCTTAGTGAAAAAAAAAAAAAAAAAAAGCTAAAGCATAAAATAATGTGGCAAAAATAGTATTAAAAAGGAGAACTATTAATAGCCGACTGTCTGATGTTGTGCTATCAAATACCCTTCTTTTTTTTTTTTTTTTTTTTATCTCAACGACTGTCTTCCTAGTATTATTTTGACATCTTATCAATTTGGTTAAATTTTTTTAGTATTTTATGTTCTTACATGATTAAATTCTTAAATCTAAATGATATGTCATAAGACTAATACATGAATAACCAATGAAACTAAAAATTCCATAATAATAAATCTCAACTCGTGCTTACCAATACTACCAATTATTAAATTTTCTATTTATTCCAAAAAAAAAAAAAAATTTAAACCTATTATTTATTTTAATTATTTTCTATAAAAAAAGCTAATTTTTTCTTTCTCCTCACAAAGTATCCGCAAAAGTAGTTAGTCAGACAAATTAACCTGTTAAACTATTATATGTATTTTTGTTTTGTTTTTTGTTTTTGTTTTCAAAGTTATCCGAATTGATTAGATGTAAACAAAAACCAATTCTATGCTCTTAATTATAACCCACAAAAAAAAAAAAAAAAAGAAAGAAATATCGATACGCTTACTCTGCTCAATAAATGGGGCTACTTCACATGCACGTCAAAAGACATAACTCATATCTAAACAGGGTCAAGGATGAAAATATTGAGGGTCCGGCTACAGAAATATCAACGGATGATATTGACATATATTGATGTCAATGTCGATAAAAATGAAAAAGAAAAGCAGATGAATATTTGTGTTAAAAAATTTAAAAGTTCAAGTGAAATTAAAAGAAATGAGAAGGAACTAAATTACTAATCTATTTTTACAATAAATTCATGTATATAAAAATAATATGTAAAGCACAATGTACATAAAAACGATTCATTATAGAAAATATACAGATAGAATAACAATTTCATTAAGTCTATATTTTAGAATCTCATAATTTTTATTTAAGAGAATCTCATTATATTTTCACATAACAATAAAAGCATATAAGGCTCATAATCAAATATAAATATTTTTTTTCTTTTCTAAAAGAACTTAGATTCTTAACATGCCAGCTATGTAAAATTATTCATGGTTTATGAAGTGTCAATTGCCAAAAACAAATTAGTCTCATGAAGAGAAAGAAAATGTACATTTAACATAAGGAATTATTATTATTATTATTATTATTATTAACTAGTTATAGACAATGTAATATACAAAGTAGAGGGCATGTGAATTTTTTTTAATATACATGATATTTAACGGGGATATATCTGTAAAAACATCTATATATATATATATATATATTCAAATACTCCGCAAAATTGTGAAGTAAGAAAATGGATATTTATAGGTTATGCTTATTGTTCGAAAAGTATCGATGTTTGATTATGCCTTAATTATGTAATAATAAAGCAGTCGGTTATAGCACAGTACGAGTAGCTGATCCCACAAGGAGGTGACAATAATAACAAACAAGAAACATTATTAGAAAATAAACTTCAGAGAAACAAGCAGATAAAGCTAATAAAAAGAAAAATATTTTTTAGATTTTTAATAATAAATGAAATAAACACAAAAATAAAATAAAGGATATAGATGGGGAATTTTAATGTTTTTGTTTGCTCCTTAATATTTCAATTCCGTAGTTTGTGCAGTAGTGCGGGGATCTGAAGGAAAAAGGCTTTCAAACAACTCGCCATGATCAAAAGGAATTCGGATTCAAGAGGTTTTGTGCTTTCCTAGTTTGAAATTCAGATTACATTTATAGGCTTTTTTTTTTTCTTTTCATTCAAGCCCCTGTTTTTTCTAAGTTGGCGGATGAAAGAAGTCGATGTATCGATATATGTATGGACTGATATGTAGCAACGAAAAGTTTAGGGCTCATATTCTGATGATATCGACATATCGAAACCTAATAAAGCCTGATAAGTGATACTCGATATTCCTCAACCGGTCAAAATATGAAAATAAGACTTCCATTAAAGTCTTATTGACAAAACTCCCGTCTCTAGTGCCGTGGTAAAAAACAAAAAATAGATAAGAAAATAAATTTAATCGCTGTTTATTATTTTGTTAGAGTGGAAGGCATATCTTGATCAGATTAGGCCCTAATTAGCTCAATCAGTCCCAAAGCACTAGTTAATTGTAGCGATCTGGCCTTTTTTTTTTTTTTTAATTCAGCGTCTCCAAATTTTTATTTGAGTGAATTCTCCACATTTAATTGGAAACTAATCAAACAGTCATGAAAATATATTAAAAAGCACAAAAGATTCATACTAGTCTGGATAATGTGTCCTCCATCTCTTTAAATTGTCTTTCATGAGACCAATGAAAAATAAGTAATGATTTTTTTTTTTCTCTCAGTTTCCCAGTTGTCAAACAGAACAAAAGACAATTTAGGAACTCACAGAATCGAAATATCGACAATTTAGCAAAAGACACCCATTTGGTTACTCTTACAAGGAAGAATGTGTGGGTGTCTGTATTTAACATTTTGGTATGCTATATAATCACACCTTTTGATTCACACTGATGATATTTTTTTAAAGCTTAGCGCGTCTCCAAGCACACCTAACGTTCTTTATCGAAATATCGATATCTCAGCCAAAGAAAGGTGTAGAAAATATATTTATATGAGAATTATATATACATATTATATATATATATATATATATATATATATATATATATAGACATTGATATCTAAGCGCAACAAAGCATCAAGTAAATAAGTGTTGATAAAGATGTATAAACTATTATATTGACAGTCAACTAGTTAAAATATTTAAAAAGTAAAAAATAAAACTATGCATGCCTTATTGACAAAACTCACATTTTACCACCAGGTGGTTTTCTCTAATTACTATTAATTCATATATATATATATATATATTTTTTTTAACAAACCCGTGCTTCTGTATTGGAGTAATTCACAAGAGCGGTACAAAAAAATTTACCTTAAAATTAAGTAAAGGTTTTTCCAAAATTTTCTTGCCGGTCAAAAATAATCTACTAAACCAAAAAATATAAATCTACCTGTCATCCACACCAGAATAAATGAAGTTTTTCAAAAAAATCTGCCGGTGGAAGAAGACCTCTTAAGGATAAGAGACATAGGACTAAAGAGAGAGCCAAAAAGGATCTTTCATGTATAATCTTGCATAATCTCGATTACCAATGATTGTTGGAGAGTGATTTGATAGATTATTTATATATATATATATATATATATATAAAAGATTATTTTTCAGTTTCAGCACGTATGAGAAGAAGTGTTAGGTTTTAGCTAGGTCCATGTGTGCTTTATATGGTGCTGGGCCTAGTCCACGTATATTTTTTTTCTTGTTGTAAGTAGAACTTTTTACAGTTTCAAGTGAAAGGTAAAATCCAGAAGAAAGTATTGAATATAAGTAGTTTTTATTTTCTCTCAAAAAATACATCACAACTGTCACAGTACATGTTGAAAAAAGTGGGTGGTGGAAAACTGTTTTGGTGTAAAGAAACGGAAGAAAATAGAGAAAATCGAAGGGTTTGAGGCGTCGGAATTACTTTCCTTAAGGTTTTATTTGCCCCCACTATAAACAGTTTGTTATTGGGTGTTTTGGTAAATTACCTCCAAGATACAACAAACCCACGAATTTAATAAGTAGCAATCTTATTAAATTTCAGAACAAGATATGAAACTAATATCAGAAATTGGAGATTTATAGCCTTTGATATGCATGTTCATGAAGCATTGCAACAGATACAACAATCGCAACAGATACAATAATCGCACCTTTAAATTAAAAGGTGTCTTTTCAATCAAAAACGTATATGTTAAATGATGCCTTTTCAGTCAAAAAACATATATGTTTCAACAGACATACCTGTTGGTCATCAGAAATAAATATGACCGTTAGATTGAAATAATTCAATTCACAGTTTAAATTAATCTGAAATCTCTCAAATCCGACCGTTAGATCGTGTCCGATCAGATCAACGGTCCAGATTTAATTTGAAAAAACACTACATTGAAAAAAGGATTGCTCCTTGACTCCTTGCGATGCGTACGTGCAAAGTGCATCCTAAACGCCCAATCGCCCTCGCGCATGTGGTGGTGCATAATAGTAGCATAGTCCCCACTATACATTAGTAATATTTACACTTCACTTGTTTCATTTTATACCACTATGCTTGCTTGTGTTTTTCCAATTTGGGACTTTTGTTTCCACTACCCAATGGTAGTACAAGAGATATTACAATCTCTCTAACAGTACATCCATCATCCATATAAAGGAATTCTAACAGAGGAGGAAATAAAAAAAAAAAAAAAAAAAAAAAAAAAAAAAAAAAAAAGGTCAGGTTCCCAGAGAACAAAATGAAAGTAAAAACTAGCTTCATAGCAAAAAAGAAAAAGTACACTACATAGCCTTCTTCTACACCCGCGTTTCATCAGAGAAGTAGTAACTGCAGAGGAAAACGAGGACCAAGGAAATGAGGTAGATAACCCAGGTGGTTACTTTGAGCCAAAAGGGAAACGGGATTGTGACGGCAGTGACGAACCCCGTCACCACAAACAGAATACCGACTCGTTCGAGAACTTGGGCAGTGAGTGGAAATCTGGAACCTGCAAATTTGCTAACAAAGAAAGAAGCAAGCGCAAGTGAAAGAGAAATAGATACCAAATGGAAGATAGTAGGGAGCTCCAAGTTGATCTGAGCGGACAGGACAGCAATTTCGATGACGGATGCGAGACAAAACCCGACCATTATGTTGGTCCACTCTCTGTTGATTTGGTGCCCAGCTGCCGGACTCTCTGTCTCGACCACGCCAAACTTCGCACAAAGTTTGCTCATAAATGTGGGGATCTGAAGGAAAAAGGTTTTCAAACCGCTTGCCATGGGAAAGAATACTAATTGGGAATAAGGAGCTTTTTGAGTAAATTAGCTCCTTTGCAATTCTAAATTTTGTATATTTATAGGAAAACATTCGTGGAAGAAAACATGACCCTTCTTGCGGGCCACTCAAAGCAGAGCGACAAAGAAAAGAAAAATATCGATATCTAAGGGACTTTTTGTGTCTGTAGAATCGAAATATCATATTTCGTTTCTGTGTTACAAGGAAGGACGCGGAGGTGTTTTCACTTCATGATGTTCTTAAAATTCAACTCCATTTTGTTGACTTTTATCACTTCTAAAAAGTTAAACCTTAACCACGTCTCCAAGCACACCTAAAGTTCGTCATCAAAATATCGATAAATATCATAGGGCAAAGAAAATGTTTAGGAAAAGAAAATAGAGATATCGATATCTATGACAACTATAAGTTATGTAGTCAATTGAAAATGGCATTTTGATATTAGAGGGAAAGAGGCACATGCCGAATACTATATAAAAAGTTTATTTCGTAACACAATACGTAATCCAATAGAATGGAGTATACTTCACAAACATTATTGTACACGATCCACATAAATAGAAGGGGTTTTCATATGAGAAAAAGCAATTAAATGGCATACACATAATATGAGAGATTATTCAAAATTTGAGTATATCGCGACATTATATTTATGTGGTACATTTATTTAAATGACTATTTATGTGGCCTTAATGCTTTGGAATTCTTGACATAGGTTGACTATTGGACATTTACATCGATTGCAAAGATAGATTAAAGAGTTAGGGTAAATTATTAGATTGGTCTTTGAATTTTTGACTTTATGCAAATTTGATCCCTGAATTTTTTCATAGTTGGAATGTTCTTAAACTATTTAAGTGTTACTATAATAGTTCTTTACATTAATTTTTGGACGGAATCTGTTAGTTTACATTATTTTTTATCAAATTATTAATGGATTTTGTTTTAAAATTAATAAAAATAACTATTGTAGCAATATTTAAATAGTTTAGGAGTATTTCCTATTCTTTTTTTTTTTTTTAGCTGGAAAGACCATAAGTTATTAAAAACATTACTACAGTAGTTATTTTCGTTAATTTTTAAACGGAATCCATAGTTATCATATTTTTTTGATTAAATTACTAACAGATTCTGTTTGAAAATTGACGGAAAGAAATATTATAGCAACATTTTAAAAGTTGAGAGACATTCCAACTATGAAAAAAGTTCAGGGACCAAAGTTGCATAATATTAAAAATTCAGGAACGAAATGAGAAATTTACCCTAAAGAGTTATTATGCTCAATTTTCGGTTCACTTTCATTGAGTGTCTTTTCTCCAAGTTTAATGTGTATTAGCTTCACTTATTTATTATTACACACCAATTTGTAGAGTCAAAATGTTCCACAAAAGATAGAAATCTGTGCATTTCCTTTATTAGAATGCTCATATCCACTAACAAATTGAATTTAAAAACCAAAAAAAAAAAAAAAAAAAGAATAATAAAGAAGAGAAAAGATTCAGTTAATGGCTTATAAAAGGCAACAAAATTTTACAGTTGATCGAGAACGTTCAAAGCCACTTTTTTCATGTTAAAGAAAAGGCAAATTGCTTGTTAGGTCCTTTTTTTTTTTTTTTTTTTTTTTTTTTTTTTTTAATAATGAAATTGTGATTCGATTTCTAACTTTTTTTTTTAGATTAAAAATTTCTAAACTCTTTACAAGGATACAAAATGATCCTTTTTGTTAACAAATGTAAAAAAAGAAAAAAATAAACAAAAAATGTATCATGAATTACATATGATTTACTATATAAAGACAATAAAGGAAAAAATTTACATAATTCAACTTATGTTGATAGTACAATTTATCCGACGAAGGAAACTCACCGTTTCATGATGAACGGGTTGTGCGAGAACGTGTTGGTCCATTTTCTAGACCGGTGAAAGAGAGCCGATGGTCGTGTACATCCGATCAGACCAGATTAATTAGTTTAGGATTCTCCTTTGGGAACCGAGTCTAACAACCACCACCCCCGTTGTATTGCTGCTCTCCCTTGTGGACTAAGAGCAGATCACTGTCAGGGCCCGTGATGCTAGTCTGGGTAACACTTCCCCGACCACGACTGCACCCTGCCTGTGTCGACGGTCCCGTACTGCCCGCGTCATGTCATCCTGCGCCGACTGGCAACAGTACCCTGACACGGCACACTGTGCCTGCCGCTTGACACCTGACACACTACTTGTTACTGTGCTTGTCCTGTCGCCGGTTCTTGCCGCCTGACCAGACTGACGCGACATTCTACCACCTGTACCAGTACTAGCTTGTCTTCATGTCCCACGTCACCAGACCGTCGGGACACATGGCATCAGCCTATTGAACATACAGTGTTTGTACACCTAAAGCATGTCTACCCGCTGGGAACACTCGGGTTCAACCTGACAGGGTCACTCGAACACCCGAGCCCACAGGGAACATCTATAAATAAAGGGTCAACCCACCTATTCAAATATGGATAATTTTTCCTTACTAAAGCTCTGCTTCTCTGCTTGCTCGCTAGTATCATTACTGACTTAAGCATCGGAGTGTCCTTAGTAGACACTCCACTGGTGTCCCTATCACTTCCAGGTGCTTCTTTTTGCAGGCAACCAGGTGTAAAGCGATTGTGCAAGTCCAACAACATCAAGTAATCACAATCGGGCGTTGAGTCGAAGATTTTTCAATATCAACAACTTACATACATTATGTTCATAATCTATTACCTCCAAATTTTTAACCTTTGTTATTAAAACGAACCATGTTGCATCATTTTAAAAAGTTTATGATAACAAAGAAAGTTCGGTCTAAATTACAATTTCGTAAAAGTTTGGGTCCAAATAAGTAATTAAAAAAAACCTTAAAGAGTCTCCTGGAGTAAGATAATATGTGGGTCCACACCAATAATTTTGCCACAGTGTTTTTTTTTTTTTTTTTGGTGCGGAGAAAAAAAAAAAGGGATTTCAAAGCTGCTTGGAGTTTTATGCCTTATGAGATTAGGTGAGAACCCCTAGGGACCTTGGATTTTTTTTGTTTTTGTTTTGTTTTTTATTTTTTTGGGTTTTTTATTTTTTGGGGTTTTTTTTGGGGGGTTTTTTTTGTTTTTGTTTTGTTTTTGTAGAAGGCCTGTGAATTTTGTTTTGGGTTTCGATATATTGATATGTGGAGAAGGTGTCCCCTCATTAAATGGACCCAATCCGGTCGTAAAGTCATCACTAATGTGCAAAAGTGATAGGCTTTCAATTACTATTTAATTTGTAGAATCCAAAATTTGTGTTTGGTTTTATTTATTTATAATAAGCAGTCACTCATGGAAGCCCCGGCCCCGTCTTTATATAAAAAAGCTTCTAGAAAAGCGAAATATCGATATCTATACCTGCTCATTAACCCCTTATTTGGATAGTATATCCAATTTTAGAAATTGGAAAACTTTTAAATGAGTGTTTTGCATAGTTTTTTTCATCATTCTTTTTAAAAAATAAAAAATAAAACTATCTTATCTTCAATTTTTTATTGTACAATACCTTTTTAGAAAAGAAATAAATCTGTTTAAAAATATTTTTGTAATGCATTATTTTCAATATTATTATTATTTCATTCCAAACAACCTTTCGTTTATAAGAAGAAAAATTTTTATATATGCAAACATAATTTTATTCTCAAAATGAAAAGACTTGCTTATTTAAAATATGAAAATTTTCTTTTCTAAAAATGGACACATGATTCAAATGAGGCCTAAATTTGGATAGCTGAAATATCGATAATTTAGGGAAAAAAATTTATGAGATCTAAAATATTATCGAGAGTTTTATTGATTGGAAAATTACATGGTTCCTTCACTTCCACACTGATGATCTCACAAAGGAAATTCCATTTTATTGGCCATTATCTTTAAAGTCAATCCCCCTCCTTGTAACTGTTTCCAGATTGTGTAAAGCTTATAATTAACACGTCTCCAAGCACACTAAACATTCTTTTGTAGATATAAAAAAAATCCCTTAATCGATATCTTAGAAAAAGAAAAAGTAAAAAACAAACTAAAGTCGTAAAAAAAAATAAAGGATATATCCATAGCTTAGTAAGAAAAAAAAAACCATAAAGTAATGAGTAAAAATAGTATAAAAATAGAGAGCTATTAGTAAAAATAGTATTAGTAGCCGACAGTCATTGTACCTATCAAGTTAGATCTATTGTCCCATTTTTTCATCTCAATATTTATCCTCCTAGTGTTGTTTTGACATCTCATCAATTTATTTAAATGTTTATAGCGTTTAATATTTTTATATGACTAAATTTTTTAAATTTAGATGATATACTGTAAGACTATAGGGGATAATAAAATAAAACAGGAAATTCATGATAACAAATCTGACTCATGACTACCAATACTATCGTATAAATAACTTGCTATTTACTACAAAAACAAAAAAAATTTAAAGCCTACTAATTATTTCAATTATTTTCGGTAAATTGTTTTCCTCATCCCAACAAAGCTCCAATCCATAAAAGAAGTTAGTCAAACATATTTAGCTGTTAACTATGTTATCTTTTATTTATTTATTTTTTTTTAAGTTTACCAAATTGATTAGAGTGCGGAAAAAAAATAGACATAGACTTTTAATTACAACCAAAGGATAAAAGAAAAATTTATTGGAAGATAAAAGATCAATCTATTAATAATTTATCCAAATGTCAATAATTTATGCATAAGCAGAATCATGTCAGACCCTATTATTCAATTGGAAAAATTAGATAAATAGATCTTTTTTAAACACATTTAAATAATTGATCAAATTTTTTTTATTTAGAAAAATGATTATTATAATCATTGATCGGATTATTTGTTAAACTTTTTTTTTTCCTTAATTTTACAAAAAATCAATCATTTATTTCAAAAAAAAATTTCTTAAAAAGAATATTATAGCAAAAACTGAGGAGCAAAATAACGACATCTTTTCAGAAAGTTAAAAGTCGAGTCAAAATCGTTTTCTTGAGAAAAAAAGGAAAGAAAAAGAGAAACAAGACAAATCGAAATATCGACATAAAATAATAGGTAGGCTTCTGCTTAAAAAATGGGGCCAGTTCACTTCCCGGACAAAAGTTATACCTCATAAACAGGGTTTGAGAGAAGCCAAAAATCGATGTGCTAGGTTAAAATAAAAAATAAAATAAACAAAAAGGAAAAATAAACAAAACAAATCGATTTATCGATGATCAGGCAGGCGGATGAGGACACGTTTCATTACATGAAGTCCAACTTTGGTATGGCGTTGCTTCAGGTCCTCTGACTCGGAAAGCTTTTCATTGTCCCCAAATATAACATTTTCACATCTAAAGTCTAAAGATCCATTCAAAGAAGAAGAAGGGGGGAAAAGAAGAAGAAGAAGAAGAAGAAAGGGGGAAGCAAAACAAAACAAAACAAATCGACATATCGACAACTTACATATCGATATATGGATTTGAGTCCTAAATCATGACTCATATCGATTATCGCCTTCTCCTTAGCAAAACATTTGGTGTCTGTTTGCTTGAGGTCCTTTTTACACCCACAGCTATCTATTGCCCCCCAAATCCAACAGTACATCTGAAGTCCGAGATATTAATTCAAAACTCAGACCTCCCTTTTAAGTTCGGCCTCTGGCTGAAACCCGATAGATAGTTCGTTGCCGGTCGCCGTAGATCGCCCCATCCTGAGCTCCCTATTGTCTTGCTCTTCAGGTACATCAGTTTTGCTTTGTATATTTGGTTACTGTGATCAACCCGAAAATATTTTCTTTTGCGTTTCAATTGCAGAGACTTTGAAGAACAAAAGAAAATATTAATCTCGTTGTTCTCGACTCAAATACAATGTTTGTAAGACTTTACGCGTTGTTGCAAATACGATAGTAGAGGAAAAAAGTGGTTTCCCATTCCTAGCATTCGAAGCTCTACAACCTTTTAACGTGGTCTGACAGAGTGTTTGATGCAGTATATAGATAGGATAATTAGAGAGTATTTTAATTTTAAAAGCTTATCTTTATTTAATTATTAGTAGAGTATCTTTATTTAAATTATTTAGGAATTATCTTATGAAATTTAAATTTTAGGAGTTATCTTTTACTATTTCAAATTGGAATAGAATTAGGATTAGAATTACCATTTAAAGGCTTCTTTGTTATTTTGTGGAGGAGTTTTTTTTGGATGATTATTAATAAATCCCTTGAGAGTTCTCTCAATAAAGTTGCATGATTTTCGATATTCTAGTTAGAATCAACGAAACTAACACAACTTATCTTGCATATTTTCAGGTATTCTTTAAGAATCAACGAATTTGTGTGTTTTTATACGCCTCCGCTACATGAGTGTTGCCAATCGTTCGTTAATCCCAAAGGAATATCAAAGAGAAGCCCATCCGAAGCGTGTGATGCAATTGTTATCCAAGTCAATGGATCAAAATGAAACATCTCCGAACCCGACTCTGCCAGCCAAAGTGTGTGACGCTGAAGAAGATGTGAAATGGTCGGTTTACCTCAACAGTCCCATGCTATTGTTAACAGAGTCAAGAGATCCAAATAAAAAATGTTCGGACTCGACACCGATTATTAAGTCGGCCGATTTTTGGAACACGAAAAGTAGTGCAGGTAAAACATTATTCTAGACCATTATATCAATTTTAGTATTGCTATGGACTAGTAGGTTTAAATAACACCTTATATACAAATGCAACTTCCTAGATATTCTAGGACGAGAGAGCTAGTTATTACATGGATGTACTACTTTAAATATATATATATATATATATTTACTACTATTTTGTCCTCAAATGTAGTGTCTGCGTCTGTGTCTGTGTCTGTGTCTGTTTAAGTTTTATTTTTATGAAGAGGTCAACTTAATCCTCTCTCATATTATTTGGTTCAGAATTGGTGTAGCAAATCTGCCTGTTTGAGGGAGCTTAACTTGACTTTCTATTGAGCTCCTGTTACTGTGTTGCTTTTGCCTATCAAACTAAATTGTTTGGTATTGTGCAGGACGTTGTGGGTAATAATTAAGTTGTTAGGTGTCTATTAAGTTTCATGGACTCCGAAAATGGTGCTAAATTTGATTTAAATGTGTTTCAAGATGTTCTGATTTTGTCAATCTATGTTGTCTTCAACAAACATACAAACATACTCATGTTGGATTGTCAATCTTGACGATGCCTTTCTAATTACATTGTTCAAAATAGCTTGGCCTTACGTAGATTGTGAAAGGCAGATTGGTCTTTAAAATCGATCGATTTGAAGCATTAATGTTTTGACAATAATTGACATTAATTCTTAGATACATCTGGGACCATATTTGCAGGTTTTCCGGGCTTGTTTGAACGATCTGAGAGCAATGGTATGCCTTCTTTTCAACAGAGCCTATCGGACAAGGCCAACTATCAAGAGTTTGAAAGTGAGATCTCCGACGTCCTCAATTCTGCCTTCATAGAACACGGATTGCTTCTGGCAGGAGCTTGGGTTCCATGCGTCCAGAATCCTAAATGTTGGGATGGGGGGTTGGATCATCCTCTAAAGTCTGTTTGCGTATTGGATGTAAAGGGTACAGACTCAGTGTTGTCTTCGTTGTACTGCCTTTCACATGAAAAAGGGTGAAGGCATCGTTGGGAAAGCATTCATGACTAATCAGCCATTCGTCTCACCGGACTTTGGTTTCCCTTCCAACCGGAGAGACCCGCTGTGTCCAATCGTCTGCTTGTGTAAATTTCACTATGCCGCTATCGCCGTACCACTTCGGAGCAGCATCCACAATAGCGAATGTGTCTTGAGTTTTTATTTCCTTTCAGTTGCACAATCACTGACGAAAAAAGGAGATAGTAACCGCATTGTTCTCAACTCTAAAACAACATTGTAGGACTTTACGTGTTGTCTGCAGATAAGGTACTTGAGGAACCAAGCAATTCTACATTCCTAGCCTTTCCATCTCTACAACCTTTTGACATGGTCGAACCGAGTGTTGCCAAAGACTCGTTTAATCCAGAAGGAAAATCCGAGAGAAGCTGATCCGAAGCGTGTGATGCAACTGTTACCAGAGTCAAGTGATCAAAATGAAAGATGTCCAGACCCGACACCAAGAATCGAGCCAGCCCAACCAGCCCAAATGTTTGATGCTATTAGTCTGGATAGCTTGGCTGCAAGTGAAACAAGGGAAGAAAGGCATGCCACGGGAGAGAAAACTGTCAAACGTTCCCCACATGATCCTAAAACGATTCGGCGAAAAGTACTGGAGGTAAAAAAACTATTCTAGACCTTTACATTACCTTATATATATGTGTGTTTGTGTACATGTTATACATGTCTATGCAACCTTGTAGATTATATACTGAAGATGAAGAAAAGTAGAGTTGGGAAACACCTAACTAGACTCTGCTTCTAGAACAAACAGAGCTAGATAGTACAGTGACGTGGTAGAAATTTGGCTACGTGTTAATGAGATGTAAAATTACTGTTAGATTTCTAATTGAATCATGTACCATCAACGATATATATAGTATGTACAGCTTCTAATGATTTATTATGTATATGCTTGTTTAAATTGACTAATGAATAGCTTTTTCTCCCAAGCAATTAAGAAAATTATTACTATTTTTATACTATAACCTGATTCATATTATTTATGGGGTGCCGTACATATGTAGTCGCAGGTAGGAGTACTGGAGGTGCTGGGAGCAAACGAGATTGGGCATGGAGTATTGTTCCTCGATACCGGGCAACAGTAATGGCGTGATATGTTCTTATTTTGTGACCTAGAAATCAAGGGTGGAGGAATCACTCGGTTTAAGTCTCATATATCTGGAAGCGATCCAAGCAAAAATGTAAAGAAGTGCGAAAACGTGCCACCTGAAGTAAAAGCCGATATAGATCAGAAGGGAAAAAAGAGAAGATAACAAAAGAAGATAAAATAAGGATTTATAGGAAATTAAATTCATTTTTCTAAAAACTAGAAACTAACCAACATCTATGCCATATATATCCTAATTTTAATTTATTATTTTTTTTATAAAAGGATATTTTCGTTAATTATACTTATTTTTATTCAGAATTCTTTTAATTTCTTAGCAAAATAATGAATAAGCAGTCGAATAAGAGTTTAAGAAATATCTCAAGTCTAGCTGCCAAATCAATTCGGTAGTTGTAACACTTTATTTAGAATATTATATCTATTAGTTGATATATATATATATATATATATATATTCATTTAGAATATTGTATCGGTATCAATACAACAGACAAGTAACTCAAAAAATATCTAATTGGAATCAACTGGTGTTATAATAACATACAAAAAAAAAAAAAAAAAAAAATTTACGAGTGTTATTTTATTAGGTGTCGAATATGAGACAATCCTTAAGAATTTAATTACTCATAAAACTTGATTACTTGATACTTAGAAAACATTTTAATAGAATTCTAGAATTTAATTTTATTAATTTAACTACATTTGTGCGGAATTAATTTTTATACCCTTGTCGAATTCCTATTCCTAATTATATATGGAACACGCAAGAGTATAGATAAGCGTCTGAGTAGGAGGTTGCATTACCAACTCAACCTAATACAGCTCTATCGATATATCGACATATGAGGCTGTAACGACCCGCCTAGCACGGACCGTTACCGTACATACATAAATGTGTACATACTTACTTATTTAACAAAAATAGTGGAATTTTTTTTTTTTTTTTTTTTTTTTTACTACTGAGTACTGTTTGAAATAATATAAACATAAAATATTAAACATAAATTTACGGAAGACATAGCGGCTTATCCCTTCTTTCACAGTTGCCCCGCCAACTCCATCATCTTGTATCAAAATTCGCCAGTAGGTTGTTTACCTCAACATAGACGTAAGTCGTGAGCTTTCGCTCAGCAAGTACAACTTTATTTTCCGCAACACAATTAATTATAAACTTAACATAGCAAATCATAACATATTCTAATTATGCATGATCCAATTATGCTTTATTATGCGTAATTGTTTATGGGCCCCTTATCATGGGTGATCGTACCGGGCGCGCAACTATGGAACGGTTGGGGCGGCCAAACCATTTCCAACTCAGTCCACAGTCCTACCCGACCTTGGACGGGTCAGTACGTCACAGGCAAGCTCGCTTGCCATTATACTTATTGTCATCTTGACCTTGTTCTTATTAATTGTGAACATGCTTCATGATGTCACATGAATATAGCTGGTAATCATATCTTAGTTATGCCATCTACTTTAAATTATAGCACATAACATTTATTGTATCATGTTATACTTAAAAAGCCTATGCTGTAGGCGGAGTTGTACTTACATCTCTTACTATGTCCCTCTTTAGTAGCAGTTTCTTACTGGCACAGCTGCAGGCCCTTTCCTGCTTGAATAGGAACATAGGTGAGAGTTCAATTCTCATTGTGCAGTGTTGGTGTCCTAACCAACATGCTTACTAATTTCTAGTTGTATGTCCCCGATACTTATATCTGGTTTGGTCACAAATATTAATCCTACTGTTTGGGAGGATTTATTCTTTAAAAGATTATTTTGGACAATCCCTTGGGCTAATTTTTGACAAAAATGCCGGGTTTCTTTAAAACCTTGAGCTTTGGGACTAGGCCCGGTAACTCAGGTATTATCCTTGATTACCGTCCGTAATCGGCTTGATTACAATTTTTTCTTAAAAACTCTATTTTCTTATCCTTTTGCCATTTTGAGATTTAACTTTAAATCCCTTTAATATTTTTGGTAAAAATTCCAATTTTAAAACAAATCTTTATAAAGGTCGTTTAAGATTGAGAACTGCCTTTGGAACAGTTTTAAGCAAAAATACAGTTTTCTTTTTCTTTTTGAAACTGTTTGTAAAACTTATGTGCAGGAATTTTCGGTTCCCTGCACACTATAAAACAATACCAGTTTAAAAATCATTTGGAATTTGAAAAACTTGTCTTCATGAAAGTTGTAGCTCTCGAAAAATGGTAAAACTTTCATGTTTTACGAAAAATCCAGTTCTGCTTGTATTTGCGTCAGTTTTTGTTTGAAACTGGCTGATCCTGTAACTTGGGTCTGGCAGACCAGCCACGGATTTTTGTAAAAACGAAGGCCATTGAGCCTCATTTTTAAATTCTGCCCGCGATGTCTTCTAGGAAAAATCGTTCCGAGCAACTTTCGTGTTTTACAATTTACCCAATTCGTCCTCTAAATGCCTCTAATTTTTACTTTCCCGAAACTGACCAGTTTTGAATCCGAATTGGCAGTTTTGGTTGTTAAGTCCGTTTTACGTCCTATTTTGAAATCTACTCGACCGATCACTTCGGGAGTCTATATGGCAAACACACAGCGTTTTAACGTCCCACATGAACCCTTAAATCGTCCAATTGAAACCATGCAAACCAAATTCAAAAGCCCTAAGCCTAGGTTTGCATTAACCCTAACTTTTGCATACATCACATACAAGCATCAAACTTTGCTCCTTAAACTAGCATGCTTCAAGCACTGCCCTAGGGCAGATTTTTGGACCAAACTAGGGGACACACAACCCTAAGCATCAAGCATGAAAATCAATCATAAACAACATAATGCAAGAATTTAAACCATACACCCCTAGATCTACAAATCAAGCACATACACAAACTTAGGGCATAAAAGGAAATGGACTTATGTCCTTACAACCAAATTGAACTACCTTTTATCTTTAAATTTGAACTCAAATAAGAGAGTTAGGGCTCTAGATTTTTACCTTAGACCAAAGTCAAGTTTGGTCACAAAATTTCTTCCTCCACCTAGCCCTCCTTAGCTCACGGCCACACCCAATTGGCACCCAAAAATTTTTTTGGTTGGTCTCCTTGTAGATCCCTCCAAGCCGAGCACTCACCAAGGTTTTGCCCCAAAATTTTCAGTTTTTCTTCTTCCCTCACTCACTCGGCCACACACCCCAAAAGACCTAAAAAATTTCTAAACTTTTCTTGGCTTTTTCCTAGCTCAAACCCGAACTCCTATGAACAAAAGCCCCAAGAAAATTTCTGATTTTCTCACCCCCTTCTCTTCTCCCAATTTCCGGATTTTCAAGAGAGAATTTTGCAAGAATTTCCCCAAATTTCTTGAATAAAATGAATAGGCTCAAGGGGGTATTTATAGAGGTTGGGAAACTTTGCAAAATTGTCAAATAATCCTTAAAGAAGCAAAAATTTGCCCACAAGGGGTCTTAGGTGGCCGGCCAAGGAGAATTCTAGAGCCAACTAATACTTTCCCAATTTTTAGATAATCCTTTAATGAAGTCATAAATCAAAAGGTGATGATTTATCACCATTAAGCTTGTTTGGCAATTTTTCTTGCTAAGCAGTCCAAATTCAAGTTAACACAGATATTTTTAATACTGTTAACTATTAATAACAGTATTTTATCACTAAACTGCAGTCCAAAATTTATCTGTGTAAAATTTGACTGTATAAAATTTTTTTTATAATTTGAAGCCCTTTGGCCCAATATACCCTAATTTATGTGCTTGATTTTTCTAGGGTGATTTTAAATCTTAATCTTAACATCTTGTCCGAAAAATGGTTTTTCGCAGTATATTTCCATACTGCTTGACCATAAAACAGTATCATCATATGGTTGACTTTTCTAGTCAACCCTTGACTTTTTAGGTCAATTTGACTTTTTAGGTCAAGCTTTGACCACCATGCAAGACCATGCAATCGTGAAATTTTCTACTCTTCTGACTCAAAATGATACATACTTGTTTAAAACATTTTTAAGTCTCATAATATCATGAGAACTTAAAATTTCAAATAAAAACCCATCTCAGTTTTCATAATATTTAACATAACTCAAGTTTCTTTACAAGAGAACGTAAGGTCGTAAAATTTAGTTATTACAATTTCCCCCCTTAAAAATTTTCGTCCTCGAAAATTAGAATAAATCGGGGTAGTTCTTTCTCATCTCATCTTCCAATTCCCAGGTTGCTTCTTCAACCTTGTGGTTTTGCCATAATACTTTAACCAGGGAAATGGTTTTATTTCTTAGGACCTTTTCTTCTCGATCCAGAATTCGAACTGGCTTTTCTTCGTATGTCAAATCCGTTTGAACTTCCACTGGGTCTTGACTAAGCACATGCGACGGGTCTGGTACATACTTCTTTAACATTGAAACATGAAAAACATCGTGCATTGCAGCTAATTCTGGCGGTAAAGCAAGCCTGTAAGCTACTTTCCCAATCCTTTCAAGGATTTCAAATGGTCCTGTATATCTCGGACTGAGCTTCCCCTTTTTGCCAAATCTCATTACCCTTTCATAGGAGCAATCTTAATGAACACGGCCTCTCCAACTTGGAATTCCAATGGTCTTCTACGTTTATCGGCATAACTTTTCTGTCTGCTAAAAGCTATGTCGAGCCTCTGCTTAATCTTCTTGATATCTTCAGAGGTCTTCTTCATGAAGTCTGTTGTTTGTAGCTGCTTCTGTCCAACCTCTTGCCAGTGGATGGGAGATCGACATTTCCTTCCATATAGGGCTTCGAATGGTGCCATACCAATTGAAGCGTGGTAACTGTTGTTGTAAGAAAATTCGATCAATGGCAGCTTCTGATCCCAGTTTCCTTTGAAATCCAGAACACATGATCTCAGCATATCTTCCAATGTTTGGATGGTTCGTTCCGACTGGCCGTCAGTTTGGGGTGAAAAGCTGTGCTAAACTTCAGTTTTGATCCCATGGCATTGTGAACACTGGTCCAAAATCGAGAGGTGAAACGTCCGTCACGGTCTGAAATGATTGATTTTGGCACTCCATGCAGCTTAACAATCTGAGATACGTAGACTTCCCAGTTTTTTCCACTGAGAATGTGGCTTTGATAGCAATGAAATGGGCTGATTTGGTCAATCTATCCACCACAACCCAAATTGTGTCATTTCCACTTGTCGTCCTGGGTAATCCTACTACAAAATCCATAGTAATTTGCTCCCATTTCCATTCAGGAAACTCTATTTTCTGCAATTCTCCTCCAGGATGTCGGTGTTCAGCCTTAACTTTCTGACAAGTTAGGCATTTTGACACGTATTTTGCTACTTCATTCTTCATTTTTGGCCACCAAAAGTTCTCCCGGAGGTCCTTGTACATTTTGGAAGCTCCTGATGTACCGAGTATGGCGTCTTATGAGCCTCTGACATGATTGATCCTTCAGAAATTCAAAGTCGGGAACACAGATCCTTTCCTTGAAGTAGATAGTCATCGGCAGAGGTTTTGAACTCCTTGTTCTTTCCGCCAAAAAGTTGTGCTTTAGCAAAAACGAATCTTTTCCTTGATGCGCTTGATGGATTCCAATAGATCGGACTGAAGAGTCAGAGAAGATAATTTCCCCATGATCATTTCCAGGTTGAACTCAGAAATCTCCTTTTGTAGTGGCTTAGGGAACGCTTCGATAGACATTAGCATGCCCGAGGATTTTCTACTTAAAGCATCTGCTACCCGTTTGCCTTCCCAGGGTGATAAAGGATCTCGCAATCGTAGTCCTTTACAAGTTCCAGCCATCTACGCTGTCTCATGTTGAGCTCCTTCTGAGTAAAAATATACTTGAGACTCTGGTGATCAGTGTAGATTTCGCATTTGTTTCCATACAATAGTGTCTCCAGATCTTAAGTGCGAAAACTACTGCTGCTAGCTCTAGATCATGCGTAGGATAATTCCGTTCATGATTCTTCAATTGTCTTGATGCGTAGGCTACTACTTTCCCATTTTGCATCAGGACAGCTCCTAATCCGTTCTTGGAAGCATCACTATAAATTACGAAATTTCCCGCCTCTACATCTGGGATTATTAACACGGGCGCACTTGTCAGCTTTTTCTTGAGCTCTTGGAAATTCTCTTCACACTTCTGACTCCATTCATACTTTTTATCTTTTCGAGTAAGAGCGGTAATGGTGCAGCAATCTTGGAAAATCCTCGACAAAACGTCGGTAGTATCCGGCTAATCCAAGAAAACTTCTTATTTCCGTAACTCTTGGGTACTGGCCATGAACTGACTGCTTCCACCTTCGCAGGATCTACAGAAATTCCCTCTTTTGACACAACATGCCCCAAGAAATGAACTTTCTCCAGCCAAAATTCACATTTTGTGAACTTAGCATAAAGCTGATTCCTCCTTAACGTTTCCATTACCAACCTAAGATGCTGCGCGTAGTCCTTTACAAGTTCCAGCCATCTACGCTGTCTCATGTTGAGCTCCTTCTGAGTAAAAATATACTTGAGACTCTGGTGATCAGTGTAGATTTCGCATTTGTTTCCATACAGATAGTGTCTCCAGATCTTAAGTGCGAAAACTACTGCTGCTAGTTCTAGATCATGCGTAGGATAATTCTGTTCATGATTCTTCAATTGTCTTGATGCGTAGGCTACTACTTTCCCATTTTGCATCAGGACAGCTCCTAATCCGTTCTTGGAAGCATCACTATAAATTACGAAATTTCCCGCCTCTACATCTGGGATTATTAACACGGGCGCACTTGTCAGCTTTTTCTTGAGCTCTTGGAAATTCTCTTCACACTTCTGACTCCATTCATACTTTTTATCTTTTCGAGTAAGAGCGATAAGTGGTGCAGCAATCTTGGAAAATCCCTCGACAAAACGTCGGTAATATCCGGCTAATCCAAGAAAACTTCTTATTTCCGTAACACTCTTGGGTACTGGCCATGAACTGACTGCTTCCACCTTCGCAGGATCTACAGAAATTCCCTCTTTTGACACAACATGCCCCAAGAAATGAACTTTCTCCAGCCAAAATTCACATTTTGTGAACTTAGCAGCATAAAGCTGATTCCTCCTTAACGTTTCCATTACCACCTAAGATGCTGCGCGTGTTCCTCCTTGGACTTTGAATAAATCAAAATGTCGTCAATGAAGACAATGACGAATTTATCCAAATATTATTCCTTGAATACTCGGTTCATAA